>OAMR01000814.1:62270-133012 GCA_900205405.1 Echinochloa crus-galli | reverse complement strand
GCGCCGGGCGCCAGCGGCCTGCACACACTGTGTGGAAGCGAACGGAGCCGCCGGCGTCGTGCGGGTGCCCGTGTCGGCGTGCTTCTCGCGGACTCCGGCCGTCTCTTCCTCCGGCACGCCGCTGCGCCGTCACGTCTTCCCTCGTCGCGGATCGCCGGTCGCCGGGAACGTTCGCCGGTGGCCGGGAACGGCGGGCAGCGCGTCTTCGCACTGCGCGCGCGAGACGAAAGCGGAGACGATGGCCTCGCCACCACCCGCGCCGATCTGAGTCGCACAGGTCCGATCGGACGGTCGGGAGAGACCCCAGGGGTGGTCGGTATTTCATTTACCGTACACCCCTAGGGTCCGGTCCGGCCGGCGCCATCGGCAACACGGTCGCCGCGCCGCGCCGTCCATGCCTCCACCGCTCGCTTTCCTTGGCCTAGAATAGACGCAACGTGTTCCAGGGTTCCAGCTTCCCGGGGGAGAAGATGCCATCGATCGACTGCCTTCGTGGTACCGACGCGCGGTGGACGCCGTCACGGCTTGAGAGATGGCTGGGCTGGGCGCGTAATGAACTGTGAAGTCTGTCGCGGCGTGCTCGGAGGCCGGCTGGCGCTGCAGGGCAGCGGCCTCGTCCTCGGTGCAGCTAGCGACGACGCGCGGCGCCGCCTTCACATGTGCCGGTGCTATAATTTGGAACGGCGGCGTCTCCGCGCTCCGGCCACCTCTGTGCTGGATAACTCCCCCGATCGAGCACCATCAATGCAACCTGATCACAATGGCACGTCGTGCAAGCCGACCGCGCCAATTGACCACCACCGCTTTTGTTGCATGGACGTGTGCCGAGCTAGCTTGCGCGCGTTTAACTTGGTGCATCGTAAATTTGGCCAAAGGATGCGAATTGTCGTCATTCAAGTGATCAAGTCTGTGTGTAAAGAATAGGTGCACACACCTACCATCCCTGACAAAATTACCTCAGTGGCAGTGTGTTACAGTCACAACTCACAACTCCTGGCCTTCTGGGGGTGTTCGCCGTCTCAGACACACGGCAGATTTCGAAGGCAAGCCTGGCCTCTGTGTGGAGCACGTCACTGCCGCTTCGTGCTACCCGTTGCAGCGTTCGTTGCCGCAGAGGCGAGGCATCAAGACGAGGCTGCTGCTGCTGCTGGTAGCCATGGCCATGTACCTTGGGCAACGATGCCGGGCGGCGGCGAACCGGCGGCCAGCGACGTGGAAGATGACGCTATTCCAGAACCTGGACCTGGAAACGGACGACGTGCTCGGGTGCCTCAGGGACGAGAACGTCGTCGGCAGAGGCGGCGCCGGCAAGGTCTACCGCTGCGCGACACGCGGCGGCGCCGGCAAGGTCTACCGCTGCGCGACACGCGGCGGCGCCGTGGTGGCGGTGAAGCGCCTCCCGGACCCCGGCAGCCGCGACCACGGGTTCCGGGCGGAGGTGGCCACGCTCGGCGGCGTCCGGCACCGCCACATCGTGCGAATGCTCGGATTCAAGTCGGGGTCGGAGGGCAACCTGCTGCTCTACGAGTACATGCCGGCGGGGTCCCTGGCCGGCGCCCTGCACGGCGAGCGCGGCGCGGCGCGGCGCTGCTGGGCTGGGGAGAGAGGCTCCGCGTCGCCACCGAGGCGGCGCGCGCGCTGTGCTACCTGCACCACGAGTGCTCACCCAGGGTCCTGCACCGCGACGTCAAGTCCAGCAACATCCTGCTCGACGCGGCCATGGAGGCGCACGTCGCCGACTTCGGCCTCGCCAAGTTCCTCCGCCGCGAGGCATCCGGAAGTCCAGCAACATCCTGCTGGACGAGGCCATGGAGGCGCACGTCGCCGACTTCGGCCTCGCCAAGTTCCTCCGCCGCGGTGCGTCCGGCTCCGGCGCCGGCGCAGTGGCGGCGGAGGAGTGCGTGTCGGCCGTCGCCGGCACGTACGGGTACATCGCCCCCGGTAAGATCGGGTGCATCGTGGCGTTACCATGCATCACAATTCACAAATTCAGAAGTGCTCAGCCGACCATGTTGGTGTGTAAGCAGAGTACGCGTACACGCTGCGGGTGGACGAGAAGACGGACGTGTACAGCTTCGGCGTGGTGGTGCTGGAGCTCGTCACGGGGCGCCGCCCGCTCGGGGACTTCGGCGACGAGATCGACCTCGTCCACTGGGCTCGGCGCGCCGTGCCGAGGCCGTCGGACGCCGCGGCGGTGCTGGCCGGAGTTATCAGCCGCCTCTTCAGGGTGGGCATATCGTGCGTCCGCGAGAGCAGCCAGGCGCGTCCCACCATGCGCGAGGTCGTCCACGTCCTCTCAAGCCTCGTCCAAGTTACAGACTCAGCCAACTCAACTTCTGCCCACCCTCAGTAACTAAAATATAAGATATATGAAAGAAGATAAATACTTGGACTTGGACAAGCAGCTGTTGGTGTGACCAAACAACAACCTGTTTTCTTTCCAAAAAATAACGCACACAATTTTACTCTTCAGCGCACAAGGATCACAAACAACTATGGTGCTGTTTGGTTTATAAACTGTAACGCAAACGTCAAGGGAACCTGATTGCAGCGGGAGTGGTTACAGAATAAAGGATCCCTCGTTTTGTTTGGTTCCAGTAGAAAAGACGCTCCGTAAACGAATCGCTAGGCAAGCTGATCATCCGTCCGCCGGCGACCGATGGACAGGACAGCTCGCCCGGAGCCGCATAGGCCCCAGTGCGCGGCGATGGCTACGCTGGCGGCGGCGGAGTCTGCGGCTCGTACCTAGACGCGCTCATCGACGTTCGAGTCCCGGCCGGCTGCGATGGCGACGGCGGCGACGCCCGCCGCGAGCTCAGGGACGACGAGATCGTGAAGCTCATATGGGAGTTCCTCGGCGCTAGCACGGAGGCCGTCGTGACGAGCGTGGAGTGGACCCTCGCCCGCCTCGTCGCCGAGCCGGAGGTCCAGGAGAAGCTGCACCAGGAGCTCACCGGCGGCGGCGGTGATTGTCGTAACGGCCAGGTACCCGAAGAGCGCCTCCGGGACTCGCCGTACCTGCGCCAGTGCGCGCCGTCATCCTCGAGAGCCTCCGGCTGCACCCACCGGAGTGCCCCAGGCCCCCAGCCTCGAGCGCCAGGCCTCCTTCTTCCCCGCCAAGTCCAATCGAATCGTTACAGCGCTGCGATACGGAGGATTTCGAGCGTTAACGGCTTTGAATAGCGCTGTTATCGTATCCCGCGGCAACTGATTACAGAGTACGTAAACCAAACAGCAACTAATGTAATCAGCTTACAGCGTAAACAGATCACACCCGAAAACGGCTGAACCAAACACCATCTACATTCTTTAGCTCGAAGAAAAAGCAGGCCAACAAACTAGGATTTGGGACAAGTAAATTGGAATACAAGGCTAAGATCTATATCACAACCGGCAGTAGCTACGTTGACAAATGCCTGGCGTATCTCTGCTGTTGTAAAACAAAACGCTAGCACTGCTTCTGAACCAAAAGGCTCATATTACACGCGCAGCATCATAAAATCACATTACAAGTGCCTGCAGAGGCAATCAAAACATGGCAGTTACAGGGTCGACGTGGTTGAATTTACCGCCTGCGCATGCCCCTACCACCACGACCTCGCATTGCACCTCCACCACGGCCAGCCATTGCACCAGCTGCAGCATCACCTTGTGCGCTCTCCGACTAGAGTATCCCACGATTTGTAGAAATAAAAAGGAACAACAATTAGAATACATGGAAAGCATCCAAAACAGATGGTAAAATATCTAAATACCAACTTAGCAACAATCTAAATTCAAAGAGACACAAGTTAGCAACAATCTAAATTCAAATGCTATGGTCTTAACGAACCTGAATGACCTTGCAAGGTTTGAACATGTTAAAGTGAAAAAATGCAGCTAAAGATTAAAAGGTGCACGCCATTTATCAGGCTAGAACAAATCATTTCTATGACCATTTTTGCTTATACTGATCCAATAGAGGGGATGCATAGGATTAATTACTTATATGCACATATGAAGGAAAGTGCATTGCCAAAAGAAAATGAGATTCCAAACTCCACAAATAAACAGAAGAGGAGTATAGGCTGTGCCTTTTACTATAAGGGACAGGCATTTGCAAGTCTCCTTACCTTTGGGTTTTTCACTGTTTCGTCAACACTAAGAATAAGGCAGGAAGCTTCTGTTGCGGCATTTATAGCATTGATCTGAACAACAATGTATTCCGGATATTAAAAAATGTCAAATTAAGAATTCATGGATACTTAAATGCAAATGAATAAAGCCAAATGCTAAAATACCTTCACAACAGCAGGTTCCCAGACAAAGTTAGCGAAGGAATCAGAAATTCCTCCAGTGTTTATGTCTACACCATAATTAGCACCTTCACCTGATACAAATGAATGGTGAATCAGACATCAGTAAACTGGATAGCTTTGCAGCATCACAACTTAACCGACATGTATAAAAGCATACACTAAGCTCAAGCTTAAGGGGCACAAACCAGATGCATGTTTCTGCCTGAGCTTATTGAGCACATCAGTCGCGTCAAATCCAGCATTATCACAAAGTTGTCGTGGAATAACCTGCAGGATGATTTTATTTAAAATGAGTGGAATTCACTTCACATCATACGATGTTTGACAATAAAAAAAAACAATCACCACTGCAGCCCTTCCTGACAGAGCATCAAACACAATAATTAAAAGATAACAAACAATTACATAGCTAGTGTTGGACCGACATGAAACATCAAAATGCACATTTTCTATATTTCACCAAAACTGAAAACCTTGCGGTCAAAGTATCGTTCAGAATAAAAGGAAAAAGAGCATCTTGTATCTGTTCCCCATAATTATCATTTTCTTCTTTAAAGATATGCTCAGGCTACAGCCAAACTACAGTGCAGTCTCTCCAGCGAGTGTTTTGTCCTTCCTTTCATAGCAAATGAACAACGGCCAAATCAACAAGAGGTTGCAATACCACATTATCATCATGGAGTTTAACAAAGGAGATTCCTTGCTTTAGATGAAAAAAATTCAAATGTTGTGTATAAATTAAAACATCCCTGAAAGAATTAGGGAAACAAAAGTTTGGATTGGATATATGTAATATGTACCTCAAGGGCTTTAGCAAATGAATTTACAAAGAACTGAGACTTCCCAGCAATGGTCCGCGCATGTTGTCTGAGGTACTTGCTTATTTCCATCTATACAAAACATAAAACATCAACCCAAAATTCTATGAAAAGCTGAATGGTTCATCTTGACAAGTTGAGCACTAAACATACATCAATTGCACCACCACCCGGCACAACCGTAGAGTTCTTAAGAGCTCTCCTCACAATCATGATGGCATCATGGAGACTTCGTTCAGCTTCCTCAATGAACTACAGGATTAGAAAAAATTAAGCATGTTCATTTAACTTCGTCACAAATAGGTATTGAGATGTGTAACGATAGACTACCTGGTCAGCACCACCACGGAGGACAATAGTTGCTGTCTGACCAGAAGGGCAGCCACTAAA
This sequence comes from Echinochloa crus-galli, assembly GCA_900205405.1. Lineage (NCBI taxonomy): Eukaryota > Viridiplantae > Streptophyta > Magnoliopsida > Poales > Poaceae > Echinochloa > Echinochloa crus-galli. Next base: position 127,506 of record OAMR01000814.1, on the reverse strand, counting down.
TATGTTGAATCTTTCATTGCCTACTTGTTTTTCCTCAAATACCTCACAAGAACCAAGCACCTTTCAAAGAGAAATCAGCTTGCATTTAGTACCAGGCAAGTGATATTAGCCCTAAATGTCCAGTTGACAATCCAACAAGAACAGGTGATTCAACAGATCACAAGCAATTTTTTTTAAAAAATGGGCATCTTTACCTCATCAATAACATTATTTACAGAAGTTTGAACAGTTCCACCAGTTGCTGCAGCCACTCGTTGCAAATCCTCTTCTGTGACACGACCAGCACAGAAAATGTCTCGGTCTGCAAAATACTGTACAGGACCAATATCTGAGATAGGATGCAGAAGTAAATGTCAGGAAAGCAAGACAATTACAATAAGAAAACCCACGATACCTGTGTTGCAAGATCACCAATAGCCAGCCGAGACAGAACTATCTTTGCTCCACTTTTTACACATTTATCCAGTTTGTCATAAATAATGTTCCATTCAGCATCAACAATTGATTGGTATTGCAGAGGGTCTGATAACCTGCAGGTATAGTGCCAGCAATTAAAAATTGAAAGGCATAGAGCAACATAAGTAAAGATCGTAACACATTCTGCACTACACGAGGTGGGACTTGAGTGACTCAGCAAGGGTACCTGATCTCTGCATTTTCTTTCTCAGATTTTAATTCTAATTCAATGTTCAACAAAAGAATCTTCGGGTTTAGGAACTTCTTTGGTTGTTGCTCAAATCCAGCATATGAAAATGTCTTCTTGAATGCAACACCATTCACCAGAAAAGAATCTCTCATGGTACCTCCAGGAACCTAAGATGCATCGCAATATCAAGCTTCAATGTCTCATAGTGAAAAATCATATCAATACTGTATTACAGGTCTTGCCTGGCATGCAAAAGCCTGTAATCTATGGAGATGCAAAAGGCAACATAAATCCATATAAAGCAGGATAGATGAGTAGATGACAAAACCCAGTGACAATTGGAGCTGGATGCATCAATAAATTTGATAACAACGTATTTTATCTTTTTCTTCAATCAATTCATTTCATTCTGTGTAATAGCTTTCCTGTTGGATGCCTTAGAGCAAGGAAGAATAAAGCAGTCACCTAAATGGCTAGTAATGGACCCTTAACACATCGGTTATGGAGTAAAAATGATGACATGCCCATCAAGATAATATCAATGTTCAACTCAGTACAATATCACGAAAGTGAACGTTGCAAGAATTACCTTTTTAATCCCGATAAGATTCAGCCTGTCATCATTGCCAATGGCAAGGACAGCATCCACAACCATAGAAGCAAAGAATTCTTTTTCACCGCCAATCAGTTTCGATGAGAGGGTCGTGGCAGCACACTTGGCTAGCAATGATTTCTTCTCTTCGAGGCTTTTCCCTTCTATGCTAACTGCCAGTTCTTTAACTCTTTGAATCGCCTGACATAAATTCATGTTAAGGCATAATTACTTTTGAAAATTCCAAAGGTGGGCTGTTCAAAAGCAGGATGTTAGTTACAGACCATACTGCCCGCGGTCCTGTAGCTGCGAATTAGACTATGTGGGTGCACTCCATCCTCAACATAAGGTTTTGCTTCCTTCAAGAATTCTGCAGCTAGAAGCACAACAGTAGTTGTCCCATCACCGACCTGAGTAAATGAGACATTTAAGGTCAAGCTTAATCTACATGTCCAAGTTCCATAGTCTAACAAGCATCAATCCAACACAACTAATAAAAGCCAAAACTTATTGGTCAATCAGAATCAGATAGCTTCATAGCTTAATAAGAGAAACATAAGGCCAGATATAAACTCAATTGTCGTCACAGATAAAATCTTATTCTTACAAATGGAAAATCTTACCCAATTAAAAACTAGGAGCAAGATTTAAACCAAAATTCAGAAACAATTCCGTCTTCTGTGAATGACCGAATGTCAAATTCGCCCTTCTTAAGTAAGCCATTTAGTAATAGTAAGCTTCTTAACAGAGGTCATATAGCTATAAATGAAGCAATGAACTTCTTGCAAGTGAAAATACAAATCAAATCGAATCAGATAAGCGATTAAGCTTTAAGATGTCATTTCTTTCCACGAAATGCATGGAGATAACAGTGGACATATCTTAGCTCAAACAACAGAGGTCAGTAATTTTGCCAACTACGATTTAGTTGTCTCCACTATTCAAATTGCAATCACAAGCCTGATAGCTCAACCTAAAAGCCTATCTCTGACTAAATTAAGAAATCATGAGCGACTCCCCCCAAATAGTGCATCTATCGGCGGATCGGCCCATAACAAAACAACCATGCTTCAGTCAGATTAAATGGCAGGAAATACTGTACGATTGATACTCCATCGTCCTTAACTGTTTACTAACTTGGCAACTACTATAGCCCAGAAATGCATCTAGCAGATCACACTGAGGCAGGTTTCCACTCCAATCAATGATTCATGCTGAGATGGGTACCTCGGAGTCCTGTGACTTGGCGATGTCGACGAGGATCTTGGCGGCGGGGTGAATGATGTCGAGGAGGCGCATAATGGTGGCGCCGTCGTTGGAGATGGTGACGCCGCCCTTGTCGTCGTGGATGAGCTTGTCCATGCCCCGGGGCCCCAGCGTGGTCCGCACAGTGTCCGCCACCGCCGTGCATGCGTTGATGTTACTCACCACCTGCGCGCGCCCCTGCGACGTGTCCGTGCCCTCCTTGAGCAGGATGATCTGCGGTTGCTGCGGAACAACAAAACGGAAACGAGAGCACGGACATCAGGATCAGCGAAACGGAGCTTGATTGCGCGCGTGAACCGATTGGGGGTTAGGGTTCCGTGGGGTAGCGCTTACCATCATCGACGCCATGATTGGGGGCTGGACGAAGCTAGGGTTTGGAGTGTGAGGGAGAGAGGAAGGGGAGGAGGAGATCTGAGCTAAGAGGAGAGGGAAGGAAAGGGTTTTGCAGCTGGGTTTCGGTCGAGGTTTTCTAATGGAGATCCGGCCTGCGCCACAAGCCCACAACAGCACGGCCAGGGTCGATTCTGACTGATGCTGGCCCAGTGGGCCAGCCACAGATTCCACTTCTTGATATTTTAGCTTGCGATGGAAGGTAACGTAAATCACTAAATTCGCTTTTACAATTTCATCTCCCATGTAAAAATTTCCCAATTTAAAATCCCCATGCTATCATTTGTTTTTATTCAGTGCAATGCACCTTAGACGGCAAATATTATTTCGACTTTTAACGTACTAGGATGATAACTTAAAGATGGACGAACGTAAATGACTATAGTAAAAAGGAACAAGATCTTCTTATACAGTAAGTATGTCGCTAACAAAACTTGGACAATAGAGGCAACCAGTTAATAATAAATACATTAAATATAAGCGATAAGTCAAATCTATACAACCTATATAGATGCACCCCACTAACAAATTCTCTCAATATGCAAGTTATTCATGTCACCATCCACTAAAACACTCTCAACATGCAAGGTATCCATGTCACCATCCACTATAACAATCTATTTATATCTTCCATCGGTTTTCTGTAACTAATAATAGCATATGCAATTTTGTAGTCTATACGAGTACCATGCTACAAAATTCATATAGTAGAAATCCATGGAGGATCAATCATTTAAGAGCCATTGTCTCTCAATAAAATGAACATGTTTCATATATAATTTTGTTTGTAAAAGAACATTGCCATACAATCATCACCAAGATTTATTTATTATTGTTGGCTATATGGGAGAGATACTTATGTGATGCACTTTTACTATATGGGAGGGATCATTAAGAAAGAGGATGTATAGAACCAATTTCCATCCCCCTTTCCCATGAATTTTAGATAGGCTTATATCTAAACTTCGGAAAGTTGTGAAATGTTAAATTCTAAGATAAATAGTCTATTTTATATATTATATAGTAGATTATAATTCCATCAAAATAAAAGAATCCAAACAGGGTCTTAGTATTTTCTAATTTCAAATTTTATCTTACAATTTTGTTTAAGATTCTCACCGCAACGCGCGGGGTATCACCTAGTCTATGGAGACGTGAGCATACAGCTCCATCACATCTTCATCCCACGCTAGTGTTTTTTAGAACGACCAGCCGCTGACACTTTTCACATGCATGCACGGTTACCTCAGTGATTTTACATGCATAACTCTATCTCTACAAGCACATTCGAAAGAGACTGTAACAGCATATGTTAAGATCGATAAAGTTATCATTTAACTCTTCATGATCACTATACATAGGCAAGTGCTTTCAATAATTTCAGGAGGCATACTTTTTGTTTGGAGTTTGGACACATGAATGTATTAGCATGTACATGATATATACTATTCTTCTAGTAGGAAAAATACAACCATACAACTACATCTAATCCTCCAAATAGGGGTTTTAGGTGGCCAGTCTATTTTATTTTTATCCATTAGTCTACATTCAAACAACCGATAGTCTATGATGGTTAACCATTTATACCGTACAATTTACATACTTTTTTATCTTGAAAAATAATACAATTCTAGATACATATCTTCAACCTGCTCGTTTGGATTTTTTCTTAGCATAAATCAGCACCAGCCACTAGCCAACCAAACAGGCCAAGCTGGATAAGGCACATAGTGAGAGTGAGTGAGTACCCGCAACGTTGTTTCCTACTCCGTAAAAACAAAGCAAAACCTAGCACACAACCATTAGTTTCCCCAAACTTTGTAAAATTCTCTCTCCAAACTTCACTATTCATCTATCCCATCAAATCACATCAAATCTTTCTCCTAATGCATGGAGCATTAAATGTAGGTAAATAAAAAAACTAAGTACATGATTTTGATGCACACGACGAGAAGAATCTTTCGAGCCTAGTTAGGTCATGGTAAGACAACGATTATAAAAAACAAACGAAAAGTGCTACAGTGCGCTACAGTATCCGATGCGCCTTTTCGACCAAATTTTACCCATCTATTTTTACAACTAAACACACCCCACGGAAAGAATCAGAGAATGATTCACGGGCCTGTCCAACCAGTCCAAAAACTAGGTCCATACCTTTTCCTTTTTTTAAAGGAGCGTCCAAACCTCGGTTTTTCAAAAGAAAAAAAATGAGTTTTCTCCCCAAAAAAGGAGGTATAATTTTTTCTCAAAAAATTAAATTCAGGTTTTATCGGTCAGCCGGTCAGGCATCGAGTTGTGTCCAGCCCTATTAAAAAATCAAAAGAAATCATAGGGGGAGCGTCTCTCCCCGTGAAGTGGGGTCCCCCATTTTCAAATTGGAGCTCTTCAAAATGGCATCCCGTCCAACGCGGCCCGTCAGGTTCCAGTCTCACCTCTGCTGCTGCAGCTGCTCTTGCTCCTGTTCCTCTTCGTGGCGGCGGCGGCGGCGGCCTAGCACCGGGGCGCGGCGGCGGGAGGGGACGGAGATGGAGATCGCGCGAGCTGCGGCCGGCGTGGCCTGCTCCAAGGAGCACCAGAAGATCTACGCCGAGTGGTTCGCCCTCGCCGACCCAGGTAAAGGCGCTCCCGCCTCCGCTCCCGCACCAACCCCTAAAACCCGCGGAGGTTTTGATGCTTACTGCTCCGGTCGGGGATTCTTCTGCAGATGGCGACGGCCGCGTCACGGGCGCCGACGCCACCAGCTTCTTCGGCATGTCCGGGCTCTCACGCGCCGATCTCAAGCAGGTGAGCGCGGGGCCGTTCGGCTCCTCCCTACTCCTCTTATTCGGGCGGTCCCGTCTCGGGTTGTCGCTGATGAATGGCTAGTGATGTTCCCGTGTTTGTGGATTTGCGTGCGAAGGTATGGGCGATCGCGGATTCGAAGCGGCAGGGGTACCTCGGATTCGCAGAGTTCGTCACAGCAATGCAGGTTCGTCCCCACTCTTATGCATCAGTCATAGCGCGTGCTTCTGATAATGAACGGCGCGATTGTGCTGCTGCGTTGCTGAGGCTGATAGTCTGAAACGAATTGCAAAACTGCAGCTCGTATCTCTGGCCCAAGCGGGGAACGAGATCACACAGGACAGTCTCAAACGTGAAGGTAGTGGCACACGACGAGAAGAATCTTTCGAGCCTAGTTAGGTCATGGTAAGACAACGATTATAAAAAACAAACGAAAAGTGCTACAGTGCGCTACAGTATCCGATGCGCCTTTTCGACCAAATTTTACCCATCTATTTTTACAACTAAACACACCCCACGGAAAGAATCAGAGAATGATTCACGGGCCTGTCCAACCAGTCCAAAAACTAGGTCCATACCTTTTCCTTTTTTTAAAGGAGCGTCCAAACCTCGGTTTTTCAAAAGAAAAAAAATGAGTTTTCTCCCCAAAAAAGGAGGTATAATTTTTTCTCAAAAAATTAAATTCAGGTTTTATCGGTCAGCCGGTCAGGCATCGAGTTGTGTCCAGCCCTATTAAAAAATCAAAAGAAATCATAGGGGGAGCGTCTCTCCCCGTGAAGTGGGGTCCCCCATTTTCAAATTGGAGCTCTTCAAAATGGCATCCCGTCCAACGCGGCCCGTCAGGTTCCAGTCTCACCTCTGCTGCTGCAGCTGCTCTTGCTCCTGTTCCTCTTCGTGGCGGCGGCGGCGGCGGCCTAGCACCGGGGCGCGGCGGCGGGAGGGGACGGAGATGGAGATCGCGCGAGCTGCGGCCGGCGTGGCCTGCTCCAAGGAGCACCAGAAGATCTACGCCGAGTGGTTCGCCCTCGCCGACCCAGGTAAAGGCGCTCCCGCCTCCGCTCCCGCACCACCCCCTAAAACCCGCGGAGGTTTTGATGCTTACTGCTCCGGTCGGGTGATTTTTTCTGCAGATGGCGACGGCCGCGTAACGGGCGCCGACGCCACCAGCTTCTTCGGCATGTCCGGGCTCTCACGCGCCGATCTCAAGCAGGTGAGCGCGGGGCCGTTCGGCTCCTCCCTACTCCTCTTATTCGGGCGGTCCCGTCTCGGGTTGTCGCTGATGAATGGCTAGTGATGTTCCCGTGTTTGTGGATTTGCGTGCGAAGGTATGGGCGATCGCGGATTCGAAGCGGCAGGGGTACCTCGGATTCGCAGAGTTCGTCACAGCAATGCAGGTTCGTCCCCACTCTTATGCATCAGTCATAGCGCGTGCTTCTGATAATGAATGGTGCGATTGTGCTTCTGCTTTGCGGACTGATGGTCTCAATCGAATTTCAAACTGCAGCTCGTGTCTCTGGCCCAAGCGGGGAACGAGATCACACAGGACAGTCTCAAACGTGAAGGTAGTGGGCTCTGAGCTTTCTTCACCTGTTTTTCCCCCTTTGGGGATTTATTTGGCTGTGGATGTTTGAACTGGACGGTTAATGGTTGTTGGTGCAGACCTGAGCACCTTGGATCCGCCAGTGATGGAAGGTGTTGATGAACTAGTGGCTGTAAGTCTGAAATCTTCAGATTCTGTGTCATATTAATGAACTTGCCCCTTGTTAATGCGATATTGTGATGGATTGTTGCTTTTCAGAGATCCAAGGCTGTTGTGAAGAGAGTTCACCCAGATGACAATGGTAGTCAATATGTTTACTCCTAGTTATAATCATGTGAGTGGACCATTTTTGACACTGCCTATATTTGTTCTTCAGGCACCCCTCAGGTTCAAGCATCTTCCATATACCACTGGTTTGGCTCAAAATCAGCACAGAAGGTATTAGACTAACATGTTGATCTGTAAAACTTTGTAAAAATCTGTGGCAGGCCATTTTGCTTGCTGTTTGGTATAACTGAAGCTTTCAGTTCAACAATTGACTGCTTGGCATTTCCTTTGACACTCTGCAGGTGCAGATGCCTCTGACTGCTGTTACCTCTGTAATTGATGGCTTAAAAAGACTATACGTCGAAAAACTGAAGCCTTTGGAAGTCGCATACAGATTCAACGATTTTACTAACCCATTATTGGTAAATAATTCCATTCTCAATTTAGTTTTGCTGGTGATAATGTTCTCATTTTTCATGCGTTTGTGTTCTTCTGTCATTACTTACATGCCACCGTATTGTTTCTACCATTTTTCAGACAAGCAGTGATTTCGATGCAAAGCCAATGGTTATGCTCTTGGGTCAATATTCTACAGGGAAAACAACATTCATTAAGCATCTGCTGAAGACAAGCTACCCAGGTTCGATGCTTTCAGAATTCAGAGTCTTATTAGGCATAACACCCATTTTTGTTTCAATTTCCTCTGATTGCATCAAAATATTTACTTAAGTAGTCTGTTTCAATTGCAGGAGCTCATGTTGGACCAGAGCCAACTACTGATAGATTCGTAGTTGTCATGGTAAATGTTAGCCTGAATATTTTTTACATGCAGAATGGATATGGGATCTGACTGATGGTCAATACTGTAGCATGTGTACTGAGGGTGGTTGCCTTGCATTGGCTAAACCAATATAATTGGTATTTGGTATTATGATTGATTTTAAATAGTGCATATGGTTAGCCTTTACCATGAACCGGTGATTGCTGAAAGTAAACCTTTAAAATTGGAAAAGACAGGACCGTTATGTATTTTTCACTTTTTTGTTTAACACCCTTTAAAGCTTCCTCAAAACCATGCTGCATGTCTATGGGATATTTCTTGATTCATTTTTCAATTATTTGAAACAAACCTTTGCTGCCTTTTAGAAATCCTATTATTATCTTCTGGCTGCTGCTGTTGGTGTATATGAGATTTTAATCTAATTGTTTCTAAGATTATTTTTCTTTTCATTTCAGTCGGGATCTGATGGAAGGACCATTCCTGGAAATACTATTGCAGTTCAAGCAGACATGCCATTCACTGGTCTTACAACATTTGGGGGAGCATTCCTGTCAAAGTTTGAATGTTCTCAGATGCCCCATCCGGTAAGCTTTATTTGTGATAACAGCACATGCAGAATGCATTCATTTCAGAAATTGAAACCTCCTTTATTTTTTGAAGCTACTAGAGCATATCACCTTTGTAGACACTCCTGGCGTTCTCTCTGGGGAAAAGCAACGGACCCAGCGTAGCTATGATTTCACTGGTGTAACCTCATGGTTTGCTGCTAAGTGTGACCTTATTCTTCTTCTGTTTGACCCACACAAGCTTGATATAAGTGATGAGTTCAAGCGTGTCATTTCATCATTGCGTGGGCATGATGACAAAATACGTGTAGTGTTGAACAAGGCAGACCAAGTTGACACTCAACAGGTAAAGGTTTTTGTCGCAATCAATTTGTATGGCTTGTTATGCTTTGCTTTGTTTTTTAGTAGTCTTGTATGATGATTATTTTTTTCTTCCTACTCATGCTACAGCTTATGAGAGTGTATGGCGCGCTGATGTGGTCTCTTGGGAAAGTGCTAAATACTCCTGAAGTTGTGCGCGTGTACATCGGGTAATTTCTTATGGCTATTCTTTGTTGCTTTACTCCTCTCTGTAATGCTTAAGCATTGGAGGTTGTAGAAGTCCTGTACACCAAAAATGAGAAAATGCACGTTGATGGAGGTCCAAAATATATATATTGTATTTAATTTGTGTTGGGTTATAGCGGCATCTTTACAACTGTTAGCAGTTTTTTTTAGTCATACAACTGTTAGCAGTTTTTTTAGTCATACAACTGTTAGCATTTGATCATTAATATAAACAGAATATCTATCATACAAGTGAATTCATTTTTTTGGTTTAATAACTGGATACTCATTTTGAAACTAATATCAACAGGTCATTCAATGATAAACCAGTGAATGACTCAGCTGTTGGACCGATTGGAAAAGACTTGTTTGAGAGAGAGCAAGATGACCTCCTCTGTGACCTGAAAGACATTCCTAAGAAGGCTTGTGATCGCCGGGTAAGTTAAATCTCTCATCTGTCAGACCTCTTTTTGTACGTACTGGACTTTCAAATGAACACCATTTCTTGCAGGTCAATGAGTTTGTTAAGCGTGCTCGAGCTGCCAAGATTCATGCTTACATAATTGGCCATCTGAAGAAGGAGATGCCTGCAATGATGGGAAAAGCTAAGACTCAACAGCGACTGATAGACAACTTAGAAGATGAGTTTACAAAGGTACTTACAGACAACTGCCTGAGGGTCTAATTTCAGCACAAGAAGGTTTTTCCTAATATGAATAATCGTTCACTAGAATCGTATCTGATGCTGCATTTGTGCATATAAACATCATTTGCTTCCACCTGAATTCAAATTAATCCCATGCTTCTGCTCTCTTCTGCGGCGACATTCGTGCTCGACTGATGCTCCTCACATGGTGTAACAGGTGCAGAGGGAGTACCATCTCCCCGCAGGCGACTTCCCGGACGTCGAGCACTTCAAACAGGTGTTGGGTGGGTACAGCATCGACAAGTTCGAGAAGCTCAAGCCCAAGATGGTGCAGGCGGTGGACGACATGCTCGCGTACGACATCCCGGAACTCCTCAAGAACTTCAGGAACCCCTACGAGTGAACTGAAACTGACGTCTCGTCGGTTGTAAGATTAGCATGAGCCGTCACGTCTGATGATGGTGGTGGGGGAGGATGGAGGCGGCAAAAGGCCCCTGTGCGGCTGCGAGCTGTACTAGCAGTCCGCCGTGGTTGTCAACTGTCAAAACTGAGAGAGATGCGCGAGGATTAAGATAGGCTGTTAAGTGCTCTATGGCTGCTGAACGCGCTGGACTTCCTGTGGGATGTTGCCGTCGCCCCCATCTGTGATACATACATCTTTTCCCTTGTGGCTTGGGAGGGCTGCAAGTGGCAGCGCGATAGTATGTTGCAATGATAACTTGCGACCATGTGATGTTGCTGGGCCTGAGCGGCACACGGTGCGTGAATGATGCACCAGCACCGCGCCCGCACCGCAACCCCCGACCCTGTGGCAGCGCAGTCGTCCGCGTTTCCCGTTTGCGTGCTGGGCAAATCGTTTGGACGTGAATGGACGGTGTCCGACTGACTCCACACACATGATCTGGGCTTGCCCATGAAGTGGGACCCTGTGTCTCATGGCCTCACTTTAAACCCTCGAAATTTATTCGTTAAATACTAAACGAACAGGTTGTTTCCTATACTCCTATTAAATCCATCCATTTCAAAATGGTCCTAGATCATACACAGCAGCAGGTAAAAAAAGAGAGAAGGAGGGGGGGTCTCCGTTTGCCAAACTAGCTCATTCTGCTTTGGAAGAAGTCCATTTTTAACCATCGAACTATTGACAAAGTTTGGTTTTGACCATCAAACTTCAAAACCAGGAATCTTTGGCCATCAAACCCTTAAAACCGTTCACTTTTGGCCATTCGACGGTTTTACATGGCGTTTTTGCTGACGTGGCTGCCACGTGGTGGCGGGACCCACATGTCAGCCACATCTCTCTCCTCTCTCTCCCCGGCGCCCTGCGCTCACCCTTCCCCTTCGCAGGCATCCTCTTCCTCCCCTCCACAGCCATCCTCCCCATCTCCGGCGATGAGCAGCGCCTCGCCGACACGCGGGCCAGCAGCACCGTACCTCACCGTTCGGGTCATGGGGAGCGGTGGCCGGCTCCTCGTGGCGGCGGCAACGAGGACGCGTGCGCCGGCGCCGGCGACCGTACTAGAGGGCAACGCTCGGCGGCGGCAGGAGGTGGAGTGCAGCCCCTTCCCCTCCTTCTCCTCTCTCTCTCCTATATACACCGTGCCACTCCTCCAGGCCCCGCGCCGCCCCCTCCCGCCGCACCCGCGCCCGCCGGCTCCCCGCCGTCATCCCACGGGCGTCGCCTCCCCGGTTGGCGGTGAGGGCACAACCTCCTCGGCGCGGGTACCCCTCCCCTTATGTCCCACGCGCGGCACGGCGGCAATGGGGGCCCCGGCCGCGCGCGCAGCGGTTTTTCCCAAAGCGGCGGCGGCGCAGCGCGACGGCCGCAGCAGTAGGAGGCGAGGCAGCGTGTCGTGCGCGCCGGGGCCTGCTCCCGCCCCTGACCCCTGGCGGAGCAGCCGCCGTTGAGGGAAACTACGTGGTCTGCGAGGTCGGCGTCGCGGGGCTCTCCTCCGGCGACCGCACTGCGCTCGTCGACCGCCTCTTCAAGGACTTCGGCGGGCCCCCTCCTCCCTCTCTGGTCCGGCCACCGGTTGCGAAGGAGAAGGGTGGGCGCAGGGCGCCGTGGAGAGAGAGGAGAGAAGAGAGAGAGGAGAGGGATGTGGCTGACATGTAGGTCCCGCCGCCACGTGGCAGCCACGTCAGCAAAACCGCCATGCAAAACCACCGGATGGCTAAAAGTGAACGGTTTTACGAGTTCGATGGCCAAAGATTCCTGGTTTTGGAGTTCGATGGTCAAAACCAAACTTTGCCAATAGTTCGATGGTCAAAAATAGACTTCTTCCTTCTGTTTTTGATTAGAAAACTAGTAGGTCATCTCATCTTACCCAGAAAAAGTTGAGCACCCGGAACGGCCTCAGATTCAGCTCACGTTTGCTTCCACTCCGCCGGCTGATCCCCTCCACAGCCACACACGCAGCGCACACACAGGGGCTCGCGAATATGCCCCTGCCCTCACCCCCCGCGCTAGTGGCGCCGCGGCTACCACCACGACACGGCGCCCGCGCACCCACCCGGCCCGAATCGCGAAAATCCGCCGCGCGCCCGCCCGCGCCCAACCACACCGCACCACCGGTCTGGCGGGAGGCGAGGCGAATGCGATGCGGTGACGAGCGAGGGGAGGAGGCTGGCAGCCGACCGACCCCGGGACGTGGACGTGGTGACGCGGTCGGGCGGAAATCAACCAACGAACCGACGCGGCGAGGCCGGGTCGTGGCGGGCCCCGCGCGTCAGCCACCGCGGCGCCGTGCCGAACGCGGAGTCGCCGAGGAGGAGGACAAGCCGAGGGAGAGAGCGGGGCAGCTGCGTGCGTGGAAGAGGAGGGAGGGGTGCGGCGGGCGGCCCCCGCGCCGGCGGGGAGGCGGAGGTGAAGTACCGCGGGGTGAGGCGGCGCCGTCGGGGAGGTACGCGGCCGAGATCCGGGACCCGGCGCGGAAGACCCGATCTGGCTCGGCACCTTCGACTCCGCCGAGGCCGCCGCGCGCGCATACGACGCCGCCGCCAGGTCCATCCGCGGCGCCGCCGCGCGGACCAACTTCCCCTCTGCATCCGCGCCGTCCCCCGCGGTCGCGGCCACGCCGATGGTGGTGGCCCGCCGGCGCTCCCCCGCCGCACACCCCGTCACGGCGCCGCGGCGACGTCTAGCCACAGCAGCACCGTCGAGTCCTGGAGCGGCGGCGTCCGGGCCGCCGCCGCGGCTACGGCCGCAGGGGCTCTCCGCGGCGCGCCGCCCCGGCCGCCGAGGAGGACTGCCGGAGCTACTGCGGCTCCTCGTCCTCGGTCCTCTGCGAGGACGTGGCGTCGGGCGCCGGCGCCGGCGACGAGGCCGCCGCGCCGCCGCGGTGCTCGCCGCTGCCGTTCGATCTGAATGTGCCGGACCCGGAGGCGGACGCCGCCGACGAGATGGACTGGCGCTGCGACACTCTGCTCCACCTCTAGCCGCGAACCAGCTGCAAGCACTCGTCGAACTGGCGCCGGATCGCGCTCGCGCCGCCGTGTTCCTGGGCGCATCCGGCGTAGTGGAGCAATGGTTACTGCCAAAGTGCCGAGTTCTTATCTCGATAGAAATTGATAATTTTTTCCTGCTTCTTTTTAGCCTCTCGTAAGTTTATTATTACCACTCCCCAAGATTCGGTAATACGTCGTGATAATGTGAATAACTCATCATGTACTCCGTGGAGAGAATCTGTTCTTGTGATCCTCTTCTGTACCTCTATAGTACGATGTCTGTATCCACGGCCTCTTGCTGTATTTCTGAAGATAATGGAATTAAGAGAAATTTACAGAGAAACCTTGCTTGAGCTGAGCTGAATCCTTGTAATTTTGTAGCTCCTGGTTGTTCCGTGTAAAAGTGTTCAAGTTTGTACACTACTATTTGTAACAGCACTACTGACTCGACACATGCATGTCCCTGATTCAGGATTGCCAGAGTAACACCTTCAGTTCAAGTTCAGTAGCCGATCATTCTGGGATGGATGGCAGCATTGTGTACCATGACCAGAAGGCATTCAGATCAGCAGTTACATGCTGCAGAAATCATTGCAAGCTTCATCATCTGCACGCACCATCACTTGCTCAACATGGGTCAGGGGATGGAGGTTTTGAGGCTATTTTTTGCTACTAGGAATCAGGAACACCGCAGCTCACAAGCTGAGGCTAAAAACCTTCGCAAAGTGCGATGCCAAGACAGGTCTGAACGAATGTGCGAGAAACAAGTGATGAGTCAGGTCAAGTGTTACCGGAGTGCATTGGTTGATTTCTGAAGGTAGTTCAGTACTTCTGTCCAGTCCGCTTGCTGTCCCGTTGGTCACTGACTCACTTTGGTAAGTATACTGTATAGGGGTGCCGTTGACAAGAGATGCAGTGTGTGTGTGTCCTACAGAGATTCAGGTCAGTCCAAGAGCTGAAAGAGAAACTGCAGGCTGGGCGGGGCGGGCGCGTTTCCATCAGACAGGTCAGAGAAGAGATACGAGCCTGTGCGCTGCGGATCGAGATTGCGATCGCGTTGATGGCATGACTGTCAGAGAGCGGCCGGGTCGGTCCCTCCAATCAGCCCTCCAGCAGTGCCGGCCGGCCGGGTCGGCGCCTCCAATGAGCCCGCAGTGCCGGTGACTGGATCAACTGTTATAAACGTCGGCGAATAACGAAGTAATCAAACACAGCGGGACACAAGATTTAACGTGGAAACCCCTCCAATGCGAAGGGGAAAAACCACGGGCACCAGCCAGCACAATCTCACTATATCTCAAGAGTCGGGTTACAACGCCTATGGCGGCTTACAAGAGAATTCAATCTCCACGAAACCCTAGCAAGGGTATATATACTGTACCACGGGGGCCCAAGCCTCCGGCGACGGGCCTCCGCTACGCTTCGGTAGAAGCCCGGCCTATGTCGTGTATGTGGAATTTGGAACATATCCAACATCAACAAGTCTCCCTCCAACGGTTCAAATCGAAATGATCGAGTCCAAAATGTGAATCCAACGAAAATTCGGCCAAATGCTTGCTCTGGTTCACCACTACCCGTGTCAAAAAAAAGAGAGAAAGGGATCCCAGCGTCTGCCCGCATATTTTACTAACACGTACATGCTGCTCTCTGTCTAGATGTCACGACGATTGTCAGGTAAGTATTAAAGTGTACGTACTCAGGAATTTGGAGGCGATGAGGGCTGCTGAGACAAATGCTCTCAGGAATTAGGCAGATTGTTCCTCGCAAAAAAAGAAAGGAATTAGGCAGGCCGGCTTCTTCCTTCCTCATCCACGCGGACCACGCCACGACGCGGCTGCCAGTGGCCGGCCTTGCTAACCTTTTGGGTCGGGCTGAGGCTCCGAGATGGGCTGGGCCTCCGTAGCCGAGGACGACGTCGGCCTCTTCCTATGCGTTGTTGGAGTGAGCTGGGCTTTCATTCTCTGCTTGCCGATGACGGAGCCGCAAATCAAACCCGCGACCGGGCTGCTGCCGCTGAGGGAATGCATCGGCCACGGTGGCACATAACTCGTGGCGGCGCTGGCCGCTGGGCCTCGTGGCACCGCCTCTGCCGACGACGTTCTCGTCCCTGAGGCACCCGAGCACGTCGCCTGTTTCCAAGTATAGGTTCTGGAACAGCGTCATCTTCCACGGCGCTGGCCGCCGGTTCGCCGCCGTCCGGCACCGTTGCCCCAAGGTACATGGCCATGGCTACAACGACCACGGCGCTGACGGTTGGCACAAGGCACAGCAGCAGCATCCTCGTCTCGATGCCCCGCCTCTGCGACAACGAACGCTGCAAAGGGTAGCACGAAGCGGCAGGGACGTGCTCCACACTGAGGCCAGGGTTGCCTTCGAAATCTGCCCTGTCTGAAACAGAGAACACCCCATGAAGTTGTGAGTTTGTGACTGGGGGGCAATGCCAGTGAGGTTATTGTAGGACACATCAAGAATGGAGAGGCTGATCATATCACCGATCTCCTGCGGAAGCTCACCGGAGATTCTGTTCCTCGACAGATTCAACATTATCAGAACCTTCAGATTCGTGATCTCTTTCGGTCCAGAACAGTTAGCGACTTGCAGTGGCTGAGCTCTCGCGGAAGAACGGCGGTGAGCGAGTTGGCGCTGACATTGAGCGAGGACAACCTCTTGAGATTGCCGATCTCCGGTGGCAACGGACCGGATAAATGGTTGGACGCCACTGACAAAAACCTCAGCATGGCACTGGGGATGGCCTCCGGGAGCTCGCCTGAGAGCAAGTTATTACTCAAGTCCTACATGCTATTCATGGGAAGATAGAAAAGGCCGGCCGGAATGGAGCCGTTGAGGAAATTGTTGTTGAGGCGAAGTCTGGTAAGCGTCTTGGAGTTGCCGAGGTCACTGATGATGCTCGACCATGATAGGGGGATTTCACCAAAACAGAGGTGGCCGGCCGGTTTCGCTACTGGCAGAGGTGACCGGAGACGCCGCCGTTCCAAATTATATATAGCACCGGCACACACGAAGGCGGCGCCGCGCGTCGTCGCTAGCTGCACCGAGGACGAGGCCGCTGCCCTGCAGCGCCAGCCGGCCTCCGAGCACGCCGCGACACGGTGTTCCAGTGGCGCTGACCCCCGTCGTGCCGCGGCGCCGCCCTCTCCACATCGGAGAGGTCCACCGTCCACGCCGGTCGCCGAGCGCGCACCACCCCAACAATTCACACTGAAGAGAAAAGGGCCTATGCATACTTTCATACTCCAATTCAAAGTTTTATTACTTTCATACTCCAACTGTTAACAAGTACAAAGTTACTCTATGCATGGATGCAGACCACGTTGTAAACATTGTATCATTTGTGGACCCTGCTGAAGACCAAGGGTCAGGTCTATACATTGCTGGTGCCGAAGTGTAGACTCTCCTTGGAGGTGGTGTCTACAGAGCTCCCATGTAACCTTTTTTTTCCATTCTTTTAGTTTTTGTTGATACTTGATTATTCTTGTTTTTTTTTGCCAAAATAACGTTCACCTTGCTCCGACAGATCATGTGATTGTACTTGTAAATGTGTACTTTGGCATTAAAAAACCATTACTAGGTCATTGGATTGATGATCCAAACAAGACTGATTTCCACTCTTCAGCATGCCAGCATTGGGATCTGCTAGCATTTTGAATTTTTATGCTTGGCACTGCAGTATAGAAAAAAGAAGAAAGACGTGCAAACACACTTAAAGTGATAGCCTGGTGCCTTAATCTTGGGGTGCATACAACACCCTGATCATGTCATGATACATATAAAATTCCATGCATATTTCTGTCCTAGAGAAGCTTCGCAACACCAGGCACAACTCCTTGACCATGCTTTCAGTAACTGAATAATCAAAAGATACTGTCATCTTTTCCAATGCTGTGGCCCATTTGAATAGCTGCTTCACAAATGCAACTTCATGTTCAGATCCTCTCAACTGAGTGATTTCTACTTCTTGGAGGCGATTCAACAAGAGTTGCTCGGTTTCCCAGATATGTTGCTCACCACAAATACAACCTGGTGGGCATGTAGTTTGTGCCTGGAACAGGTATTAACCTTTAATATTAACTGATATTGTTGGATGGAATAAAAAGACAGGAATTTTAAAAATATTATCAGATTGCCCAAATATGCAAGCAAGGACAACAACATTTGACATCAGTTTGAAGCCAACAGTTTGCAGCAATCTGACTGTCAATAATATTAAACAAGATTTTCGGTCCACCATAGGGCTTAGGTTATCCAATATAAGTATGAAACCATTTACAAATTAGAGGCATTTGCAAAACTTGCCAATGAGGTTTTTATGTACCAGCGCATACTATTATCTTTTAACTCCTAATCATGTTATCAAGATCAATCCTCGCATACAATAATTGAGTTAAATTCCTGCTCACTGAAAAAAGAAAGAAAGACTACCCTATATATACAAGTCTGACAACTTGGAAAAAACACAAATTTACAATCCAAGTAGTAAAATACTCTGTCAAAACTCAACTAGAGAGCACAGTGTCAGCATTAGTGTTACAGAATGCAACTCAACCATATTGCAAAGCCCCAAAGAGGACAAAAGGTGAAAATGCAGAACCCCCGCTATACTACAAGGGAGTAATCACACAGCTATGCATTATGCATATGCATGAATGTATACACCTAATAATTAGGAGGATAAATGAGCCATATACAATTACAACAGATTAACCCTTGAACAAAATATTAGCGAAATGCAAACGCATGTCAGATAAACAAATGGTAGCTTTACCTCCTCGGCCGTAGGAGCAGGCAATGCAAGAATCAGCCTTCTTATACCAGAACACATCCTGAGAGCATGAAATACGCTAGCCCCAAAAGCATGTCCATTTGCCAATACAATCAGGCGCAAAAACGTGATGTCGGGAAGCATTGTCATATTTTCCATCAAGTACTGATAGTTATCTATATTCTGTAGTGTCCATGGAAGTCACAAAAAAGGGTCATATATGACAACCGGAAAGAGACAGCAACACCTCATTTTAAGTAGGTTTTATACAGTGGCCATTGCTGTTACCATGCAGGAAATGGTTGTTATAACTAGTTAACTTAATATTTCTTACACATAATCCACCACTACGACCTCAAATAAAATGCATAATAGTTCTCTACAACAACAACAATAAAGCCTTTTAGTCTGAAGCAAGCTGGGGTAGGCTTGCTAATTCTTTACTGAAAAAAAGAAATTTTAGTCTCATGTCTCGCAAATGTATCGGATAAGGATGAACATACTTGAGCAAAGTAAAACAATTAAGAATTCTCTAGGTTCTCAAATACCACCATCATCTAGATAAATAGGTAAGTATGACAAACAGCCAGGCATCCGTTGATTAGGAGACTAGTTAACATGGTATGCCTTAAGTACTGCCATGGAAGTTTTAATTTTATCTGCCAATATAAGAATAATGTGCAATTGTTTATTGGATGACCTTTTGGACACTTGTTGCTCATATTGCAGAATTGGATGGGTTTTGGTGTCCAGCTTCCAGACCTGTGCCCAGGCAAGGAAAACATCGAAAAAAGAAATCGCATAAGATAGGAAGTAAACTCACCGACATATAGGCCAGTGGGAGAATAAGACTTTCAATGACCTTGAAACGTCCCAACAGACTTAGACAAGAATGATTGTGCGTTGAGTCCTCAAGCCCATATACAAGATAGAAGAAAGGGCTAAACATTTGGAGATGTTCCATTTCGCCAAGTTGGACAGTGCTTGGGTCATACAGATCCATCCACACGAGGGTTACAAGCTGAGGTGCTGACATGCTGACAACCGGTTGATTCTGATCAGAATAGAAGCAGTTGGTAACTTCCAGGGCCTCGAGAGACGGCGCCGCAATGGTGAGCTGCTGCAAGCCGCGCAGATCATGGAGCTCCACTTGCTGGAGAGAATCGGAACGGATGGCGAGATTGCCCACCCCCCGGGCGTCGCGGATGGTGAGCTTCTGCAGGCACGGGCACCGTGGCGAGGAAAGGGAAGCTATATATGCTCTGCTAATATGTGATGCTATCTGGGGCGCCAAAGAAGCAGAGCTCCGGGATGAGCGCCCAAGCGCGGCGCCAGCGGCGGGAGAGGACGGTGGTCCGCGCGGCGGCTGGGGTGGAGAGGCGGAGGAGGATGAGTACGAGGACGTCGTCGGGGAGCGCACTGAGGCGGTCCTCGCCGCCTCCTGGGTCGTCGGAGGAGGGCTTGGCGCGCTTGGTGGCGACCTCGCCGGCGCCGGCGCCGCCGCTCGGCTCCATGAAGCGAAAGCGGGGGGTGGATGTGGATTGGATTTGGGTTTCATCCGGTTTCATTTTTCACAATTCACACTGGAAGAGAAAAAGGCCTAAAAGGCCCAACAGCAGGACGCCGCGGCCCAACCGGCCCGTAATTAAAGGCCTTGGGGGTTGCCGCCCGTTGCTCCACTTGGTGGGTTCAATTAGTCCCAAACGGACAAACAAACCCAAAGCTGCCCAGCTGAAAGGTAACCAGCGTTACCCATCGATCGGCGACTGCGCGTGCGGCATGCGCGTTCTGCAATCCAAACTATGAATCTACTGGTTGAATCATACAGTCGCCAAACTTGCCGTCTAGGAGGAGGACGGACCATATTATATATGATCAAATCCCCATAACTTTGGCCAACTCCTCCGAGGGCAAGCCACAGCATATGACATGTATGCATGGGTAATTTTTTCTCATATTTGAAAGCACATTTTACATTTGTACTCACAAAAATCAAATACCCATGACTTTGGCCAGCTCCACCTAGTGGCAAGCCACAGCATATGACATGTATGCATGGGTACTTTTTTTCTCATATTTGAAAGCACATTTTACATTTGTACTCACAAAAATCAAATGTCCAGCCCGCATATGCCACACTTGGCTTCAATTTATTCAGAAAGCACAACACATAAGTTGTGTGTAAAAGGAGACTAGACTGGACATCAGAATACTGAGAGCATCAGGTTTACCGGAATGGATGGTTGGCGATCATGATTTGATTGTGTGTAAAAGAAGAGCATCAAAAGTTAGTAAGCATACAAAAAAATGTCAGCATGCTTCTATGCAACCAAATTTTGAAGGCACGAAAGGAACCACGTCCATTCTTCACTTGCACTGCAAGTTGAAGTGCAGGTTCAACATTCAGATCTTACCAGCTTACGGACGAGCCCAATAAAACGTGACAGCAACGATCAAAGTACGAAAAGAAAGAGTTTCAACGCCTGATGCTATAAGAATTCGCACCACTGAACCTTAAGCCCCACAATCCATCAAACGAAGCACAACCCTGAAGGTCAAACAAATTAAGTTCAGTGGATAATGAGATTAGCTAAACAACTCTCGGGTCAAAAAAATTATTCTATTTTAGGTTCCTACTAGCCAATTTCCCCTTGACTGAGATCTGAGAAGCACTTGAGGCACCAGCTCTTGGTCTCTCAACTGTAAAAGCTGCTCACAGTGCTGGAGAAAAACACAAATTATGAAAGTAAATCCAGCTGATTCTGGAATCAAATTTTGACTACCAATGAACTTTTGTTTACCATCAACGACGTGGGTCAATAAGCTGTGTCTACTTGTAACCAAATAGCATAAACATTTTGCTGACATTATCAAGAACATAAAAACTCGTGTTGGCAACGGCCCTTTACATCGTCAGGCTCAGCCTGCGCCGGTTCGTCGATGTCGTGTTCCAGAACACCGAAAGCGAGATGCAATCGTGTCACCTGGACGAACGATATGACTTCCGGGTTGTTGGGTGAGCGTTTAGCCATTCACAGAGCCTGAAACTTGGCCTGCCCTTCACCTCTGAACATTTGCGAACAGAGACTCGCTCATCCTTCCTCTTCTCGATGAATTCAGGTACGGCAACAGCCAGTGGACTGAGATGCAGCGGCAAACCTGCAACTTGATTAACGCCGCAAACAAGACATACGGCAAAATCCTAATTATAACTTGGAAGTAGATGGTTCGAGACCATGGCTCTGAATCCTGAACATTTATCAAGGAAACTGAACTGAACATTAGAATCCTGAACACATCAGGTTTACCCGAACGGATGGTCGGGGACGATATCCCAAGTTCCCAACCAACGCCACACTCTGCGACAATGCCGTCTGCTTGCCACACTGACGAACAAGATGGCAGGTGACGAAGTCTTTGGTTCTAGCTAAAGCTCATACGAACTGGTATTCTCTAAAGCTGATGCCAGTTATTTATTTTTGCTTGTGGTTTGCAGTGTCGGTAAAGAAAGACCTCAGACTAAAGCAGTCCAATGATCTTTTCTCCAAAGCATTGTTGATTCAGGATTCACTGGTATGTAGTGTATGGTTTTATTTGGATGTTTACCAGATTGTGTGTAAAAGAAGGTGCAGCAACAGAAGTCTGCATGTTTCGGCTTATGCAACCAAATTTTCAAGGCACAAAAAATGTTGAACCAATCCCATCCATTCATAGTACGCATCCATGCAGCAACAGAATCTTCTTGGCTCATCCTAAATTTTGATCAACTGTCAAAGACTGGAGGTCCTATCCCATCCATTCATAGTACGCATACACATGAATGAATTTCTATACATGTTATCAAGCCATTGAGATCTTAAGTGCTTTCAGCTTGTGAAAACGGACACCAAAAATTTTTGAGCTTGGAAAATAAATCATGAAGTAACTCGAGACACATGCTAGCATTTTGATATTCCTAAGCACGTACCAACTACCAGGAAGAAAAGTAAAAAATAACAAAATTGAGGCGATAATCTGGTGCTTTTGATGTAAATGTCATGGCATTTCCCAAGGGACCCCTGCGGGGAAAAAACCGCGCGGGAAGCGGCCGCTCGAGCCTCGATGGGTTCGCCGGCGGCGGCGGGAACAAACGACAGCGAGCGGCCCGCTGGAGGGAGGAAGAAGAGAGACAGACGAGGCTTATTGGGCCAGGCTCTCGTTGGGCCGTGGTCGACTTGTCGCGTCATCACACACTGGCCCAATAGGCCTACAATTAAAGGCCGCGCCGCCTGTTGCTCCGCTTGGTTAGTTCGATTAGTCCCACATGGACAAACTAGCCCAAAACTGTCCAAGTGAAAGGCCACCAGCGCGGGACCCCAATCGGCGACTGCGCGCGCGGCATGCGCGTTTTTTTCAGAGATCAAAGGAAGAATTGTATTATATTAAAATCGAGTACATCGTCAAGTTACAAGCACTCTCAATGTACTCACAGTCTAAGCAGCTCCAAATCTCAATTCCAAACCTGTGTAAAAAAGCAACTAGAAGGCCGCACAATAAAACGAAGTGGCTGGAGAAAATTATTCCACGACGACGGCACCATCTCCGCCTCGATGTCGCCATCCGGAAACCTAAATCTCCATGTCGTCTCCCGAAGAAAGTTGCCGATGTCGTAGATGCCGCCACTTCCTTCGTCAGAGCCGTCATGGAGAAACACAAACCACCTTGTCTCGTCGCTGTTGCCGGAGAGGAGGAAACAAATCTCTCGCACCACGAACTGCGGCATGGAGAAACCCTAACCTAGACTCGATCTATTGAAGATTATTGAGAGAGATGGATCCCCACTCCCTCCGACCTCCGGCAAGACGCCAGAGGTGAGAAGGAGGGGGACCAAACGGTGGACGCTGAGGGCGGCCGCTCGGCGAGCAGGGCAGCGCCGCCCGTGTCGCCCTCGGGAGCGACGCGGGGGCAGTTAGGCGTGCGTTTAGGAGAAAAGCGCTCTGCGGACACGGGACACTGGAAACTATGAATCTATCGGTCTGAATCATACAGTCGCCAAACTTTGCCTCTAGGAGGAGGATGAACCATATTATATATGACAAATCAACATAACTTTGGCCAACTCCTCCGAGGGCAAGTAACAGCATATGACATGTCTGCTTGGTATTTTTTTTTTCATATTTGAAAGCACCTTTGACACCCATACACCACAGATCAAACTTTTAGCGCCCTTCAGTTTGCACACGTTCATTTGATACAACCACCAAACTTTTAACGTCCCTTAGTTTGGTAAATCAAATTGTTACCTTCAATTTGTTCGCGAAAAACAAGCATATTCCACACTTCCACTTTCTTACAACCATGTATGGAGTTACATCTTATTTTAATTCATTGGCCTTTCCTATTTGCCGTTGATGCATTTAAATGAAATAATAAATGTGCATAAAGTATGAGGCAAAATAAAATGTAACCCTTGTTGCCATTGCAAGCCTATCGAATTAGTGGTATTTTAGTGTGTCTTATTTCATGCAGTTGGAATAATATCGGTGAGAAGATAAAAAAAATTAAAATGTTCGCGAGAAGTTTCAAAACCTGGCTTCGTTCCAAGTACCGTCCCCACATGTGAAAATGCCATTTGGGGATGCTATGGGAAGATTGAAAAGGCCGGCGGCGTCGCCAGGCATGCATGAACTGGAATGGAATGAGCCGCCGGCCGAGTGCCCGGGACGCAGAACGACGCGCGCGCCTCCACTGCTGCTGGCATCGGCGTCAGGCAGGCGGCGCCTTGAGCTAGCAGGTCCACTCTGCCACTCTGAATCTTGACGAGCAGACACACGTGCCCTCTGAATCTTTGGTCAGCTGATGCAAATGTGCATTCTTCAGAGTTCTTTTTGTCAGGGAACTGCGCACTCACTGATGCTGTCTATGAATGTTGCAACCAGCTGCAAGAGAAGTTGGTAGTCACTAGTCAGTAACCTGATACATTCATTTCCCAAAGCTGAAGAAGGGCCAATTATGTAATTGATGATTGCAACTCTGAACCTGCTGTTCTGCAGCGTGCAGGCATTGGCACTCTGTCCTCATACTGTTCTAATCGATCAGTTTGCTCCCGCCTGCGTATGTGCTAGCTCCTGGGCGCCTCAAACAATCCTGCGCGGCATCGACGGCGCCGGCGCCGGAGACGATGGTCCAAGTCTCGCCGGCATCCGGAGCGCGCAGTGACACGACGTCGTCAGCTAGCGCGGATGGGTGGCCAGTGCTGTAACGCATGACCTCGACAATGTCGTGGCACGTGGCAGCGGGTGTCCTGGAAGGAGCGCCGCGAGTGGCAGCCGGAACGCGGCGGCGCTCTGGCGAGGCACGGAGCAGAGCGCGGCGCTCAAACTCATGGCGCTCCTGGGGTCCTGGCTAGGGTCGGGGATGGACGGTATTTCATTTACCGACCACCCCTTGGGCCCTGTCAGACGTCGGATTGGAGGCGTACGGCCGGGATTTTAAAGCATCCAACATGGACATGGTCGTTTCCGTGCCACGGCGGCATGGATCGCGAGCGGCGACGGGCAGTCTCACCGTCGGAGGCATCGAACGCCTCCTAGTCCTTGCCCGTGGCGAAGAGCCTGGTAGTGTTCGCCGCCGCGTGGTCGGCGGTGGCGTTGAGGAGCACGCCGACGGCGGCGTCGAACACCTTGACCGGCGAGCTCACGTTCGGCGTGTTCATGAGGATGAGCTCGTTGTCGTTGCCGGCGGTGTTGTTGAGGAAGTTGGTGTTGGAGAAGCGGAGGTCGTGGTAGACGGTGGCGTCCTTGTTGTAGGCGCACAGCTGTTGGCGTGGCCGCCGAACGCGTGGGGGGACTCGGCGCAACCACGCGCGCAGCGGATACGATGGCGTCGTCTTGCAGGAGCTCGAGCTCACAGGTTGCTGCACCTGGAAGACTGCATGGAGTGTGACCTGAATAGTCGGTTCGCCTTGAGTCTTGACGAGCATACGCGCGTGACATTCTGAATTTCTGTTTGGTCAGCTGATGCAAATGTGCATTCTGCAGAGTTTTTTGGTCAGGGATTGGGAATTGCATCAGCATCACTGATGGTCTCTACCAGCGTTGGTTCCTAAATGACTTGATCAGCACGGATCAGATACCTGGTCAGTCACACCATCGTGGAATGAAGAATCATTTGTTGAATAGCCACGTAGACCAGATCAAGCCACTTGCATGAACTCTGTACTCAGTAACCTGGTACAGTCATTTCCCAGGCTGATGCAGGGACAATTGTTTGCCTCAAGACAAACCAACTTATGTAATTGATCTTAACTCTGAACCTGCTTGGCTAGGAGAGCAGATAACTCTTCTATAGTATACAGCACGCCTGAACCGGCATGTGAAGTATCCAGCAGCCGGCGCCACGAGCAGGGCCTTGTCAGTCCGCGCAACCAGACCCAGAGACAAAGTCTCAACAGCTGCGGCATCGAGGGCACCCATGTCCCTGCTCCAAAGTCCAAACCACAGCAGGAACGTCCCCCAAGACTGAATCGATTGTCATCTGTAGAAGGTGCATCAGTGTAACGAGCAAATGAGGACGAACCACCCTGACGAGTCGGTTCGTCTCGAACAACTCTGCAGTTTAGTGTACTGCTGTCCTTCAGTTGCTGCAGATGTTCATTCGTCAGAGTTTTTGCTCGCTGATGTTGTCTACCTGTGTAGCAACCGGCAAGTAACACTGACAAAACAACTACAGGATAGTGCATTGAACTTCGCCCTGTGAGTTCAACTTGCAAATATTCGTAACACAAAGACCCACCAACATGTTTAAGAAACGAATTGCAGACTATGTTCCACAAACCTAAACATCATGTTATGTTTCCAATAGGGAAAAGTCTAGTTGATGTCGAAATACTAGTCCCAACAACATGTTATGTTTCTCGATTACCAACGAACAAAATGAAGGATCAGACGAGAATAACAACCATGCACTCAGTTGATGTCGAAATACTAGTCCTTGTCCCAGTCAGAAGTCATATAGAGTGATGACACAAATGTCCATCTGGTTGGAGCGAGCGAGGACGACACATATGATGTCCCAGGGCACAACTGTAATAAGCAACCAATGACATATAAGCATATGGGCATAGTTTTTTTTTCTATAATTATATGGATGCAGTTGGAACACAAATGCCCAACCGATCGCCAAGTAATAAGCCATTGATCATGGAGTTTCTTTTTCTAGAACACATTGCTCAAAGAGTTTACTGTTAACCTCACTCGGTAAGTATTGAGGTCATAGATTCAACAGATGGTTTTTGCCGAAGCACACCACTAGTCCTAGCATTAGGTTGAACACGAAAAAAAAAGTATACCCATTCCCAAACCAAATAGACGAACTGGAAAACATTAAATGTAGAATGTTCAATTTGTGTAATTAACATTACCTTCTTCCAGTTGGAGAATCAGCTTACTAGCTTGATCCTGTATGTGTGAAACCACTTTGGTTCTTGGCAGACTACTGCAGGTGTCCGTGCTTGTTTCTCAACTGGCAGTAGAGCTCGCCGCTGATGATTCTCGGGGGATCAGAGTACTTCACCAGCAGGCAGCATATATGAAGGCGCTGCGCGTCGCTGCACCGACCAGGCTGCTTCCCTGCAGCGCCAGCCGGCCTCCGAGCACACACCGCGACACGGTGTTCCAGTGGCGTTTACGCCCGTCGCGCCGCGGCGCCGCCGTCTTCTCGACATCGGAGATCCACGCCGGTCGCCGGGCACGCACGCTGGGCACGTACACGACTTGAGTTCCAACCCGTCCACAACTCCACTACGCGCCCAGCCGTCCGTCAAGCCGCGCGCGTGCGCCGCCGCGACAGGCGTCCACCGCGCGTCGGTGCCATGGAGGCAGGCAGTAGATGGCATCTTCTCCCCCGGGAAGATGGAAGCCTGGAACACGTTGCGGCTATTCTGGGACCGGGAAAGCGGGCGGTGGAGACATGGACGGCGCGGCGCGGCGACCGTGTGGCCGATGGCGCCGGCCGGACCGGACGCCAGGGGTGGACGGTAAATGAAATACCGACCGGCCTCCCTACCGTCGGATCGGACATGTGCGGCCGGGATCAGCGCGGATGGTCGCGAGGCCCCCTCTGCCGTCTCGGCTTTCCTCGCGCGCGCAGTGCGAGACGCGCTGCCCGTCGTTCCCGGTGAGCACCACTGCCTGTGAGTCCGGCGTACGTCCGATACGCGACGAGGGAAGACGTGAATGAATCCGGGAGAAGCACGCCGACACGGGCACCCGCACGACGCCGGCGGCTCCGTTCGCTTCCACACAGTGTGTGCAGGCCGCTGGCGCGAGGCGCCGCCCCGCCTCCCCTCGCGCGGCGCGATCCGGCGAGTGTAACAACCCTAAAATTCCCTATAGGATTTGTTGAGTGCAAAAATGTGAATTTAAAAATTTTTGGTGAATTGTTGTGCAAGCAAACCCATGTTTAAAATTAAATTCTATTGCTCCCTAAATTCTTAAGCAATTTAAATTTGAAATTTAAAATCAATTTGAAGTGCTAAGGATGAAATAGTGTCATTTGGAGTTATTTGGAGTTATTTGGATTTTTGGTTGGTTTGAATTCAAATTCTAGATTTGAATTCAAACTCTAACTATTTAAACTAATTGTCAAAACTCTGTCTAGACACTGGCCTCCTGCAGCTGGCACTTAGTGATCCTTCCAACGCGACGTCTCCAGGAAGAAAACATCATCAAACGATGCTTCCATCGCACGACTGGATAATGAATCTTGGGCTTTCACCTGGGAGAAATCCATCTGGAATTATAGGATGCAACGACGCCTCAAACAAGGAGAAGTGGTGCCCGTAGGCATCACCGCCGTCGAGCAGTGGCGACAAGCAACAGAGAATACAATAGCTGTTCTAAATCCACCACCTATTGGTCAAAGCGACTTACATAGTTACGGCACATGCTTATCGACGAGACAACCAATGAGGAAGCTGTCGGCCAATGCGCAAATCCGATCATATGCGCATCGTATGCACCACCTCCGGCCACCGACAAGGCACATCGATCTAGACCCTAGACGACTGGACCTGTCACGGACAACCCATGTGCGATGACCCACCGCTGGTCTCCCATGCCTGCGAAAGCCCGTCGACGACCGAATCCGACCAAGCATTCCAACCGGATACATCACCCTAGGGTCGGCCTCACCAGCAGCAGCCTCGCCACTGTGCCCACGCTTACCACCCATCCGATCTCCCCCGAAGATGATGGATCAGACCGGTGTATTTCCTACTAAAATTACTGTTGAAACTAGCTAATATTACTATTGGCACCCCCAATGATCCACTAATCCCCATATATTATATAGCTAATATATGTTTTAATGTTATTTTTTCCTATTAATTTAGCTCAAATATGAGTTGGGAGTTGAGGTCCAAATATTCACTTAGGAGCAGCCTATTTAGGCCTTTCCAGCGGAAAAAAAACAACGTGAATGTGAAGCGTCCCTCGATGATCTTCACTACCACAGAACCCAACATCACAAACAGTTTTTAACCCTCATCACAAACTATTTTGAGAGGCACTTGTGATATATCGATTGTGATGCCTAATGACATCACAAACGGTCTATAAACCTTTTGTGATGTGAGGTTATATCCCAAACCGTCTGTGGGTACCCGTCTACCGTTGCTATTTCTAGTCTAAAACCGTTGTCAAAACTGAGATCAATATATAATGAAGCACCATATCGCTTTCACCAACATCAGTTTTGTAACTAGAATAAGAAAATGTGATAGCTGAATATTTGCAGTGTAGTGTGTACACTCTACCAGTCCATACTTGAGTTGTTGGGAGAGAGATCTAATAATGTGCGTGTGTGCTAATAATAATGGGGATTGATGGCTTGCGCCTGTCTCTTATACACATCTAGATGTGTATAAGAGACAGGGCCACGCCACACGAGCGACCACACCAAGCCGGCCACACGAGCACCGCAGACGATCCCGATTCGGCCACAAAATGATCCCGTGCACCCGGCTCATGTGGACCCCTCTCACGGTTCACGGTGGACTTGGTCCACCAGAGCAGCACCAGCATCAACCCCTTCGTGGGCCTAAAGTTCGCGTTTAAGTCTGGTTTGCACCCTTGAACTATCTTGGCCCAGTCACTTTCGGCCCAGTTCCAGCCCATCCATCGTTTAATCTTTTTCATTTTCTTTTTAACCGCGCTGACGTATGGGGCCCACTTGTCACACTCTGCGAGTCACTGACACACGGGGCCCACTGACCAGAGCTGACCGTTGACCCGTCAACGCTGACGTCAGCAGGGCCCACTGCTGACGTCATCCTAGGTGGACCCCACTGCTGACGTCAGCATGACGTCAGCAGGCTAATTTCTGTCTGTTTTCTTTTTTGGAAATTATTTAATATTTTCAGAAAATGATTTAAACTTCGTTGCACCGGGTGGGAAACCCGGTGCTAAAGGGCTTTCCCACCCGGTGCAGATATCGATCATTCTGGTAGTGACTTAAACTTATCCTATGGTAACACATAGGTCCATGTACTGTTAAAATACACACCTAAGTCCTTAAACTCGTTAACTTGAGATCCAACTAGTCAGCAAAATAATAACATTTGGGGGCACCCTAGCGTGGAGCGCAACTGCTCAAGATATCTACACAATCTCCACTGTATTTGCTTGCACCACCTAATTATCGAACAACTTTAATTTCTCTCTCTATTTTGATACAATGTAAGAACAGCAATGTAAGAACAGATCCAACGAAGAAATCACCCGGCGGTGGTAATTCATATTTCAAGGACAGCTATGAGTCAGCTGTTCCATTGTGTATTGTTTTACTTTTGGACAGGATAAAACAAATTAAGCACGCCGAATTGTTATTATCCTGTTACCTTGCTACCTACTACTCATTGTTTCGAATATGCTATGCTATGCATGTGTTAGGATGGTTGTGATTTGATCCTCTTGGCATGAGTTGTGGGTGGTTTGGGAGGAGTAGTGCAGCTAGGCGGTGTAAGCGAGTAATAACAACTCGATCGTTGATCGAGGTGCTGAGGGGCTGCACTCGGGCAGTCCCTACGGAGTACCTGTTGCGGGTACATGGTTCTTGGATATTGGTACTCGTGGAGTACTTCAGGAGTTTGGGCGGCTATACCTGTTATGGGTGCCGATTGCGGACCGTTGCGGTGGATCGCTTATGATGCAGATACTCGCTTTTACCGAAAATAAAGGACCGAGTCGTGCCCCCACTTTGGTCTTGGGATTACCGTGCTCACCATCTACCCAGTATGGGGAGGGTTCCAGCAAGCCTACTCTAGTGCGGCGCCGAGACTGTAGGAGAATCGAGCTTGATATGTGTAAGGGGGACTCGTTGCGGCGTAATCTCCCTGATTTACCACGGCCCCCGACTGGCCCCGGTGGGAAGGTTTCACGACCCTGGGGCAGATGTTAGATCGGATGTTTCCCGAGCCCAGGGAGACAGGATTGGCACCGTTACTGTTTAGGGTCTTTACTGTGGACTGTGTCTCAGGTTGGTTGCGGACTAGCCTTGCAGCCCGGATGGATTCCTGGAGCGCAGTTGTTTCTTATTGTCGATTTAGCCCAGAGGGCTTGTAGGCTATGTTTTTTTTATATATATGTCATGTAATGAATCTTTTCTCGTTGTATGGATGTGATATTCGACTGAGATGAGTTCTGTACGAGATAGCTGCTATTCGTGGGACTATCTCAAGGGTACAGGGAGTCGGGTTCTCGTCGGTGAGAATCCGGTTCGTCACAGCGAGGAGCTTCGGCCAGCAAGTAGGCGCCAGGCGGTGACTACGAGCCGAGGTGCCCGTGCCTCTCCTCTCTACTCGGCACTACACAGCGCCACTGGACTGGGCCCAGGAGTGCCATCCAAACACAGGATTCAAATCTTGAATCAAACGATGCGATCAATCTAGGAGCTGAGAAGATGTACAAGCTGGCTCGGCTGTGTCTAGCTCCGACAAAGAGGAACCAACCAGGCATGAAGTGATGTGCGAGATTCTCTGGAGCTGCCATGAACTGAAGCAACTCATCCGAAGCATTCAAGAACAACCAGAGATGAACAGGAGAAGGAGAGGAGTGAGTAGAAGAAATGGCCTCACCGCCATGGCGGGCGACAAATGAACAGGATAGAGGAGATTGGGGAAGGAAGAAGACGGGGGTAATTAGGTCCAAATTTGTTGAGAAACATGTTGAAAGGGTACGTAGTGGTATATATCAAACAAATGTAAAATTGTAATGGTAGACATCCGAATAGATGAATAGTAATGGTATTATTTAAAACCGTGAAAATTGTAATGATATATATCCAATTAACCCTTTTTTAGATAAGGGTAAAATCCAGCCTCAGCATTGCACAGGTGAATGCCTACGGCCACAATTACAGAACCAGAGTCATCCGACTCTACTCCAACACCGCACTTAGACGTCGTACAAAGTTTTGAAACAAAAGACACTGGCGCACAGCACCATCAGGCACACTGCCTTTCGAGACTACAGATTCAGTCTGTTTCTCCTGCTCCAACCGAAATTACTAAAAACCTTCATGGTCATCACCTCCAGTATGTGACATCCTCCTTTCATCATTTTGCTCTCTGCCTCTTTAGACAACTGCGCCCACGTCCTAATCCAATACGTCGTTCTGAAAATTACCTGCAAAGATACATTAGTGCTAGACCTATTGAAGACTATATCATTTCTGTCCAGCCAAATGGCCAAATAGAGAGCAGACGCCCCCACCAGAACTTGCTTCCTATACTGTCCAGGGAAGCTGTCTAGCCAACTTCCAAACATATCAGCAACACAAGTTGGTGTTTTGAAACCCAAAGACATTTGTACAATATTCCACCAGAGACGTGCTTTGTAGCAATCAAAGAATAAATGTTGGATGGTCTCTGTTTCTCTACAAAAACTGCAGTCTATATTACCCTTCCATTTCCTCTTCTTGAGATTATCTTTGGTCAGGGTAACCCCTTGTTTTAGGTACCATAGAAAAATTTTAATTTTCAAAGGTACCTTAAGCTTCCATAAAGCATTATTTACTCTAACACCCCCTCTTTGCATCATATCTTTGTACATTGATCCTACTGTAAAGAATCTGTTCTTATTTATGCACCATATGAACCTGTCATTTTGCTCATTCAGATCTACTAAGGAGATCTTTTCAACTAATTCAGCCCATTGCCTTAACTTTTCTCCTATCAGTGCCCTTCTAAAAGATATGTTCAGAGGAGTGGAACCTAGCACACTAGCCACTGTAACATTTTTCTTTCTGGCAATATTATATAACAAGGGATAACTCATTTTGAGTGGTACCTTATCCAGCCAACAATCTTCCCAGAATCTAGTCTGGTTTCCATTGTGGACTTCAAACCTACACCTTTTTAAGAACAACTCTTTCACATCCATTAAACCTGCCCAAAATTGGGAGTCTCCCGGTTTCTTGTTTACTTGTGTTAATGTTTTATTTTTCAGGTATTTCCTTTTCAGCATCTCCTGCCAGATGCCATCCTCATTCAGTAACTTGAAAATCCATTTGCTCAACAAGCAAATATTTTGGATCTCAAGATTGAGGATGCCTATTCCTCCAACACACTTTGGTTGGCTTAGTATTTCCCATCTAGCTAATCTATATTTCTTTTTATGTTCATCACACTGCCAGAAGAATCTGGACCTAAAATAATCTAGTCTTTTAAGGACTCCTTTAGGAATCTTAAAAAAAGACATCATAAACATTGGTAAGCTGATCAACACTAAATTAATTAGAACTAGCCTACCTCCAGCTGACAGCAACTTCCCTTTCCAACTGATCAATTTCTTCTGAAACCTTTCCTCTAAACACCCCCGGTCTTTTTTGGAAATCCTTTTATAGCTCATTGGAATGCCTAGGTACCTGAATGGCATGGCCCCCTCCTTACAGCCAAAAATTTGAACAAAATCATTGACTCTATTCCTAGCTTCCCCAAAACAAAAGAGCTCGCTTTTGTGAAAATTTATCTTAAGGCCTCGTTTGGAAGAGCTCCCAGACCTGATTCTCTAGTGAATTTAGAAAGAGTTATGATTCTCTGTTGATTCTACGAAGAAATTATCTGAAATGAACTAAGACATGCCGCCATTCTTGGCCGTAGTGTTTACTAAGGACATCTCCTTTGTCGTGCTTCTCATCGGATGCGGAATCGGCGGTGTCCATGGCTCCCATGCACCTTTGCTAAAGAAGTCTTATTCACCCGTAGTAACGCCCGGACATATTTGTTAGTAAATATAATATGTACAATCAGCCATGGCTTCTTAATTTCTTCTGAAACCTTTCCTCTAAACACCCCTAGTCTTTTTTGAAAATCCTTTTATAGCTCATTGGAATGCCTAGGTACCGAGTACTCGTGAAGTAGTCGGAGGTTCAAAAGCAATCTTCTGTCTTAATCTTGAGTAGTTCAATGGCGTGCACCTAGCCCCCGAGCTTCGAATAGTTTGCCTGAAGAAACCAGTCGAAGGTCCTCGAGTAGTTGTTCCATAAATGTCGGAAAATCAAATCCCAGAATATCCGGTAACAGCCCCCGAGCTTTAAAGCAAAATATCTTTTTGATTTAAAGGTCAGAGTAAATCTTTCTTGATCCGTTGTAATCTTGAATGTCCGAATTTGTCGCCGCCGTCTGTTAAGGAAAGTTATCCCGAAAAAATAGGCGGGAATGTAGAATGCCATGCGCCGCCGCACTGTAGTGTACAGTAACCCTAACGAAGGGTTATATAGATCTAGCCAACAAACTCGAATCACGCACTGAACTTTTTCATAGCCGCCACCCTCAGAGCGCACTGCGACCTTGAATCCTTTGTCAACTAAAAACCCACAGCCCCCAAGCCTGAGATTTGGTTGAGGTAGCCTCCGAGCTTCGGAGTTAGTGAATGCGAGAGAAGTCCAAGGTCATAATCCGCTCCAATATGTCTGGATCGAAGCGAAGTGCTGTCTCAAAGAGGGGCGGGAAGAAGAAGTCATTGGTTCCAGAGTCATCAGCAAAGCCTGCATTCGTGGATCCGCCATCGCCAGCTCTTTCTTGGAAGAAATGTACAGCAAACACCGACGACCTCACTGAACTAGTGGAAGAAGGTTTGCTTCTAGATTCCGTAGCTCTTGAGTGGAAGTCTTGCTACAAACAACCTTTCCCTACTGAAAACAATCAAGAAATTCCTTTGTTTATCTCCTTTTGTGAGCGAGGGGTTGGATTACCCATCTCTTCTTTCTTCAAAGAACTCCTTGCATTCTATAGCTTGCAACTGCATCATCTCAACCCGAATGGGGTGCTCAATATTTCTGTCTTTGTCCACGCTTGTGAAGCGTTTTTGGGTATCAAACCCAATCTTGCCTTGTTCCGCACCCTGTACCACATAAAACCACAGCCTAACAATATTCGAACAGAAGTAGTCGGTGGTGCGGGGATTCAATTTCGCCAGAACATGAAGGCCAAGTGGTTTGAGATGCCCATCATGGATTCATGTGGTGATTGGAAAAACAAGTGGTTTACCATCGGTAAGTATACTCAAATATCTTGTTTATTTAAATAACTGGACCCTTATATCATGCTAACCACATGTTTGTATATTGGGATACAGCATGACACCACTCTTTGAGCTGTCCACCAAAAGATGGGTGGTTTCCCCGAGACCAGTCGAACTGGAACTCGCGCCCAACTGCCAAAGAAGCCAGGGATGTACCCGCCTTGTTGAAGCGAGTACAAGAATTGAAGGAACAAGGACTTACTGGAGTGGGGATCGCGTTCAGCTTCATGAAGCGGAGGATCCAACCACTCCAGGAGCGTCATCACCTGGGCTTTGAGTATGAAGGCGACACGGATCAGACCCGCACTGCATATAGTCCAGGGGGCAGGGTTACAAGTCGGTTTGTATAATCCTAGTTGTATACAACATGGATAACTACAACAAAATACTTTGGGGAGTTTCCTATTAGTACACGACTAGTTATTCCAATCTACTACGCCGTCTTGCACCATAGCCGACTGGTTTGAAGTAGTCGGATCAGACTCTCTCTGTCGAGTAGTTTAATCCTCTGGATAAGTGGCCCTAGGGATCCTGGTCCCACAAAAGAAGCCAGGGATGTACCCGCCTTGTTGAAGCGAGTACAAGAATTGAAGGAACAAGGACTTACTGGAGTGGGGATCGCGTTCAGCTTCATGAAGCGGAGGATCCAACCACTCCAGGAGCGTCATCACCTGGGCTTTGAGTATGAAGGCGACATGGATCAGACTTGTACTGCGCCTGAAGCTATTTCAGATGAAGTGGTGTTGAATCGGCTGAGCCAAATGTTTACTGATGTAAACAACAAGCTAGTCATTGTTAATGAATTGTCC
The DNA here is from genome assembly GCA_900205405.1 of Echinochloa crus-galli. Lineage (NCBI taxonomy): Eukaryota > Viridiplantae > Streptophyta > Magnoliopsida > Poales > Poaceae > Echinochloa > Echinochloa crus-galli. The sequence goes on along the minus strand of OAMR01000814.1, from coordinate 91,887 downwards.
AAAGATAACCCTCCGGCAGAAGTAAGTACTCCCACCTTTGAATATGTTGATAATTAGGATCATATAATGATATGAATTGTCTTGTTGTGGATAGGCAATAACTGAAGAGCCCAAAGAACTCATGACCCAGGTTGAATGGGAAGAGCTGGCCCGGAGTTCCTCAGAGAGGACGATTACAGACAAGGACCAAGAGGCCGCTGATGAAGATGAAATCGTCGAGGACTCCGAAATCAGTGCACCGCCCCAAGTGCTTACCGCAAGTAAGTGTCTTGATCACCCACAAGCAGTTGAATTTGAATGTAGAAATCAGCAATCATGCTTTACTGTATGTAGCAGCGCCAGATGTGCCAGCAGCGGCCAGGAAGAAAAGATCCAGCAGAAGCCAGTCCAGGGGAGATGATACCGTACAGTGTGAAGACCCGAGCAAACGCATCAAGTTATCTCACAAGATTACTGCAGTGCAAGGTTCATCCTCCTCGAGTGCTTTGGCAAGCACAACATCTGGGAGTACAACAAGCTCGAAGCGGAGCAAGCCCGTCTTCAAGCTGCAATTTCAGCCGCTGAAAGCTCCAGAACCACCCAAAGAGTAAGTGAAACTACTCAATATAATACTGATATGCCTAAAAATCTTGATTCTGATGTAAATCTTATTATTTGGTAGGATCCCAGAACAGCCCGTGGAGAAAGTAATGCTACAAATTGAAGGTGGGCAGCAAGCTGACAAGGTTGAAGAGTCTGCTGCGCGTCAAATTGTACAAGCTAAAATGCCAGAACAAGGTGATGCAGCTGAAGCATCAAAGGAAGTTGTAGTACTGGAGCAACAGATTACTCCTGATGTAGTTATTGAAGATACTGAAGGTCATGCAGTTGAGAACCCGCTGGGAACTGCTGAAGAGGTTGTCCCTACAACTCAAGATCTACCAGGGAGTCCACTACTAGAGGAGACAACTCATGATATTGCCTCAACCAGTAATCAGGTACTTGCTATTGTATACACTTAAATGTCTTGTTTTGCATGACACAAGAGTGGTTAACTTGTTGATTCCTGTAGGCCGAAGGCCAGCATGGAGCAGAACAACCCGAAGATATTGGTCGAGTGGTAGCAACAGCCAATGTTGTGGAAAATCTTGAGAATGTAAGTCACTCTATCTGTTTGGTAGATTTATGTGATCCTTGCAAACCACTAACAATTCCTCATTACTATAGATTGAAATAAGAGAGTCTAGCAGCACTAATGAAGCTGAAGAACTGCACAAGTATCTGCGTCTTGCTCTGGTGAGTCTTGTAGTCGATGTGTATACTGTAGTATTCTGTTATACTTATGGAAATGATCATGCAGATGCTTGTTGATGTGGTGGAGAAGCCTGGTGACTCCAAGTTATCAGATCGTATTCGTGAGTTGGAAAAAGACTTCGTTGATGTCCGCGAACAACTCGAGCAAGAGCGGAAACAACACAGGGAAGATATCCAAGCTCTCTAGAGGCAGAGGGATAGCCTTGATGGTGTGAAAGGTCGACTGGAGATCCGCGTGACCACTTTGGTCAAGAAGAATGCTGGTAAGTACTCATAAACTTGTTCATTAAAAATAGTTAGTTAAAACAAATAATATGCTCATCAATATGCATTGTAGAATTGAAGAAAAAGATCAATGAAGAAAAGGGTAAAACCACTAGTTGGTATAACCTGACCCAGCGCCAGGCTGAGGAGATAAAGAAGCTCAAGGCATCGATCGAGAAGAAAGACGCTTAGTTCGCCAAGGAGCACCGAATCCGCACCGACATGGAGAATTTCAATGTAAATTCGTGACTGTGTTGTGGGTTCGTAACTAAACATTGAGTGCTTTTAGCTTTTCATGATTAGATTGTATCATGCGGTGGATTAATCTAATCTGATTAGTGGCGTGGTTACAAACAAGTCGTATCATGCGGTGGATTAACTTGTTTTGTTATCATGCTTGACGGGTGCTGCTTTCGGCCTATGCATTCTTGTTTTCAATGTAAATTCGTGACTGTGTTGTGGGTTCGTAACTAAACATTGAGTGCTTTTAGCTTTTCATGATTAGATTGTATCATGCGGTGGATTAATCTAATCTGATTAGTGGCGTGGTTACAAACAAGTCGTATCATGCGGTGGATTAACTTGTTTTGTTATCATGCTTGACGGGTGCTGCTTTCGGCCTATGCATTCTTGTTTTCAATGTAAATTCGTGACTGTGTTGTGGGTTCGTAACTAAACATTGAGTGCTTTTAGCTTTTCATGATTAGATTGTATCATGCGGTGGATTAATCTAATCTGATTAGTGGCGTGGTTACAAACAAGTCGTATCATGCGGTGGATTAACTTGTTTTGTTATCATGCTTGACGGGTGCTGCTTTCGGCCTATGCATTCTTGTTTTCAATGTAAATTCGTGACTGTGTTGTGGGTTCGTAACTAAACATTGAGTGCTTTTAGCTTTTCATGATTAGATTGTATCATGCGGTGGATTAATCTAATCTGATTAGTGGCGTGGTTACAAACAAGTCGTATCATGCGGTGGATTAACTTGTTTTGTTATCATGCTTGACGGGTGCTGCTTTCGGCCTATGCATTCTTGTTTTCAATGTAAATTCGTGACTGTGTTGTGGGTTCGTAACTAAACATTGAGTGCTTTTAGCTTTTCATGATTAGATTGTATCATGCGGTGGATTAATCTAATCTGATTAGTGGCGTGGTTACAAACAAGTCGTATCATGCGGTGGATTAACTTGTTTTGTTATCATGCTTGACGGGTGCTGCTTTCGGCCTATGCATTCTTGTTTTCAATGTAAATTCGTGACTGTGTTGTGGGTTCGTAACTAAACATTGAGTGCTTTTAGCTTTTCATGATTAGATTGTATCATGCGGTGGATTAATCTAATCTGATTAGTGGCGTGGTTACAAACAAGTCGTATCATGCGGTGGATTAACTTGTTTTGTTATCATGCTTGACGGGTGCTGCTTTCGGCCTATGCATTCTTGTTTTCAATGTAAATTCGTGACTGTGTTGTGGGTTCGTAACTAAACATTGAGTGCTTTTAGCTTTTCATGATTAGATTGTATCATGCGGTGGATTAATCTAATCTGATTAGTGGCGTGGTTACAAACAAGTCGTATCATGCGGTGGATTAACTTGTTTTGTTATCATGCTTGACGGGTGCTGCTTTCGGCCTATGCATTCTTGTTTTCAATGTAAATTCGTGACTGTGTTGTGGGTTCGTAACTAAACATTGAGTGCTTTTAGCTTTTCATGATTAGATTGTATCATGCGGTGGATTAATCTAATCTGATTAGTGGCGTGGTTACAAACAAGTCGTATCATGCGGTGGATTAACTTGTTTTGTTATCATGCTTGACGGGTGCTGCTTTCGGCCTATGCATTCTTGTTTTCAATGTAAATTCGTGACTGTGTTGTGGGTTCGTAACTAAACATTGAGTGCTTTTAGCTTTTCATGATTAGATTGTATCATGCGGTGGATTAATCTAATCTGATTAGTGGCGTGGTTACAAACAAGTCGTATCATGCGGTGGATTAACTTGTTTTGTTATCATGCTTGACGGGTGCTGCTTTCGGCCTATGCATTCTTGTTTTCAATGTAAATTCGTGACTGTGTTGTGGGTTCGTAACTAAACATTGAGTGCTTTTAGCTTTTCATGATTAGATTGTATCATGCGGTGGATTAATCTAATCTGATTAGTGGCGTGGTTACAAACAAGTCGTATCATGCGGTGGATTAACTTGTTTTGTTATCATGCTTGACGGGTGCTGCTTTCGGCCTATGCATTCTTGTTTTCAATGTAAATTCGTGACTGTGTTGTGGGTTCGTAACTAAACATTGAGTGCTTTTAGCTTTTCATGATTAGATTGTATCATGCGGTGGATTAATCTAATCTGATTAGTGGCGTGGTTACAAACAAGTCGTATCATGCGGTGGATTAACTTGTTTTGTTATCATGCTTGACGGGTGCTGCTTTCGGCCTATGCATTCTTGTTTTCAATGTAAATTCGTGACTGTGTTGTGGGTTCGTAACTAAACATTGAGTGCTTTTAGCTTTTCATGATTAGATTGTATCATGCGGTGGATTAATCTAATCTGATTAGTGGCGTGGTTACAAACAAGTCGTATCATGCGGTGGATTAACTTGTTTTGTTATCATGCTTGACGGGTGCTGCTTTCGGCCTATGCATTCTTGTTTTCAATGTAAATTCGTGACTGTGTTGTGGGTTCGTAACTAAACATTGAGTGCTTTTAGCTTTTCATGATTAGATTGTATCATGCGGTGGATTAATCTAATCTGATTAGTGGCGTGGTTACAAACAAGTCGTATCATGCGGTGGATTAACTTGTTTTGTTATCATGCTTGACGGGTGCTGCTTTCGGCCTATGCATTCTTGTTTTCAATGTAAATTCGTGACTGTGTTGTGGGTTCGTAACTAAACATTGAGTGCTTTTAGCTTTTCATGATTAGATTGTATCATGCGGTGGATTAATCTAATCTGATTAGTGGCGTGGTTACAAACAAGTCGTATCATGCGGTGGATTAACTTGTTTTGTTATCATGCTTGACGGGTGCTGCTTTCGGCCTATGCATTCTTGTTTTCAATGTAAATTCGTGACTGTGTTGTGGGTTCGTAACTAAACATTGAGTGCTTTTAGCTTTTCATGATTAGATTGTATCATGCGGTGGATTAATCTAATCTGATTAGTGGCGTGGTTACAAACAAGTCGTATCATGCGGTGGATTAACTTGTTTTGTTATCATGCTTGACGGGTGCTGCTTTCGGCCTATGCATTCTTGTTTTCAATGTAAATTCGTGACTGTGTTGTGGGTTCGTAACTAAACATTGAGTGCTTTTAGCTTTTCATGATTAGATTGTATCATGCGGTGGATTAATCTAATCTGATTAGTGGCGTGGTTACAAACAAGTCGTATCATGCGGTGGATTAACTTGTTTTGTTATCATGCTTGACGGGTGCTGCTTTCGGCCTATGCATTCTTGTTTTCAATGTAAATTCGTGACTGTGTTGTGGGTTCGTAACTAAACATTGAGTGCTTTTAGCTTTTCATGATTAGATTGTATCATGCGGTGGATTAATCTAATCTGATTAGTGGCGTGGTTACAAACAAGTCGTATCATGCGGTGGATTAACTTGTTTTGTTATCATGCTTGACGGGTGCTGCTTTCGGCCTATGCATTCTTGTTTTCAATGTAAATTCGTGACTGTGTTGTGGGTTCGTAACTAAACATTGAGTGCTTTTAGCTTTTCATGATTAGATTGTATCATGCGGTGGATTAATCTAATCTGATTAGTGGCGTGGTTACAAACAAGTCGTATCATGCGGTGGATTAACTTGTTTTGTTATCATGCTTGACGGGTGCTGCTTTCGGCCTATGCATTCTTGTTTTCAATGTAAATTCGTGACTGTGTTGTGGGTTCGTAACTAAACATTGAGTGCTTTTAGCTTTTCATGATTAGATTGTATCATGCGGTGGATTAATCTAATCTGATTAGTGGCGTGGTTACAAACAAGTCGTATCATGCGGTGGATTAACTTGTTTTGTTATCATGCTTGACGGGTGCTGCTTTCGGCCTATGCATTCTTGTTTTCAATGTAAATTCGTGACTGTGTTGTGGGTTCGTAACTAAACATTGAGTGCTTTTAGCTTTTCATGATTAGATTGTATCATGCGGTGGATTAATCTAATCTGATTAGTGGCGTGGTTACAAACAAGTCGTATCATGCGGTGGATTAACTTGTTTTGTTATCATGCTTGACGGGTGCTGCTTTCGGCCTATGCATTCTTGTTTTCAATGTAAATTCGTGACTGTGTTGTGGGTTCGTAACTAAACATTGAGTGCTTTTAGCTTTTCATGATTAGATTGTATCATGCGGTGGATTAATCTAATCTGATTAGTGGCGTGGTTACAAACAAGTCGTATCATGCGGTGGATTAACTTGTTTTGTTATCATGCTTGACGGGTGCTGCTTTCGGCCTATGCATTCTTGTTTTCAATGTAAATTCGTGACTGTGTTGTGGGTTCGTAACTAAACATTGAGTGCTTTTAGCTTTTCATGATTAGATTGTATCATGCGGTGGATTAATCTAATCTGATTAGTGGCGTGGTTACAAACAAGTCGTATCATGCGGTGGATTAACTTGTTTTGTTATCATGCTTGACGGGTGCTGCTTTCGGCCTATGCATTCTTGTTTTCAATGTAAATTCGTGACTGTGTTGTGGGTTCGTAACTAAACATTGAGTGCTTTTAGCTTTTCATGATTAGATTGTATCATGCGGTGGATTAATCTAATCTGATTAGTGGCGTGGTTACAAACAAGTCGTATCATGCGGTGGATTAACTTGTTTTGTTATCATGCTTGACGGGTGCTGCTTTCGGCCTATGCATTCTTGTTTTCAATGTAAATTCGTGACTGTGTTGTGGGTTCGTAACTAAACATTGAGTGCTTTTAGCTTTTCATGATTAGATTGTATCATGCGGTGGATTAATCTAATCTGATTAGTGGCGTGGTTACAAACAAGTCGTATCATGCGGTGGATTAACTTGTTTTGTTATCATGCTTGACGGGTGCTGCTTTCGGCCTATGCATTCTTGTTTTCAATGTAAATTCGTGACTGTGTTGTGGGTTCGTAACTAAACATTGAGTGCTTTTAGCTTTTCATGATTAGATTGTATCATGCGGTGGATTAATCTAATCTGATTAGTGGCGTGGTTACAAACAAGTCGTATCATGCGGTGGATTAACTTGTTTTGTTATCATGCTTGACGGGTGCTGCTTTCGGCCTATGCATTCTTGTTTTCAATGTAAATTCGTGACTGTGTTGTGGGTTCGTAACTAAACATTGAGTGCTTTTAGCTTTTCATGATTAGATTGTATCATGCGGTGGATTAATCTAATCTGATTAGTGGCGTGGTTACAAACAAGTCGTATCATGCGGTGGATTAACTTGTTTTGTTATCATGCTTGACGGGTGCTGCTTTCGGCCTATGCATTCTTGTTTTCAATGTAAATTCGTGACTGTGTTGTGGGTTCGTAACTAAACATTGAGTGCTTTTAGCTTTTCATGATTAGATTGTATCATGCGGTGGATTAATCTAATCTGATTAGTGGCGTGGTTACAAACAAGTCGTATCATGCGGTGGATTAACTTGTTTTGTTATCATGCTTGACGGGTGCTGCTTTCGGCCTATGCATTCTTGTTTTCAATGTAAATTCGTGACTGTGTTGTGGGTTCGTAACTAAACATTGAGTGCTTTTAGCTTTTCATGATTAGATTGTATCATGCGGTGGATTAATCTAATCTGATTAGTGGCGTGGTTACAAACAAGTCGTATCATGCGGTGGATTAACTTGTTTTGTTATCATGCTTGACGGGTGCTGCTTTCGGCCTATGCATTCTTGTTTTCAATGTAAATTCGTGACTGTGTTGTGGGTTCGTAACTAAACATTGAGTGCTTTTAGCTTTTCATGATTAGATTGTATCATGCGGTGGATTAATCTAATCTGATTAGTGGCGTGGTTACAAACAAGTCGTATCATGCGGTGGATTAACTTGTTTTGTTATCATGCTTGACGGGTGCTGCTTTCGGCCTATGCATTCTTGTTTTCAATGTAAATTCGTGACTGTGTTGTGGGTTCGTAACTAAACATTGAGTGCTTTTAGCTTTTCATGATTAGATTGTATCATGCGGTGGATTAATCTAATCTGATTAGTGGCGTGGTTACAAACAAGTCGTATCATGCGGTGGATTAACTTGTTTTGTTATCATGCTTGACGGGTGCTGCTTTCGGCCTATGCATTCTTGTTTTCAATGTAAATTCGTGACTGTGTTGTGGGTTCGTAACTAAACATTGAGTGCTTTTAGCTTTTCATGATTAGATTGTATCATGCGGTGGATTAATCTAATCTGATTAGTGGCGTGGTTACAAACAAGTCGTATCATGCGGTGGATTAACTTGTTTTGTTATCATGCTTGACGGGTGCTGCTTTCGGCCTATGCATTCTTGTTTTCAATGTAAATTCGTGACTGTGTTGTGGGTTCGTAACTAAACATTGAGTGCTTTTAGCTTTTCATGATTAGATTGTATCATGCGGTGGATTAATCTAATCTGATTAGTGGCGTGGTTACAAACAAGTCGTATCATGCGGTGGATTAACTTGTTTTGTTATCATGCTTGACGGGTGCTGCTTTCGGCCTATGCATTCTTGTTTTCAATGTAAATTCGTGACTGTGTTGTGGGTTCGTAACTAAACATTGAGTGCTTTTAGCTTTTCATGATTAGATTGTATCATGCGGTGGATTAATCTAATCTGATTAGTGGCGTGGTTACAAACAAGTCGTATCATGCGGTGGATTAACTTGTTTTGTTATCATGCTTGACGGGTGCTGCTTTCGGCCTATGCATTCTTGTTTTCAATGTAAATTCGTGACTGTGTTGTGGGTTCGTAACTAAACATTGAGTGCTTTTAGCTTTTCATGATTAGATTGTATCATGCGGTGGATTAATCTAATCTGATTAGTGGCGTGGTTACAAACAAGTCGTATCATGCGGTGGATTAACTTGTTTTGTTATCATGCTTGACGGGTGCTGCTTTCGGCCTATGCATTCTTGTTTTCAATGTAAATTCGTGACTGTGTTGTGGGTTCGTAACTAAACATTGAGTGCTTTTAGCTTTTCATGATTAGATTGTATCATGCGGTGGATTAATCTAATCTGATTAGTGGCGTGGTTACAAACAAGTCGTATCATGCGGTGGATTAACTTGTTTTGTTATCATGCTTGACGGGTGCTGCTTTCGGCCTATGCATTCTTGTTTTCAATGTAAATTCGTGACTGTGTTGTGGGTTCGTAACTAAACATTGAGTGCTTTTAGCTTTTCATGATTAGATTGTATCATGCGGTGGATTAATCTAATCTGATTAGTGGCGTGGTTACAAACAAGTCGTATCATGCGGTGGATTAACTTGTTTTGTTATCATGCTTGACGGGTGCTGCTTTCGGCCTATGCATTCTTGTTTTCAATGTAAATTCGTGACTGTGTTGTGGGTTCGTAACTAAACATTGAGTGCTTTTAGCTTTTCATGATTAGATTGTATCATGCGGTGGATTAATCTAATCTGATTAGTGGCGTGGTTACAAACAAGTCGTATCATGCGGTGGATTAACTTGTTTTGTTATCATGCTTGACGGGTGCTGCTTTCGGCCTATGCATTCTTGTTTTCAATGTAAATTCGTGACTGTGTTGTGGGTTCGTAACTAAACATTGAGTGCTTTTAGCTTTTCATGATTAGATTGTATCATGCGGTGGATTAATCTAATCTGATTAGTGGCGTGGTTACAAACAAGTCGTATCATGCGGTGGATTAACTTGTTTTGTTATCATGCTTGACGGGTGCTGCTTTCGGCCTATGCATTCTTGTTTTCAATGTAAATTCGTGACTGTGTTGTGGGTTCGTAACTAAACATTGAGTGCTTTTAGCTTTTCATGATTAGATTGTATCATGCGGTGGATTAATCTAATCTGATTAGTGGCGTGGTTACAAACAAGTCGTATCATGCGGTGGATTAACTTGTTTTGTTATCATGCTTGACGGGTGCTGCTTTCGGCCTATGCATTCTTGTTTTCAATGTAAATTCGTGACTGTGTTGTGGGTTCGTAACTAAACATTGAGTGCTTTTAGCTTTTCATGATTAGATTGTATCATGCGGTGGATTAATCTAATCTGATTAGTGGCGTGGTTACAAACAAGTCGTATCATGCGGTGGATTAACTTGTTTTGTTATCATGCTTGACGGGTGCTGCTTTCGGCCTATGCATTCTTGTTTTCAATGTAAATTCGTGACTGTGTTGTGGGTTCGTAACTAAACATTGAGTGCTTTTAGCTTTTCATGATTAGATTGTATCATGCGGTGGATTAATCTAATCTGATTAGTGGCGTGGTTACAAACAAGTCGTATCATGCGGTGGATTAACTTGTTTTGTTATCATGCTTGACGGGTGCTGCTTTCGGCCTATGCATTCTTGTTTTCAATGTAAATTCGTGACTGTGTTGTGGGTTCGTAACTAAACATTGAGTGCTTTTAGCTTTTCATGATTAGATTGTATCATGCGGTGGATTAATCTAATCTGATTAGTGGCGTGGTTACAAACAAGTCGTATCATGCGGTGGATTAACTTGTTTTGTTATCATGCTTGACGGGTGCTGCTTTCGGCCTATGCATTCTTGTTTTCAATGTAAATTCGTGACTGTGTTGTGGGTTCGTAACTAAACATTGAGTGCTTTTAGCTTTTCATGATTAGATTGTATCATGCGGTGGATTAATCTAATCTGATTAGTGGCGTGGTTACAAACAAGTCGTATCATGCGGTGGATTAACTTGTTTTGTTATCATGCTTGACGGGTGCTGCTTTCGGCCTATGCATTCTTGTTTTCAATGTAAATTCGTGACTGTGTTGTGGGTTCGTAACTAAACATTGAGTGCTTTTAGCTTTTCATGATTAGATTGTATCATGCGGTGGATTAATCTAATCTGATTAGTGGCGTGGTTACAAACAAGTCGTATCATGCGGTGGATTAACTTGTTTTGTTATCATGCTTGACGGGTGCTGCTTTCGGCCTATGCATTCTTGTTTTCAATGTAAATTCGTGACTGTGTTGTGGGTTCGTAACTAAACATTGAGTGCTTTTAGCTTTTCATGATTAGATTGTATCATGCGGTGGATTAATCTAATCTGATTAGTGGCGTGGTTACAAACAAGTCGTATCATGCGGTGGATTAACTTGTTTTGTTATCATGCTTGACGGGTGCTGCTTTCGGCCTATGCATTCTTGTTTTCAATGTAAATTCGTGACTGTGTTGTGGGTTCGTAACTAAACATTGAGTGCTTTTAGCTTTTCATGATTAGATTGTATCATGCGGTGGATTAATCTAATCTGATTAGTGGCGTGGTTACAAACAAGTCGTATCATGCGGTGGATTAACTTGTTTTGTTATCATGCTTGACGGGTGCTGCTTTCGGCCTATGCATTCTTGTTTTCAATGTAAATTCGTGACTGTGTTGTGGGTTCGTAACTAAACATTGAGTGCTTTTAGCTTTTCATGATTAGATTGTATCATGCGGTGGATTAATCTAATCTGATTAGTGGCGTGGTTACAAACAAGTCGTATCATGCGGTGGATTAACTTGTTTTGTTATCATGCTTGACGGGTGCTGCTTTCGGCCTATGCATTCTTGTTTTCAATGTAAATTCGTGACTGTGTTGTGGGTTCGTAACTAAACATTGAGTGCTTTTAGCTTTTCATGATTAGATTGTATCATGCGGTGGATTAATCTAATCTGATTAGTGGCGTGGTTACAAACAAGTCGTATCATGCGGTGGATTAACTTGTTTTGTTATCATGCTTGACGGGTGCTGCTTTCGGCCTATGCATTCTTGTTTTCAATGTAAATTCGTGACTGTGTTGTGGGTTCGTAACTAAACATTGAGTGCTTTTAGCTTTTCATGATTAGATTGTATCATGCGGTGGATTAATCTAATCTGATTAGTGGCGTGGTTACAAACAAGTCGTATCATGCGGTGGATTAACTTGTTTTGTTATCATGCTTGACGGGTGCTGCTTTCGGCCTATGCATTCTTGTTTTCAATGTAAATTCGTGACTGTGTTGTGGGTTCGTAACTAAACATTGAGTGCTTTTAGCTTTTCATGATTAGATTGTATCATGCGGTGGATTAATCTAATCTGATTAGTGGCGTGGTTACAAACAAGTCGTATCATGCGGTGGATTAACTTGTTTTGTTATCATGCTTGACGGGTGCTGCTTTCGGCCTATGCATTCTTGTTTTCAATGTAAATTCGTGACTGTGTTGTGGGTTCGTAACTAAACATTGAGTGCTTTTAGCTTTTCATGATTAGATTGTATCATGCGGTGGATTAATCTAATCTGATTAGTGGCGTGGTTACAAACAAGTCGTATCATGCGGTGGATTAACTTGTTTTGTTATCATGCTTGACGGGTGCTGCTTTCGGCCTATGCATTCTTGTTTTCAATGTAAATTCGTGACTGTGTTGTGGGTTCGTAACTAAACATTGAGTGCTTTTAGCTTTTCATGATTAGATTGTATCATGCGGTGGATTAATCTAATCTGATTAGTGGCGTGGTTACAAACAAGTCGTATCATGCGGTGGATTAACTTGTTTTGTTATCATGCTTGACGGGTGCTGCTTTCGGCCTATGCATTCTTGTTTTCAATGTAAATTCGTGACTGTGTTGTGGGTTCGTAACTAAACATTGAGTGCTTTTAGCTTTTCATGATTAGATTGTATCATGCGGTGGATTAATCTAATCTGATTAGTGGCGTGGTTACAAACAAGTCGTATCATGCGGTGGATTAACTTGTTTTGTTATCATGCTTGACGGGTGCTGCTTTCGGCCTATGCATTCTTGTTTTCAATGTAAATTCGTGACTGTGTTGTGGGTTCGTAACTAAACATTGAGTGCTTTTAGCTTTTCATGATTAGATTGTATCATGCGGTGGATTAATCTAATCTGATTAGTGGCGTGGTTACAAACAAGTCGTATCATGCGGTGGATTAACTTGTTTTGTTATCATGCTTGACGGGTGCTGCTTTCGGCCTATGCATTCTTGTTTTCAATGTAAATTCGTGACTGTGTTGTGGGTTCGTAACTAAACATTGAGTGCTTTTAGCTTTTCATGATTAGATTGTATCATGCGGTGGATTAATCTAATCTGATTAGTGGCGTGGTTACAAACAAGTCGTATCATGCGGTGGATTAACTTGTTTTGTTATCATGCTTGACGGGTGCTGCTTTCGGCCTATGCATTCTTGTTTTCAATGTAAATTCGTGACTGTGTTGTGGGTTCGTAACTAAACATTGAGTGCTTTTAGCTTTTCATGATTAGATTGTATCATGCGGTGGATTAATCTAATCTGATTAGTGGCGTGGTTACAAACAAGTCGTATCATGCGGTGGATTAACTTGTTTTGTTATCATGCTTGACGGGTGCTGCTTTCGGCCTATGCATTCTTGTTTTCAATGTAAATTCGTGACTGTGTTGTGGGTTCGTAACTAAACATTGAGTGCTTTTAGCTTTTCATGATTAGATTGTATCATGCGGTGGATTAATCTAATCTGATTAGTGGCGTGGTTACAAACAAGTCGTATCATGCGGTGGATTAACTTGTTTTGTTATCATGCTTGACGGGTGCTGCTTTCGGCCTATGCATTCTTGTTTTCAATGTAAATTCGTGACTGTGTTGTGGGTTCGTAACTAAACATTGAGTGCTTTTAGCTTTTCATGATTAGATTGTATCATGCGGTGGATTAATCTAATCTGATTAGTGGCGTGGTTACAAACAAGTCGTATCATGCGGTGGATTAACTTGTTTTGTTATCATGCTTGACGGGTGCTGCTTTCGGCCTATGCATTCTTGTTTTCAATGTAAATTCGTGACTGTGTTGTGGGTTCGTAACTAAACATTGAGTGCTTTTAGCTTTTCATGATTAGATTGTATCATGCGGTGGATTAATCTAATCTGATTAGTGGCGTGGTTACAAACAAGTCGTATCATGCGGTGGATTAACTTGTTTTGTTATCATGCTTGACGGGTGCTGCTTTCGGCCTATGCATTCTTGTTTTCAATGTAAATTCGTGACTGTGTTGTGGGTTCGTAACTAAACATTGAGTGCTTTTAGCTTTTCATGATTAGATTGTATCATGCGGTGGATTAATCTAATCTGATTAGTGGCGTGGTTACAAACAAGTCGTATCATGCGGTGGATTAACTTGTTTTGTTATCATGCTTGACGGGTGCTGCTTTCGGCCTATGCATTCTTGTTTTCAATGTAAATTCGTGACTGTGTTGTGGGTTCGTAACTAAACATTGAGTGCTTTTAGCTTTTCATGATTAGATTGTATCATGCGGTGGATTAATCTAATCTGATTAGTGGCGTGGTTACAAACAAGTCGTATCATGCGGTGGATTAACTTGTTTTGTTATCATGCTTGACGGGTGCTGCTTTCGGCCTATGCATTCTTGTTTTCAATGTAAATTCGTGACTGTGTTGTGGGTTCGTAACTAAACATTGAGTGCTTTTAGCTTTTCATGATTAGATTGTATCATGCGGTGGATTAATCTAATCTGATTAGTGGCGTGGTTACAAACAAGTCGTATCATGCGGTGGATTAACTTGTTTTGTTATCATGCTTGACGGGTGCTGCTTTCGGCCTATGCATTCTTGTTTTCAATGTAAATTCGTGACTGTGTTGTGGGTTCGTAACTAAACATTGAGTGCTTTTAGCTTTTCATGATTAGATTGTATCATGCGGTGGATTAATCTAATCTGATTAGTGGCGTGGTTACAAACAAGTCGTATCATGCGGTGGATTAACTTGTTTTGTTATCATGCTTGACGGGTGCTGCTTTCGGCCTATGCATTCTTGTTTTCAATGTAAATTCGTGACTGTGTTGTGGGTTCGTAACTAAACATTGAGTGCTTTTAGCTTTTCATGATTAGATTGTATCATGCGGTGGATTAATCTAATCTGATTAGTGGCGTGGTTACAAACAAGTCGTATCATGCGGTGGATTAACTTGTTTTGTTATCATGCTTGACGGGTGCTGCTTTCGGCCTATGCATTCTTGTTTTCAATGTAAATTCGTGACTGTGTTGTGGGTTCGTAACTAAACATTGAGTGCTTTTAGCTTTTCATGATTAGATTGTATCATGCGGTGGATTAATCTAATCTGATTAGTGGCGTGGTTACAAACAAGTCGTATCATGCGGTGGATTAACTTGTTTTGTTATCATGCTTGACGGGTGCTGCTTTCGGCCTATGCATTCTTGTTTTCAATGTAAATTCGTGACTGTGTTGTGGGTTCGTAACTAAACATTGAGTGCTTTTAGCTTTTCATGGTTAGATTGTATCATGCGGTGGATTAATCTAATCTGATTAGTGGCGTGGTTACAAACAAGTCGTATCATGCGGTGGATTAACTTGTTTTGTTATCATGCTTGACGGGTGCTGCTTTCGGCCTATGCATTCTTTGTTTACTGCGAATTTATGATCATGTTTCACCCTTTTATATCATGCTCTGTTTCTCGTTAATCGGCTATGAGTACGTGTTCATTCGTTTGAAAGCCGATCTTTCGTCATGCTTACGTCACGCATTCGGCAGTGCGCTCCTTGCGTGCCTTGCCGATTGCCGAATGAGGTTTTAACTGCCGACAGATAGCTTCCCTGTAGCTATATGTCTCTCAAGATTGGCTTCAACGCCGCAAACATGGAACTGTCTGTTCTCACCCGGCACGTTCCAGGTTTTAATTTAAACGTTTTTATCCCTTTGTTAGTTTTCAGGCAAACTGACTGGCACGCTTCCGGATTCGAAAGCCCGGGCCACGTTTGAAGCTAGCTTTGTTCGGCTTGCTGTGTGCTTGGCGTGAGGTGCGGATTTTACGTCAACACCTTCTCTTGTCGAACGTCTTCGCCAAGTGCCAGAGTTGGTGGGGGAATTCTGCAAAGCCACTCTAAAGGACTGTACCAACAGGATTCTGGCACTCTTCAAGGCTCACAACCCAACTGCCAAGCTTGATGTGAAATATATGCCGGTTGGGTTGACAGATGAGCAGTATGAAGCATTGGTGGCGGAGACAGAGCCTCTAGCTGAAGATGTAGTTAATTCACTGCAGTAGACAGTCTATGCAAACAAGTTTTGTAATAAATAACAATACTTTGGCTTATGATATCTGTGTGAGAAGAATTTGTGAAGCTTTTGTGCCATATATTTGTGTGAAACAAAAGTACTGATTTGAATGAAAAAGTAGTCGCCTGATAAATGTCGACTTGTGTGCTAATTTAAACTAGCTCGTGATCATTAAATGAACATGATGGTTTTGATGAGGTCGTGCAAAAGTACATAATGTGCCTAGACCCAAGGTCAAAAACCTGTAAAAGCAGATGCTTGTATGAAAAGATCATTGCTTAAACAGATATAATGAATGGTTGCTGATGCAGAGCCGTAATGCTACAAAAAGTAGTATGTACTTATAATTTGCATGAATATATAGATGCATTGTGTAAAAGGTGACTCTGTTGATTTCCTGTTAGGCGCAAATACTGAAATCGGATGCAGTTGGCACAAGACTCAGAGCTAGATTTCAGTAATAAACAAAAGACTGTAGAACTAACAGCAACTACCATATGAAGGCAGGTGTAGTTTAATCAAGACTTCTGAAGCTTGGTGTTGCTTTTGTGATAAAAGCAGCCGTGGCGTCTTTTGAGTCGTTGTTAACACAACTATCCCTGATACTTGAATTTAATTGAACACAGGGTTATGCGCAAGTGAAAATATAGCTTTATTGATATCTCTGGAATCAAAAAAATACATGGTATGGTTCTGTAATCCACTGTTGTGGATAGAACTTTCGTAGATGCTCAATGTTCCAGACATTTGACAAATCTTCGCCTTCTTGAGTTTGTAGGCGATATGTTCCAGCCCCAATAACTTGTTTGACGAGGAATGGACCTTCCCAACAAGACATGAGCTTATGTAAGCCATCTGTCTTCTGTATTCGTCGTAAGACCAAGTCTCCTATGACAAAGGAACGAGGCTGAACAGAGCATTTATGATAATGCCATAAGCGCTTGAGATAACGGGTGTTCTGAATGAGAGCCGCTACTCGAGCTTCTTCAATACCGTCAACATCATGAAAACATTCCTGTTGAGCGACTTGTTCATCATAGTTCTCTAGTCGTGGAGCATTCCAAAGAAGATCAGCAGGTAGAACTGCTTCAGATCTGTAGACTAGAAAATAAGGGGTTTGTCCTGTTGCACGACTTGGCTGCGTGCGTAGTCCCCAAAGTACTGCCGGTAACTCTTGAGCCCATTTTCCACCATATTTCTTGAGTAGTTCGTAGAGTCTAGGCTTCAAACCCTGCAGTAGCAAGCCATTGGCCTTCTCGACTTGACCATTGGCCTTTGGATGAGCAACTGAAGCGTAATGAGTCTCAATCGAGTACTTTTCGCAATATTCTTGAAATGCTTCACTTGTGAAAACAGAGCCTAAGTCTGTAATGATCTCGTGAGGTATACCAAATCGATGGATAATCCCGTTGAAGAATTTGATGAGATTGTCAGCCCTTGGATTGACTAACGGTTGCGCTTCAATCCACTTGGTGAACTTGTCGATGGCAACAATGAGCCACTCGAAACCACCAGGGGCTTTAGCTAGAGGACCAACCAAGTCCAGGCCCCAACAGACAAAAGGCCAAGATAATGGAATCATGCGGAGTTCATGTGCTGGGACATGGGCTTGACGAGCAAAAAACTGACAGCCCTGACATCTCTTGACGATATCTTCAGCATCTTTCTTCACCGTTGGCCAGAAAAACCCAGCTCTGTAGGCCTTCCCGACTAGTGTGCGCGAAGCAGCATGGTTGCCGCAAGTACCACTGTGAATTTCCGCAAGCAGAGCTCTACCTTGATCAGCTGGTATGCACTTCATCAACACGTTGACAGATGTGCCCCGCCGATAGAGTGTATTGTTGACTACTACATAGTTTGCCGCCCTGCGCCTGATGCGAACTTGTTCGCTCTCTAGCTTTGGCAGTTTATGATCTCGCAAGTACTCGATGAATGGAGTCATCCAGTCAGTATCGATAATCATGACCTGGAGGTCAGGCCATGGTCTGTCTCTTATACACATCTAGATGTGTATAGTTAAAATTACTGCTGAAAATCAAGGTTTTTTGTGATACTTAAAAAGAGAAGTCTTAACGAAGGATAATTTAGCTGGTGTGCATCTGATGATGCACCCAATGGGTGTAGCCCCCGAGCCTCCGACTACTTTTTAAGTAGTCGGAGGTTCAAAAGCAGTCTTCTATCTTTATCTTGAATAGTTCAATGGCGTGCACCTAGTAGGTGAACCCATTGGGTGTAGCCCTCGAGCTTCGAGTAGTTTCATGAAAACTAGTCGAAGGTCTTGAAGGTCTTGAATTGAGACCAAGATAATGGAATCACGCGGAGTTCATGTGCTGGGACATGGGCTTGACGAGCAAAAAACTGACAGCCCTGACATCTCTTGACGATATCTTCAGCATCTTTCTTCACCGTTGGCCAGAAAAACCCAGCTCTGTAGGCCTTCCCGACTAGTGTGTGCGAAGCAGCATGGTTGCCGCAAATACCACTGTGAATTTCTGCAAGCAGGGCTCTACCTTGATCAGCTGGTATACACTTCATCAACACGTTGACAGATGCGCCCCGCCAATAGAGTGTATTATTGACTACTACATAGTTTGCCGCCCTGCGCCTGATGCGAACTTGTACGCTTTCTAGCTTTGACAGTTTGTGATCTCGCAAGTACTCGATGAATGGAGTCATTGTCGACGAATTATGTCGAGCACGTCTAACCGGGGATACCCCAGGGAGTAGTTTTGTGTGGGTCTCGCCGAGTAACTAGATAAAGTACTCAGCATGTGAGCACCGACTAGTATAAGTACTCGATCGGCTCCGCAGCATCATGAAGAGGTGAAAGGGTGCCAAGTCTCACTGATGTGAGTACCCAGCTGTGAACCCTGCAATTTAAATATATAGGATTAGTAGTATCCGATCAAGAAAGAGCGAATAATAGTATTTGTAATGCTTGCAAATCAAATAATAGCACTTGTAATGCATGTAAAGGTTTTCGCTCGTGCTCTTGTTAGACTTTCAACCACTCAAGTAGTAGCCCTGTTACGTTTAAACACTTGGTCCCGCTTAACCCGTCCTTTAACGTGAGACCGGTGTCTTCTTTGACGTCTAGGTGCGTAGGTGTTGCGAAAGAGCCGAAGCTTCACGAATTAAGGTGCATGCTACCGAGCGGGTTTGGTCATTAAGAGATGACAACAAGCATAAAGTAGTCGACATGCGACAAAAATATGCGTGGTACGCAAAACAACAGTCGATTAGGACTGTCTCCTGTAGGAGAGGTCGCACGAGGGACTTGACACCCATCGGCGAAAATTATTATTGTTGAGAGATGTACTCTTTTAGAATTGTCGGCTCATGGCCAAGCATGTGTAGAACAAGCTAAAAAAATTAATGTAAAGAAAATAAAATAATTATTAAATAAGGCTTAGCTTTGTTCGCGGACGATCGTCGATGAAGCCGTGGCGATTGGCGATGAAGCCGAATAGTTGGAGTCGAATCCGACTAGTTGTTGATGAAGCCGTAGCCGCTCTCGACTAGTTTTAAACTAGTCGAGATGAGTAGTCGAAGTAGTCGTAAGTCGAGTCGATGCAGTCGATCCCGACTAGTTTTAACTAGTCGAGACGAGTCGAAGTAGTCGTACGCCGAGTCGATGCAGCCGGACGTCGATGTAGTCGTACTCGCGTACATCTTCTGTGTGCAGCAAGGAGAGATCTTGAAGCCTTCTGGTAACTTTCCTTGTGCTTGTAGCAGATTTGTTTTGATACTTTGACTTTTGACGAGATGCAGGCAGGTCTTCACGGAGTTGATTCCAGAAGCACGCAAGCAAACTTGCTCTCGGACTCCGTGCCCGAAGTCTTTTGATACCCGCCTGGTGCTGCCGCTTGCAGCCTTTTCTTCTTCCGATTCGAAGTAACACCGCATGCATGCACCAGGGATAGCTGGACTTGTACTCGATCTTTAAATCGTCGAGCTTCCTGACGAATTTATCCAGCACCTCGCTAATTGATGTAGACCAGCGACCATGAAACGCCGAGTAGATTGAATTTGTTGATGATTGGTCCATCAAGCTCTTCCAAGCTTTGGAAGTTGATCCCATCGCGCCTAATGTTGAATTTCGACGAGATTGCCCCACGGTGGGCGCCAAGTGTCGTCGAATTATGTCGAGCACGTCTAACCGGGGATACCCCAGGGAGTAGTTTTGTGGGGATCGCCGGATCTAGAACTTGATGGTTAACGCGAAGACACAACACACAAGGATTTAGATAGGTTGGGGATGCGAGTAGCGTAATACCCTACGTCCTGTGTGATTGAATGTATTGCACGTGTGGTTGTCTGATGTCGTATGAGTTGTGTCCTCATCTGATCTACCGAACTAGGCCCCCTGCCCTCCTTTATATACCCAGGGGGCAAGGTTACATGGTAAGTATCCTAGTCGGTTTACAATTGGGAGTCCTAGTCCTAGTAGGAGTACACAAGTAATTGTCCGAGTAGTTCTACTAGGACTCGGTCTTCTGTCTTGAGGGTACCCGGGGATGCATATCCCACAGTCATCCTGTCAGTATCGATAATCATGACCTGGAGGTCAGGCCTTGGTGGTTCTGAAAAAGAATCTGCTTGGACTGGTTCTTTGATAGATGGATGATGTAACTCGTGAACAAAAATCTCTGCTGAAACATCTGATCTTTGCGATCCCATCTTGGACAAGGCGTCAGCAGCAACGTTGTAATCACGAGCGACATGATGAAATTCTAGTCCAAGGAGGTGGCGTTCAAGTTTACGGACCTCCTTGACATATGCATCCATTGTTTCCTTCGTGGCATCCTAATCCTTGTTGAATTGATTGATAGCTACTGCGGAATCTCCATACACACAAAGGTGCTTGATACCAAGTGATGAGGCTAGGCGAAGACCGTGTAACATGGCCTCATACTCAGCTTCATTGTTGGTGACTGGAAAAAGGATTTGTAGAACATACTTGAGTTGTTCACCTTTGGGGAAAATTAAAAGAACTATTGCGCCGCATCCTTCCAGTTTCAATGACCCATCGAAGTACATAACCCAATGCTCAGGGCGAGTAGTTGTTCTGGAATATTGAGTTTCCAGCCATTCGACCGTGAAATCAGCTAAAGCTTGAGACTTGATTGCCTTTTGTGATGTAAAAGTGAGATCATATGCGGCTATTTCTGCTTTCCACTTGCTGATTCGTCCAGTTGCATCAGGATTGTGAAAAATCTCACATAAGGGAAATTTAGTCACAAGAGTAATGGGAAAAGCCGATAGTACTTCGCTGATGTAATAAACCGGCCTCTGTACTGGAAAGACATGGCCTTCTTCCATTCGTTCGACCACAATGACTGTGCTGACTACGTGTGTAGTAGCAGCAATATATAAGAATAAGTGATCATTTTTGAGAGGAGCGACAAGTACCGGGGGAGTAGTCAAGTATGTCTTGGGTTGCTCGAAGGCTTGATTTGCTTTGTCAGTCCAGGTAAACTTGTCTTGTTTCTTGAGTAGTTTGAAGAAAGGGAGACCCTTCTCCCCGAGCCTTGAAATAAATCTATTAAGCGCTGCAATGCACCCGGTAAGCTTCTGAACTTCCTTGATGCTTGAAGGAGCTTCCATATTGAGGATGGTTGTGATCTTGGAAGGATTTGCTTCGATGCCCCTGTGACTAACAATGAACCCGAGTAGTTTGCCAGCGGGGACACCAAAGACGCATTTGGTTGGATTGAGCTTCCATCGATACGTCCTGAGGTTGTCGAATGTCTCCTGCAGATCGGTAATGAAATTCTCCGGTTCTCGTGTCTTGATCACAATGTCATCAACATATGCCTCTACATTCTTGCCAATTTGGGAGGAGAGGCAGTTCTGTATGGCTCGTTGGTACGTGGCTCCGGCATTCTTCAACCCAAAGGACATGGTGGGGTAGCAAAAAGCGCCAAAGGGGGTGATGAAAGAAGTCTTGATTTGATCATCTTCGTTCAGTGCTATCTGGTGATAGCCTGAATAACAGTCGAGGAAATAGAGTAGCGCGCATCCAGCTGTAGAGTCCACGACTTGATCAATGCATGGTAAACCCATGGGATCTGGAGGACAATGCTTGTTAGGTCTGTGTAGTCAACACACATGCGCCACTCATTGTTGTTCTTTTTCCTGACCAGGACTGGGTTGGCCAACCACTCTGGATGAAAGACTTCTTTGATGAAGCCAGCCGCGAGTAGTTTAGCTATCTCAGCCTTGATTTCGTTGCGTTGTTCTTGATCGAAGCGTCGTAATCACTGCCTCTTAGGCTTTGCGTCTTTCTGAACGTTAAGATTGTGCTCGACAAGCTCCCTAGGAACACTAGGCATATCAGATGGTTTCCAAGCAAATATATCTTTATTAGCACGAAGGAACTTGACGAGCGCGTCTTCCTATTTACAATCTAAGCCTGCCCCTATGAGGGCTGTTTTGGACGAGTCATCCGTCTCAAGGTCTACAGTCTTGAGCTGCACTTCTTCAGAGGGCTTGAAACTCGTATGCGCAGGTTTCTTGGTGGGAACGTCTGATTCTTGGTCTGAAACGAATCGATCACTCCAAGCTTATGTCGGGCATACGGCATGGACTATGGCGCCGGCACTGGACGTACGGTCGTGCGCTAAGGGGGAACGTTCCTGTACATTTGCCCGGGTGGGTGAGTTGCGCCGACGAGGACGTCGGGTTCTTTGAGGGGGGGGTGTATGTCACACCCGGCCCAGTTTGTATGGCCCAGTAGTGGCCCATGAGTGCGGGACACACGTTTTTAGTGCCACGTTGCTAGTTGAGCAAGGGTGGAGGCAACTTATAAGCCTTTTTCTTCCAGCCATAGCACCTTCGGGTTAACCCTTTTAAACGAAGCGAGGACGAAAGTGTAAGCAGGGTGCTATGTGTACGCGTGCACGCCCCTCGGAAGGGCAGTGCGGGGCGGCTCGTGGAGGGCAGGGTGTTACAATTGGTATCAGAGCCGACCCTCGCGGTTGCGCGTACAGGTCAGTGTGCGGGCATAGGGCGCATGGCGCGTATGGCCCGAGTAGGGAATACGGCATGGACTATGGCGCCGGCAATGGACGTACGGTCGTGCGCTAAGGGGGAACGGTCCTGGACATTTGCCCGTGTGGGTGAGTTGCGCCGACGAGGACGTCGGGTTCTTTGAGGGGGGGGTGTATGTCACACTCGGCCCAGTTTGTATGGCCCCAGTAGTGGCCTATGAGTGCGGGATGCACGTGTTTAGTGCCACCTTGCTAGTTTAGCAAGGGTGGAGGCAACTTATAAGCCTTTGTCTTCCAGCCATAGCACCTTCGGGTTAACCCTTTTACACGAAGCGAGGACGAAAGTGTAAGCATGCACGCCCCTCGGAAGGGATGTGCGGGGCGGCTCGTGGAGGGCAAGGTGTTACAACGAGGTAGACATAATGTGGGATTGCCATGAACTTCGCGAGGGCTGGTCGCCCGAGAATCGCGTGGTATAAGGTCTCAAAATCTGCCACCTCAAACTTGATGTACTCGGTCCTGAAGTTGGCCGCCGTGCCAAAGGTGACTGGCAACGTGACTTGTCCTAAGGGAATTGCAGCTTTGCCTGGGACAATGCCGTAGAACGGAGATTCCATGGGCTTCAGGTACTTGGTGATGTCAAGCCCCATCTTTGTAAATGTTTTGGAAAAGATGATGTTGAGCCCGCTGCCTCCGTCGATGAGTACTTTGGTCAGTCTGACTTGTGCCACGACTGGGTTCAGTACTAGGGGGTATTTGCCTGGATTGGCAAAATTGGTCCACTGGTTGGCCCTGGAGAAAGTAATGGGAACCTCGGACCACTTGAGGTATGTGGGAGTAGCTGGTTCTATTGCCATGATCTCACGGAGAGATAGCTTCTTGGCGCGCTTTGACTGAGTAAGGCTTTCTCCGCTGAACAATACTGCAACAACGTTGTCCACTTGAGGGAAGCCATTGTCTTGGTCATCATTGTCACCGTCTTTCTTCTTGTTCGTTGGATTCTTTTTCTCAGGCAACTCCCGCTTGTCGAACTCTTTCTTGATGTGGATGCATTGGGCCATCGTGTGTTTGCCGTGCGGATGATATCGGCAAGGGATATTCATGACTTTATCTAGGTCAGGGGTGCTTTTCTTCCGCATGGAGCGCTCAACTGCCGCGACCGTGTTGTCTGGCTTGCGCTTGTTGCGGCTGAAATCACGCATGTTGTTGTTGTTACGACGCTCGGGACTACTCTTGTCTTGGTTGTTGCCACCATTGGAGTTGTTGTCCTTGCGCTTGTCGAATCGCTCGCGTTCTCGATCGTCTTGATCTGCCCAATCTGCAGCCATGCTCCTGACCATGCTCCTGAGTTCCGTAATGGTTTCTGGGCATCGTCTTCCAAACTCGTGATGCAATTCACGTGCCCATAGACCGTCGTGAAAACAGTCGATGATCTCTCTGTCTGAGATCATTTTTGAGAGGAGCGACAAGTACCGGGGGAGTAGTCAAGTATGTCTTGAGTTGCTCGAAGGCTTGATTTGCTTCGTCAGTCCAGGTAAACTTGTCTTGTTTCTTGAGTAGCTTGAAGAACGGAAGACCTTTCTCTCCAAGTCTTGAAATAAATCTGTTAAGCATTGCAGTGCACCCGGTAAGCTTCTAAACTTCCTTGATGCTTGAAGGAGCTTCCATATTGAGGATGGTTGTGATCTCGCCTTGATAGTTGCGGTCACGACCACGTGGGGGGCGATCGCCATGGCCATCGTCGCCCGAGGGGTCATTGTCTGGCTGATTGTCTCTGCCACGGCCGTGTGATCGACGATCTCGATCACGATTGGTGTCGCGTGGCGGGTTCTTTTCCCGGTTATGCGAAGGCTGCTCTTGATCAACTGGGATTGGGCCGTAGAGTTGTTCAAATTCAGCTCGTCAACGAATCTCGGAAGCTATGCGATTGGTTCTGCTGGCGTCGATTTGGGAGCGGGCATCTCGGTTGGCATTGATCGTGTTACGGAGATCGCCGGCCGGAGGGTTGGTTCTGTTTCCTCCTTGGGGAGCCGGTGCAGTGCCTCGGATCACGGTTTGCCCTGCGTTTCCCTGTGGAGCCCGGCTTGGGTGAGGGGATGATACGGAACGACTGCCTTGAGTTCTTTGACCTGGTGTCCTCTGGATCATCCCTGGTCCGCCATCGAGGTGAGGTTGGACTGCTGCAAGTAAGCCGAGTACTTGTTGCACCTGTGGTGAGTCGGGCATAGCTCTGATCATCTCAGCGGCGACGGTCAGATTGGTGGTGCGTCGGGTAGGACGGGTTGATCCCCGACCATCTGGAAGTCATTATCGAGGTTTCGTGTAGCGGCGGCGCGCCTAGCTGCATTGACACGCCTTTGCCTGCGCTTCACGTTCCTCGACCGCCGGGCCGTCCTCTGCTGATCAGTCTCATTAGGTACAGTCGGCTCTTCGTCGGAGATATCGCCCATAAGCTCTCGCTCATATTGGTCTCCTTGTCCTGGTGCGCCTGCCATGTAGACTTGCCTGCTTGGATCGCGCAGTCGTAGGCTGAGAGCGCCGGAGATGGTATCCCCCGTTGAGCCGGAAGAAGAAGTGATTGAAGCGGTCTTGCCGTCTTGATAGGGCAGATCCTCCAGTATTGCAACACTTAGTCTCGACTCGTTGCCCCAACAGAAGTCGACAGGGATCGCGCCTGGCCAGTGAACAAGGAGTCCTCCTGGCGAGTTGGTCACGACAAGTCCTGAGGGGAGCTGAACGACTAGTTGCTCAAGGGTAACGTCAGACTTGTAGTAAGTGCTGCAGTTGAATCGTGGAACGTTGTCTGGGGAGTTGCTTAGTAAGAGCGTGAAATCGTCTTCGTCTTCGTCCTCTGATGGTCCAGAGACCAACTCAGAGTCCTTACAACGATTCACGACCTAGCTAGGCGATAAGCTTGTCTTGTCGCCCTGCTTCGCGATGTACATCTGTTGATATACAGCCGCGGAGTTGGAGAGGCCGAACGGGAATCGATCTGGGTGGTTTTCCGATGACATAGCCAGCTCAGAATCCCTGACTCTTTCCATGTTTGGAACAGAGTTGTACCCAGTCTTGACTTGGAGAGTCCCGTTCGGAGTTCGAGTCGTTGTCGAAGTCGAACTTGGTGTTGAAGTAGGGGTTGATGAACTCGTCGAGATCTGATTCTCGGCGAGGTCTTGACGCGGCATGTGCTTGAATGCATTGCACGTGTGGTTGTCTGATGTTTTGAGGGGGTCCCTGCCCCGCCTTATATAGTCCGGGGGGCAGGGTTACAAGTCGGTTTGTACAATCCTAGTCGTATACAACATGGATAACTACAACAGAATACTTTAGGGAGTTTCCTATTAGTACACGACTAGTTATTCCAATCTACTACGCTGTCTTGCACCATAGCCGACTGGTTTGGAGTAGTCGGATCAGACTCTCTCTGCCGAGTAGTTTAATCCTCTGGATAAGTGGCCCTAGGGATCCTGGTCCCACACTCCCCCCCGAGACAATGCATTCAATCCATTGGCACCATTTCTCTGAAAAAACCTTTCATTCTTAAGGTTTGTTGAAGGAACTGCCAATTAACTTTGTCATAGGCTTTCTCAAAATCTAGTTTGAGAATTACCCCTCCTGACTTTTTCTTTTTGATTTCATGCAAGGTCTCATGTAGGATCACTGTTCCTTCCAAGATAGATCTACCAGCCATGAAAGCACTTTAGGAAGGTCTCACTACCTTATTTGCTACTAAAGCTATCCTGTTACTCATGACTTTTGTGATGATTTTGAAGCTGACATTTAGCATACAAATTGGTCTATATTGTTCAATCCTTTTGACTTCTTTTAATTTAGGAATGAGGGTAATAATACCAAAGTTCAGACTGAACAAAGGCAAACTACCTTCCTGAAAATCTCTAAATATGGCCATTAGGTCATCTTTGATAAGACTCCAGAATACCTGATAAAATTCATCAGGAAAGCCATCAGGACCTGGAGCTTTGTTATGCTTCATTTGAAAAATAGCATCCCTCACCTCTTTCTCAGTAAAATTTTCAGTTAGAGATTCATTTTCTTCCCTTGTTACTTGAGGTATATCTTCTCTCATGTTCTCCACTAGTGAGAAATTGTTTCTTTCTGAGGCTCCAAAGAGATTTTTGTAGTACTTAGTTATAAATTTCTGTAGGTTGTCCTCTCCCTCTATAATGCCTTCATCCTGTTCTAGTCTAAAAATTCTGGTTTTTCTTCTTTTTCCTCTATCTACCAACTGGAAGTATCTTGTATTTCTATCTCCCTGCAGGAGATTGGTCGTCTTAGCCCTTTGGAACCATTTAAGCTCCTCCTCCCTAAGTAGGTTGGCTAGTCTGTCTTTGACACACTATTTCAAATCAAGCTCTTGCTGGTTTAACAGCTGAGTCTCGGCTCTCTTATCCAAATCATCAGCTATCCTAGTCAGCTCTTGCTTCTCTTTTTTATCTGCCCCTCTCATGTTCTTAGCCCATCCCCTTAGAAATTGCCGCAATCTTCTAATTTTATTTTGCCATTTTTGGATTGCAGTCGCTCCCCTCCTCTCAGCAGTCCACACTTCTAAAACTAACTCATAGAAACCATCCTTAATCAACCAACCAAGTTCAAATTTGAACATAGGACTATTTCTAATACCCTTGCTCTCCCCTATGTTAAGCAGGAGCGGAGTGTGGTCTGAAATATCCCTGCTAAGAGCTACTACCATTGCTAAAGGAAACTTTTGTTCCCATTCAGTGCTCACTAGCACTCTGTCTAGCTTCTCATAAGTTGGCACTTTCAGAGAATTAGCCCACGTGAATTTACGTCCTGACATTTCAATTCTCTTAGATCCAGGCTGTCTATAATTGCGTTGAACAAGAATGGCCAACGATCATTATATCACTCATTATTTTTCTCACTGGGATTTCTAATGATATTGAAATCACCTCCTATCATGATGGGCAGATTCTCTTTACTACAGCTGTTAACTAGCTTTGTCAGAAAAGCTTCTTTGAACTCAGGTTGTGCAGCTCCATAAACTGCCAACAGAATCCACTAAAAATCATCACTCCTGTTCCTAATATGAAACTTCACATAAAAGTCTCCTTCTTCAATGCTCCCTATGTCTAGCACATCTAGATTTATTCCTAGAAGAATCCCTCCTGATCTACCGTGAGGTTGCGTCCAATGCCAAATAAATTTTTTGTCATACCCGGTTTTAAAAGCAAAACCAGGTGCATCTCATATGTGCGCCAGGATCAGTTTACACACATATGGTAGACGTCACAAGTGAATATCCATAACCATGCATAACGAAAGAGACCTTTACAAAAGCACTCTAATAAATGATAGCCCGCTAAGGTTTCCGGTTCAGAAGCAAAGCATAACCCTCCCTAATGAGATCTGTCTCTTACCAAAGCCCACAGCTCAAAAGGACCGAGCTATACCCCGACATTCGCCGCCCCCCATGCCCCTTTCGAGTAAAACTACCATAAACTAGAGCACCTAATTAGTCAGTCAAAGCCAGAGCCATATGGCACTCATGGTTGTACTGTTTTCCTGGGTGGTTCTCCATGTTCCAATTAAAAGATGTGATCTTATCCATTAATTGATTAAAAAGGTAGTAATGGAACATAGAGTAGGCTAAAAGGCCATGAAGCCATTACAGAAAATGGACGGCCCGGACCACCAGCGGGACCTATTGCACCATCACAACGACCTAAGAAGGAGCTCCCCATAATGCCTTCAGAGAGCATAACCCTCCCTAATGAGGTCTGTCTCTTACCAAAGCCCACAGCTCAAGAGGACCGAGCTATACCCCGTCAACCGCCGCGCCTCTTGCCCCTTTCGGGTAAGGTTACCATTCACTAAAGTCCCTAATTAGTTAGCCAAGACTAGAGCCATATGGTACTTATGGTTACACTGTTTTCCTGGGTGGTTCTCCATGTTCCAATTAAAAAGATATGATCTTGCCAATTAATTATTTAAAAGAGTATATGGAACATAGAGTAGGGGTTCATTAACCAATCCCAGTTGAGCAAGCTAAGAAACATCCAAGAAGTGATGGACGAGGCACCCACATGCGTCACCTCATTGGCCTAGTAAAGACAAAGTCTTTTGCCCCCAGCAAATATTCAACCTACCTCGATAGATCGCCATGAAGTGTAGGAGGGCAGTGTAGGCCATACTGGGCGCTGGGCCCCCTTCCCAATGTTTTTTTCACTAAATGAACAGTAAACTTGCTACTGTACACTACCGTATAATACTCAAATACATAGATTGGCCCCTGTTGTTTTCTTGATCAAGCTCCGCCACTGCACTCACATATAATACAATAAATAAGAAACAGTACACCAAACAATTCCAACAGAAGAAAATAACAGCACAAAACTAATCTACACGTTACAACGCTAGACTACGAACACATGAGCGCGAAAATCACACTAATCGGAGCTAGAACGAAGAAGATATGGCTTTTCTAAGGTTCAGGGACTTGCTGGCAAAGTTTTAAAAGTTCCAGGGGCTTAACTGCGAAAATCCGAGGGCTAAAACATAATTTTGTATATAAACTCGAGGGCTAAACCATAAAATAACAGGGACTGGACTGCGAGCACAATTTTAAATCTTGCAGGGGCTTAAACAGAAGAAAAAAGACCTATTTGGAATTATTTTTGAACTAACAAGGACTGCGGGTTGATTTTCAAAAACATGGAGGGCTCTTTGCAAATTAGCCAGGTTGACCGGTACGCGGTCTGATTGACTTGAGGCTCGGGCGATTCTCAATCGTTGGATCTCGATCCGACCGCCGGGATTGGATCGGGCCGAGGGGGAAACGCCGGCGACGGCCGGGACGGCGGCGCCGCCCGT
>OAMR01000814.1:30403-60610 GCA_900205405.1 Echinochloa crus-galli | reverse complement strand
GACCTATTTGGAATTATTTTTGAACTAACTAGGACTGCGGGTTGATTTTCAAAAACATGGAGGGCTCTTTGCAAATTAGCCAGGTTGACCGGTACGCGGTCTGATTGACTTGAGGCTCGGGCGATTCTCAATCGTTGGATCTCGATCCGACCGCCGGGATTGGATCGGGCCGAGGGGGAAACGCCGGCGAAGATGTGTATAAGAGACAGGCCCGTTTCCGCGGCGGAGCATCGTCGGAGAAGATCGAAAACGCGCTACGAAGCTCGGTTCACGAATGGACTTGGTCCTACGGACTCCCTGGACCACGACGAGTTCACCTAGGATGGATTGAGTGGCTGGGATGGCGCGCACGCGGTGGCCGACGACGGTGGCGCCATGCGCGGCGGCGGAGCTCTCGGGTGGATGCGGACGCGAGGATAGGGGCTGCTATTCGCGACAAGGACTAGACAGGAAAGATGAGAAGGGAAAGACGAGCTCACCAGGGGCAATCACGGCGAGGTTCGGCTTGGGACGACGACGGACGACGGCGGCGGCTCGAGCTCGGTCAAAGGCGGCGGCGACGCGCTAGGGTTTGAGGGCTCGCGGCTTCGATTTTCGATGAGAAGGACTGCGGGCGGTGCGCTCTTTAAGTAGGCCGGAGATTGCGCTCGGGCAGGCGTATACTGCAGTAAGCACTTTTAGTTGGTCAAGTTTTATTAAGCAACTATTTACTAGCAAATGAAAGTATATACCACCCACAAATTAATTGAATGTCATATTCCCAACATATTCAAGTAACCATGATTTAGATCATGTTCAAGTATGATTATCAGGTGAATGCTGTTTTAGGAATATCGGAACGTCTGATCCTTAACTGATGATAGCCAGATCTCAAGTCAATCTTGGAGAAAACCTTGGCTCCTCTTAGCTGATCAAATAAGTCTTCAATTCTGGGCAATGAATACTTATTCTTGATGGTTACCTCATTCAATGAACGATAATCCACACACAACCTCAGAGTACCATCCTTTTTACCCACAAAAATGACAGGTGCTCCCCAAGGTGAAGAACTAGGACGAATGTAACCCTTATCCAACAATTCCTTAAGTTGTTTCTTAAGTTCTCATTTTGGGCAAAAACCCGGACGGGTAACAGATTGGAGTCAGGCTGACTATGAGGTGGAGTTTCCCGATCAATAATAAACTCGATGTCTCGTTCGGGTGGCATACGTGGCAAATCATCTGGGAAGACATCCGGAAACTCACAAACAACTCTGATATCCTCCAAAGGAACACCGCCGGCCTGATTCACTGAGTAAGTTGAAGTTGAGGATTGAGTGGCTCCGAATTCAATCTTCTCTCCCTGAGGGCTAGTCAACAACACGGACCTCTTGGCACACTGAATCACCAAATGTAATATGACATACAAGGCTGAGGCAAAAAGGTTGGCTGACCATACTGCAGTAAGCACTTTTAGTTGGTCAAGTTTTATTAAGCAACTATTTACTAGCAAATGAAAGTATATACCACCCACAAATTAATGAATGTCATATTCCCAACGTATTCACGTAACCACGATTTAGATCATGTTCAAGTATGATTATCATGTAAGGGTCCAGGCCGCTCTTGACCGTGAGCACGGCTGTTATAACAGTTTTACACTCTGCAGAGGTTGTACACTTTCACCATAAGCCGTGATTCCCATTGCCCGAGAGCATTGTACCCTTCCCACACCACGTGGACTGAATACTGGGTTTCACTATGAGACCTTTACAAAAGCACTCTAATAAATGATAGCCCGCTAAGGTTTCCGGTTCAGAAGCAAAGCATAACCCTCCCTAATGAGGTCTGTCTCTTACCAAAGCCCACAGCTCAAGAGGACCGAGCTATACCCCGTCAACCGCCGCCCCCCATGCCCCTTTCGAGTGAAGCTACCATAAACTAGAGCACCTAATTAGTCAGTCAAAGCCAGAGCCACATGGCACTCATGGTTGTACTGTTTTCCTGGGTGGTTCTCCATGTTCCAATTAAAAAGATATGATCTTTCCAATTAATTATTTAAAAGAGTATATCGAACATAGAGTAGGGGTTCATTTAACCGATCCCAGTTGAGCAAGCTAAGCATCATCTACCATCAAAATTAATTAAGTAACCCAGTTTCAGGGACAGGGGAATATAGTGGCTAGGCAAATCCTTAAATAGGAACCCATCAAATTAAGACACATGCATGGGTGGTGAAATTAATAATTATTAGGACATTTGCATGACATAATACACTTGCCTTCTTCCCAACTCTGTTGCTGCTCAAATCCTTCTCCAACCGTTGGTTTTCAGAGAAATCCTCGAACTGGTCGTTTCCTAATCGCATCACACATTCACATGCAAGGAAACAATACAACAAATAAGAACCAGTACACCAAACAATTCCAACAGAATAAAATAACAGCACAAAACTAATCTACACGTTACAACGAACGCATGAGCGTGAGAATCACTAAAATTGGAGTTAAAACGCAAAAGATATGGCTTTTCTAAGGTTCAGGGACTTGCTGGCAAAGTTTTAAAAGTTCCAGGGGTTCAACTGCAAAAACCAGGGGCTAAAACATAATTTTGTATAAAAACTCGAGGTCTTACGCGTAAAAAGACCAAAACAGGACCTCGGGCACAATTTTAAATCTCGCAGGGGCTTAAACAGAAGAAAAAGAATCTAAATGTAATTATTTTTGAACTAGATTGGACCGCGGGTTCATTTTCAAAAACATGGAGGGCTCTTTAGCAAATTTGCCTAAGTTGACCGTTACGGCTCTGATTGACTCGGGGCTGAAGCGGTCCTTGGCCGTTGGATTTCCATCTGACGGTCCACATCAGATCGGGTCGAGGGGGAGACGCCGGCGGCGGCCGGGACGGCGGCGCCGCCCGTGTCCGCGGCGGTACCTCGCCGGAGAAAACACGATCTAAGGCTACGGTGCACTAAACTTGACGGGACTTGGCCGGGGAGAGAGAGAAGAAGATGGCGAACTCACTGCGGGGGTTCTCGTCGAAGGAAGAGGAGCGCGATGGACGGCTGGCGACGATCGGCGGACGGCGGCACTGGAGGAACGGCGGCGAGCTCAATTAGCACGGAGCGCGGCCTAATTCGGGTCAAGAACTCGATGGGAAAGTTCGGGCTATCGAGACGAACCTCCTGGAGTTGCTCGGTTGAAGAAGAAGCAGCGGCGGCGCGAATCGACGACGGCGGCTTGAGCTCGGCGGCGGCGACGCTAGGGTTGCGGCTGAACTTGATGGGATTTCGATGGGGAAGATTGCGGGCGGTGCGCGCGCTTAAGTAGGCCGGAGATTGGGCTCGGGCAGGCGTGTGGCGGCGGGAAGCGACCAATTGCAATGCCATATGCATGCAGTTGGAACACAGATGCCCAGAACACACGACACATCAACTGATCAACCAATATTCTCCCAGTACAAAGCACGGAAAGTAAAATTTGCCTGGGCCAAAAACGGAACGGGCCGGGGGAGAGAAAAGGATTCGGCCCGGGAAAAGAGAAAGGAGTGCGGGGAGGAAAAGCGAGCAGGAGAAAATCTAGGGGGCAAACTTGGACTGGGCCAAGAGTTAAAGGGGCGAAAACGAACTCAGCTATTTAAACTTTTCTAAAACTCAAACAAAAGCAAATCAAATTCGAATTTAAACAGAATTTAAATTCCAACTTGATTTACTAGCAACCAAAATATATGCAACAGCATGAATGCAATAAAAACTTATTTTGACTAAAATAATTATTTAAAGTTATATTTAAATTGATAAAAAGGCTAGAAATTCCAATTAAATCCTAGAAAATTTATTTAAGCCTTTAATAAATCCTAGAAAAATTCAAAGAGTTGCTACAATTTAATTGTGATTAATTTTAGGGTGTTACATTTTTTCCCCCGCAATACTTATCAAGAGTGGATTGCGCAAAATCCTTTTTTCCAGTCTCCATTAGAGCTATAAAGTCTAAGCCTTGCTCCTTAGAGGTTTCAGTGAGAAAATTTGATTTAGCCAAGTCACTTAGACCTCTGCTATTCCAAAAAATTCCCTTCATTTAGAAACCATTTTTGAATTATTATTCCTTCCTAGTTTAACTTTACAAGCCTTTTATTATGTGACTTAGCACTTGGCTTGCAGTTCTTGCCTACCACCCTTACATCCCCTTCTATTTGATAGTCTGTGTCATCAAAAATTTCTTCTACCAGATCTCCACAGAGATTTTTAACAGCAAGCTGCTCTATTGCATCTATGCTATCTTCCTCATTTTCACTATCATTATCAACCCAAAACTGTCCCTCCTCATCACTAGGATCGGAGGCACGAGGGATAAAATTAAAAAGTTTCTGCACTGTTTTCTGTAATTCTTCCTTGGAAGATATACAATTCACACCAATTTGCTCAAAAAGACTAACAGGATTTAAATAAGAGACATCAGAACAAGGGAATTGCTCTGACCTGTCTTGTGTTTGCTCCTTGGGAGAACAGTACTGCTTAGAGTTCTTCTCCCCCAAAAAACATATTAAGTTGTTTTTTTCAGAACACTCCTGAACTTCTTGCCTCATCTGTCCAGCCTTAATTCCCTTGCTAGCAACACCTTTCATATGCTCATTCTTGCCCATATTGGACTCTCCATCCCTCTCAAACTCTTTCAGCACATCGATCTCCTCCTCCTTCTCTATCATAGAGCCAAGGTCCTCATATCCCTCAGTCGTAACCATGTCAGCTAAATCACAGATAGCACAATATATTACATCAGCGCATTTTGCGGCCACATGTCCCTTCTTTGTACATCGTGTCCATTTTATACCATTTTCTGAAACATCTCCTCCATCCCCCTCCCCAGCACCTGCTTCTTCTGTCAACACATCAACCAATTTCCTTTTCCCCACATCTATTTTCTGTTCACTGTCCCCTACAATCGCCTTCCCATGTCCCCCAACGCCTCGCCTCATCTCCTCACCTCCAGATCGATCTGTCACCACTCTTGACCCCCTCCTCCCCCCGTTCTTCTTGAAAGAAGAGACATCAATTTGGGTGATGGGGGAGCGATGAGAGGCTAGACCTTTAGGTTTTCCTCCGCCCTTGAAGAGTTGTCCTAGTCCATCAGCACAGCGAAAAACCGAGTGGACCCCTACTCACACAAAGCCGGCGTTTCCAACCCAAAAAATCGGCCCCTGAAACTGAAACGACTGTTCCTTCTGAGTTACAATTTTTTCACTTTGCACTAGATCTGGGAAGACCTCGGTCGGGACCTCGCCGGCGGCCAAGGTTTTTAGTTCACCAATTTCGGCTAAAGACTATGGTCGCAGCTGTCCATTCGACCCGACAGACCTAACATCTCTCACCAAGATGTCACCTAGTGACAGTTTCGGTGAAGCTCTCCTCCTAGGCAGGGGACCTCTCCATGGTCTGATCTTCGTCGTAGCTCTTTTTACCAAGACATTGTTCGTCGAGTTCAAGCTGGACGAGATTGAATTAGCACAACGACTCCCCTTACTATTGTCAGACTCTGCATCCACATCCACTAGTGATGTACCCTGCAGTCTTTCGGTCTCTAAATCATCCTTTGCTATTGGGGAGTTAATGGATTTATCCTGCAATTTCTCGGCGTCTGAATCAACTACTTCCAAATCCTCTAGTGATTTGCTCTGCAGAAATTCCCCCGGCGATGGGATTGCCTAGCTACCTAGCTATGCTATGGCTTATGGGGACCAAGCTAAAGTTTTTCTGGTCCTAGTAGAAGAAACAACCATCTGTAGATTTGGGCTATCACTAAACACCACCCAAAAGGTTAGAATGGGCATGCCGGATTTGACTATTTGAGCTAGCTGGCCGGCTCTCGGGCTTTGTCGGCTCCTGTGGTTCCGACTGCGGCGCTTCAGGGTGATCTTCCTTGTAAATGAGCAGATGCTTCTTGTTCTCCGGTGGAGCTGCCCTGGAGATAGGTTGCACTGAACTAAGAAACACAACGTGGGATCAGATGAGAGTAACAGAATAACCAGCATGCGCTCAGCTGATGTCGAAATACTAATATAATCCCTGTCAGAAGCAAATATGCTCTGAATGAGAAGGTAAATGTCCAAATGGTTGAAGCGAGCGAGGACACGAATGTCACAGGCACAACTGTGAATGAGCGACCAATTGCAATGCCATATGCATGCAGTTGGAACACAGATGCCCAGAACACACGACACATCAACTGATCAACCAATATTCTCCCAGTACAAAGCACGGAAAGTAAAACGTGCGCAAGGTTGCTCGGCAGTCGGCACACGTTAATGCAACAAAAACCGCGGTGGTCAATGTGAATGGTGCGGCCGCGGCGTGCACGAATTGTGACCGAGAGCCGGTTGAGCACCGCGCCGCCGAGACGCTCTGGCTCGCCGTGGTGCCGCGGCGGTGCCACCTTGCGTGGCCTCGGTGCGCTTCTCCGTACTCCGGAGACGCCGTGTTCTCCGTGGCGCTTATTACTGTTAGATACTCGATCTAGTTCCACTCCAATTCAGATAACTCAAGTAAAGTTCAGATACAATCGACGGAGAAGATCTCTCCGCCGCCAGGTTCTCCGGCAAAGCCGGCCAATGTCCTAATCCTATTACAGAAAAGCCAACCCTCTCTTGGGGAAGAAGCACTGTTCTTATCCAACACCTCACGATGTCCAAGGTGGGCCGGTGTATTTGGAGTTGGGCCGTCGAAGTCGCTTGTTCTGGGCCTTGTTCAGGGCTTGAGCTGAAGACGCCTTTCCTTGCTTGCCGCTACTCCCAGCTGGAGACGCCTGCTGGTTCATGACAGTGCGTTTCCTGCCATGGACAAAGTGCGTTGATCCCGGTTCCAACCCGATTGTCGCCTGGATTGTGGCCCCTTGCGGACACGGCATGGCGGCGGCTCCCTCCCTCCATGCGATGTGCAGTAGAAGCTCCCAAGGTGTCGCCCCCCTGCATCACAGCCGTGGCTCATCCGCACCCACGAACAGAGCCCCAGGTTAGTCCCATCTGCATGTTCTCAACCTTTCGAGTGTATAGATTCAAAACTTTTATTTCTTCCGTGCAAAATACCTGACCAGCAACATCTCCTTACTACCTATGTCCACCTGTTTCCCTTCGAGTTATGTTGCAGATGTTTATTTGGATGAATTGCGCCTTCAAATTCCGATTTTTTTTAGATCTGCTGCATTTCAATGTCTGAGCCCACAAATCCCTCACCGATTGGCTGCTGTTTCAATACCTGATGTGGTGAATTCGTGTGTCTGCAGGGATGGTGTGAGATCGATCCAGCTGCAAGATGCCCATCCCTGACCGGCAAGCTGGTGACGACGCTCACATGCGCAACAACCTGCAGAGATGCAGGATCAAGCCCCTAGCAGAGAGGAAAAGTGCAACCCCTGATTTCTGGTGAGTTGTTCCTTTGTTCTTCTTTTGTAGCAAATTCTCAGAGACAACTCCATTTTCTAAAGAAAAAAGGTAGCAAATTATCAAGCAGATTTTACCAAATAGGTTCTCCGGCAAAGCCGGCCAATGTCCTAATCCTATTACAGAAAAGCCAACCCTCTCTTGGGGAAGAAGCACTGTTCTTATCCGACACGCTCACGATGTCCAAGCCGGGCCGATGTATTTGGAGTTGGGCCGTCGATGTCGCTTGTCCTGGGCCTTGGTCATGACTTGAGTTGAAGACGCCTTTCCTTGCTTGCCGTTACTTCCAGCTGAAGACACTTGCTGGTTCATGGCATCCCCTTCTTCTTCAGATATGGCTTGCCCCCAAGCCGTTGCAGCTGGAAACTTGCTCTTTAGTTCATCTTCATCTTCCCGTGTGGCTAAAGAAGGCGGCCAGGAGGACCACTGAATTAGAACTTGGGCTTTGTCTTTGTCTGCAACTTTGGTTACCCTTCTCTGCAATATCTTAACTGGAACTTGATAAGCATCATGTAATATGGGTAATTCAGAACTCACCAGATTTTGGTGTCCAATAGCTTTCTTCAGCAATGATACATGAAACAGAGATTTGTCTTTGCTGGACTCTGACCAAATGCTGTTGTAGTAGCTGAATCATTAACTTTCTTTCCTTCATCCATGCTTGGAGATCTGGGATTGTGCAAGAATTGACCACATCAATACCTAGATGCCTGGGATGTTGGCCATATAGTACTTCAAATGGGGTCTTGCCCAGACTGGAATGATAGCTGGAGTTGTACCAAAATTCTGCAAGACTCAGCCAATCCTTCCACTTTTTGGGACATGCATGCACAAAACATCTGAGGTAGCCTTCCAAACATTGATTTACTCTTTCAGTTTGGCCGTCAGTTTGAGGATGATATGCACTACTCATTCTCAAAGTAGTACCAGAAAGCTTGAACAATTCTTGCCAAAGTGTACTAGTGAAAATTTTATCCCTATCAGAAATAATAGCTTCAGGGAGTCCATGAAGTTTGAAGATGTTGTCCATATAGCTTGTAGCTACTTTCATAGCAGTAAAGGGATGGGCTAAGGGAATGAAGTGTGCATATTTGGACAACTTGTCTACCACTACCATTATGCAATTATAGTTATGAGAGACTGGCAGTCCTTCAATAAAATCCATAGTGACAACTTGCCAAGTATATTCTGGTACTGGTAGAGGTTGTAAAAGTCCAGGGTATTTGATTCTCTCAGATTTAGCTTGTTGACAGATTTGACATTGTTCCAATCTATCTTTGATCATTTGCTTCATCTTGGGCCATTTGAAAACTTGCTTGATTCTCTTATAAGTAACTTGGAAACCTGAATGCCCACCTACTGGACTTGAATGTAGAGCATCAATAATTCTGAACTGCATAGGTTGATCAGGAGGAACTAAAATTCTATTTTTGACTCTGATTAGTCCATCTTTTAACTCATAAGGGCCAGATGGATTGGTCAAGGACAGAGCTGCCAACAACTTCTTTGTATCAGGAAATAGCAGATAGGCTTGCATTATGACATCAAACCACTTATGCTGAGCAGTAGAGATAGCAAGCACTTCCAGCTGTTCATGATGAGGCATCCTGGACAGGGCATCTACTGTCACATTCTCTACTCCTTTTTTGTAACATAGTTTGTATTGGAGCCCCATGAGCTTAGTCAGAGCTTTGTGTTGCCAAGGTGTTGATAAATGTTGGTCATCCAGATGAATAAGACTTTGTTGATCAGTCTTAATGATGAATTCAGCGTGTTGCAAATAGGATCTCCAATGCTCTACAGCCATAAGAATAGCTAAGCATTCCTTTTCATATGTAGAAAGAGATTGATTCTTGATCCCTAGAGCTTTGCTGATGTATGCAATTGGGTGATTGTCTTGTAACAGTACTGCTCCAACACCCTTATCAGAAGCATCTGTTTCTATTGTAAATACTTTGGCAAAATCTGGCAGTGCTAGGACTGGTGATGAACTTAAAGCTTGCTTCAACAGAGTGAATGCCTCCTCATGTACAGAAGTCCAAACAAACAGCTCTCCTTTCTTTAACAAATTAGTAAGTGGTTTACTAATGACTCCAAAATGCTTGACAAACTTTCTGTAATACCCTGCCAACCCCAAAAAACTTCTGACATCTTTAACACAAGTTGGAGTAGGCCAGTGCACAATATCTTTTATTTTGGAAGGATCAGTAGCCACACCCTCACCACTAATGACATGGCCAAGATATTTGATTTGTTTTTGTGCAAAGGAGCACTTGGACAATTTGGCTTTAAACTGGTGCTGTCTCAATAGTTGGAAAACTGCAGCTACATGCTCTAGATTCTCTTCCCATGTCTTACTGTATATGATGATATCATCTATAAACACTACCACACATTTCCTCAGAAGGGATGCTAAAATGAAATTCATCACATGCTGGAATGTGGCTGGTCCACCTGTCACACCATATGGCATTACCTTATATTCATAATGTCCATTATGAGTATAGAAAGTTGTTTTATACTGATCAGTCAACTCCACTAAAATCTGGTGATAGCCAGCCCTTAAATCCAAAGAAGTAAGCCACACAGCACCAGTCAACTCATCCAGAAACTCTTCCATGATAGGCATAGGATAGTTGTTTTTGATGGTGAGTGAATTTAGTCTCATGTAGTCCACACACAATCTCCAGTCCCCGGTTTTCTTTTTAACCAGCAATACAGGAGATGCAAAAGGACTGGTACTTTCCTGGATCATCCCTTGTTGTAGCAATTCCAATACTTGTTTTTCAATTTCATCTTTCTGTGCAGGGTTATATCTGTAGGGTCTCAGTTTGAAAGGTTGAGCACCAGCAATAAGAGGGATAGTATGAGTGTGTGACCTTCTTGGTGGCAGTCCTTGAGGCTTCTCAAAAACATCAGCATATTACTGAACCAACTGTTTAATTTGATCAGGCCAGTCTGTCTGGAGCTCCTCTTGCTGAATTGTGAAAAGTTCCACTACACACCAGATTTCTTGCTCTTGGTCTAACTGTTGTATCTGACTAGCAGAGATTTTAGGCAAATTCTTGACTTCTGAATTTAGCCCTTGAAGTGTTATCTGTTGGCCTACCCACTTGAATGATAGCCACTTATGCACCCAGTGCACTTTCATTGGACTATGTTTCTCCAGCCATTCCATCCCCAATATGATATCAAAACACCGCATAGGCAAGATTTTCAAATCCACCCTAAAACAATGGCCCTGAATATAGAGTTGGTAGTTCTTCAATTCATGAGTACACCATATGACAGCACCACTAGCAACTCTAACTTGAACTGCTTGAGGAAGCAATGACCACCCTGTCATGTTACTAGCCCAGTTCTCAGCAATAAAATTACTTGAACTGCCAGAATCAATTAAAATCAAAGGCTTCTGACCCAACAGATTGCCCAATAGCCTGATTGTTTTAGGAGCTTCCTGACCAATTTTAGCATAAGTAGACAGACACATAAGGTCTTCACCAGAATCAGAATCATCTCCTTGGACTAGTGAATGTGATGATTCAGGTTCCTGCAATAGCTGCCATAATTCCTCCACTACATGCAGGGCAACAGTTGGAGCACACTTATGGCCAGGTGCCCACTTTACTCCACACTTGAAACACAGCCCTTTGGCTCTTCTATATGCTTTAATGGCACTCAAAGAATCTTCAGGTTTCTGAATTTTCAGAGACTCAATATGTTTCTTTTCATCAGGGCTGGAATATTGTGGCATTTTTACACTAGGAACAGGCACTGGAGTCTTTGTCACAAACTTGAAGGAATGTAAATGATCATGACGCTTGGATTCTTTCTTTGCTACTGGTGAACCACTGAGAAGCTCTTCCTGTAACAAAGCTAAAGAGCCAGCAGCATCCAAGTCTTTGGGCTTATGCATAATGACTACTGCTTTGATATCATCACGAAGGCCATCAATGAACTTGTTAGTGACCAACATAGAATTAAAAGTAGGGTCATGAGCTTTGATTTGATGCACTAGATCATCAAATTGTTCAATGTATTCAGGTACTGTGCCAGCCTGCTTGATATGAAAGAATTGGCGCTGCAACTGATTTTGTTGATCTTTGGCAAAACGAGTACAAACAGCAGAACAGAAATCCACCCAAGTACTACTCTTCATAGCAGTTTCAACAGATTGTAACCAAAAAGCAGCACTACCAGTAAAGTTCATAGTTGCCAATTTGTACCATACATTACCAAGTATTTTGTAGACTTCAAAATATGATTCACACTTCTTTTGCCACATTTTTGGGTTACGACCATCAAATTGTGGAAATTCCAGTGGTGGAATGGTGGTGCCCCAACCATGCATTCCCAAAGGTTGTGCATAAGGAACAATCTGATTATCAGGAGAAGTGCAATCAGGACTGGTTTTCGCACCTGCAGCCGGCGACGTTGTGAAGGTAGTGACATACCCAAACTTTCGGCAGTCTGGATCCTTGTTCTGATGAAATTGTTTTGAAGGGCCTTCCAGGTTTGGTGGTGCGGTACCCGACTTCGTCAGATCAATGTGCTCAATGTCGAACACCTTGTTCGCGGGATCAACTTGACTAGCGAGCGTGTCTATTTTTGATCGCAGATCATCGATGGAGGTGTTCAATGTCGTTACCTTGGAGTCAATGTCGTGGATCCTGGTGTCAACGTCCCGGATCTTGGTGTCGACGTCGTGTTTCCAACTTTTCATCTCAAGCACCAATTCCTTGAGGGTGGTCGCGATCTCGGCGACCTGCTTATCCGTCTCCATCGCTTGCTTCTGAACTCTGGTTTGGTACTAAGGGCGCTTCAGTTAGTCGGGTAGTTCCGCCAGGATGGAAGCGGCGACGACTATCACGACGAGGATTGAGATTCCCGACTACAATCCTAAGCGGCGCGGAAGGAGTTGGGCGACGGCGCCGGAACGGCTAACCGGCGGTTTGCGGTGGCCGCCGCCGACTGGGAGTCGGTGGGCGGGGCGTGGACGGCGAGACCGGATGGATCCTCTCCGGAGCAGCTGCACAAGACTGAAGAACGCAGCAACAGGGGAAGAACTGAATCTGATACCAGATGTTAGATACTCGATCTAGTTCCACTCCAATTCAGATAACTCAAGTAAAGTTCAGATACAATCGACGGAGAAGATCTCTCCGCCGCCAGGTTCTCCGGCAAAGCCGGCCAATGTCCTAATCCTATTACAGAAAAGCCAACCCTCTCTTGGGGAAGAAGCACTGTTCTTATCCGACACGCTCACGATGTCCAAGCCGGGCCGATGTATTTGGAGTTGGGCCGTCGATGTCGCTTGTCCTGGGCCTTGGTCATGACTTGAGTCGAAGACGCCTTTCCTTGCTTGCCGTTACTTCCAGCTGAAGACACTTGCTGGTTCATGACAATTACGCCGTCGTCCCGCGCCACCGCCCTCTCGAAGTCGGAGAACGGGAGAAATCCACGCCGGCCGGCGAGCACGCACGCTTGTCTCGCGACTTGCTTTGGCCGCCTGTGCATATGCGCCGTCCAGCCGCCATGAACCACTACCAGAATCATGCACATTGGCACCGGGTGGGAAAGCCCTTTAGCACCGGGTTTCCCACCCGGTGCCAATCTTCCGGTGCTAGCACCGGATCTTAAGTGCACCGAGGCATATGAGGGGTGCGGATGCGAGTTATTTTTCTAGTGAACGCAGCCGCAGACCACCTTGTCCGCTGCCGCCCAGGCATCCGTCGAGCTGCGCGCACCGCCGCGCGCGACGGCGTTCACCGCGTCAATACGACCAAGGCCGTCGACGGAACTTTCTTCTGGGAAGCTGGAAACCGGGCGGTGGAGACGGCGACGGCACGGCAAGGCGCGGCGCTGGCAGGGTCGGAGTGGAACCCCAGGGGTGGTCGGTATTTCGTTTACCGTCCACCCCCTGGGAATCTCCTGAGCGTTGGATCGAACTTGTGCGGTCAGGATCGGCGCGGATGGTAGCGAGGCCCTCCCCGCTTTCCCGAGGCCAGCAGCTCCAGCGCGTGCACGTAGCTCGCACTCGGCAC
This sequence comes from Echinochloa crus-galli, assembly GCA_900205405.1. Taxonomy (NCBI): domain Eukaryota; kingdom Viridiplantae; phylum Streptophyta; class Magnoliopsida; order Poales; family Poaceae; genus Echinochloa; species Echinochloa crus-galli. The sequence continues at coordinate 47,157 of OAMR01000814.1, read as the reverse complement.
CGGCGCTGGCACCGAACAGAAGCACTGGTCTCCGAGACGAGGGAAGTCACGGCGGCATCCGCGAGCTATCCGCCTGCACGACGCCGGCGACTTCGTTCGTTCGCTTCCAAACCATCGCCCCCTCGCGCGCGCCTACGCGCGGCGCTCTAATGCCGCCGTCGTCGGAGCATGATCCAGCCATTGAGGCCTTCCACCTGCGGATCACCTCCGGGAGCTCGCCTGAGAGCAAGTTGTTGCTCAAATCCAACATGCTATTCATGGGAAGATTGAAAAGGCCGGCGACGTCGCCAAGCATGCATGAACTGGAATGGGAATAATGGAATGAGCCGCCGGCGATGTCGATCGGCACTGACCTGCCCGAGTAACCCACGCGGCCTAGATTTTAGAGGATTTCACTTTGACATGGTACTTTTTCCTTGCTCGATAGCCCATCACGCGTGAAGGAGCGAGCAAGGCGCAGCGAGCGGCGACGGCGCGATGCTGGAGGTCGCCGGCAAGTCTCACCGGCGGCCGCTGAACAGGGAGACCTGGCTCGGTCCAAATGCTGAAGAATCCTCCGGGAGAAGAAACTGCGCAGGGGAGCGGCCGCTGGTCGCTGGAGCCTCGATGAGTTCGCCGGCAGCGGCGGGAACAGACGGCAGAGAGCGGCCCGCGGCTTATTGGGCCAGGCTCTCGTTGGGCTGCGGTCGAGTTGTCGCGTCATCACACACTGGCCCAATCGGCCCACAATTAAAGGCCATGCCGCCTGTTGCTCCGCTTGGTGGGTTCGATTAGTCCCACACGGACGAGCTAGTCCAAAACTGTCCAAGTGAAAGGCGATAACCGCGGCACCCCAATCGGCGACTGCGCGCGCGGCATGCGCGTTCAGCAATCAAACTTATGAATCTATCGGTCTGAATCATACAGTCGCCAAACTTGCCTCCTAGGAGGACAAGCAACAGCATGTATGCTTGGTACTATTTTTTTCACATTTGGAAGCACCTTTTTACACCCACACACCACGTACAGATCAAACTTTTAACGCCTTTAGTTTGCACACGTTCGTTCATTTGATACAACCACCAAACTTTTGACGCCCCATAGTTTGATATAAATTAAATTGTTATCTTCAATTTGTTGGCGAAAAAACAAGCATATTCCATGTATGGAGTTAGATCTTCTTTTAATTCGTTGGCCTTTCCTATTTGCCATGGATGCATTTGAATGAAATAATAAATGCACGTAAAGTATGAGGCAAAAATAAGATGTAACCCTTTTGCCATTGGAAGCCTCTCATCCTCGAATTAGTGGTATTTTAGTGTGTCTTATGTCATGCTGTTGGAATAATATTGGTGAGAAGATAAAAAAATTAAAATGTTGGCGAGAAGTTTCAAAACCTGGCTTCGTTTAAGTACTGTCCCCGCATTTGGGTTTCAACAAAGTATCACTAAACCGGGGAATTGCACGTGGAAATGCATTTTGGGGGATTCTGGCCGGTGAATCATCCTCGAATAGGAGTAGTGCTGATCAGGTTTTACTTCCGACATATATATTCATAGGTCAAGAAATGGTCAGGTCACCGTGGTCCGCCGCGCGAGGAACCAACCTGCTGTGTGCCGGCAGCCACGCACGCACGCGGCACGTACCGGACGTAATCATGGATCGCAGGACTGCTTGAGCGCCCGGCGCCCGCCGTAGCCCAAGCAGCAGCGCCAGGTCTTGTCATCTTCTGCGCGCCCGCCAACGATCCTGCTCGGCGTCGGCGACGTCTGCTTGCTGCCCGGTGGCCGGCGGCGCATGCATCGCGCGCGGCGGCGACAGGATCGGAGTGGTGTGTCTGGCACGCGATGATGCAGGGCGCAGCCAAGAAAAAAAACGCAGCTGCCTGTGCCTGTGTGCAGCAGCGTCGCACGGCCAATCCGGTGCTTTCCGGCCCGTGCACCAGCGCGCACCACGTCCTCTCTCGATGCTCATGCATCCGCCGGCAGGGCGATTGGGGATGTGGAGCTTTGGACGGTAGCGAACGAACGAACGAAGCACGTGCACGTTACTGGCCGGGGCAGCGCTAGCTGTACGTTTTGTGCTTCTTTCTACCCAACACCGGTGGGCGTTGCCGGCCTCTCTGGCCTCCTCCTCCATCTCTTTCTTCCCTAGTTCCCTTGCATCCTCGATCTTAATTATGCTCTTGCTAATAATGCATACTCCGTATATCTCTGGCGCGGTTAATGGATCGCGGACGTACGTTGGCTGCTAATGCAGGCATGCAGCAATAGTCGGGCATCATCGATCTGGCCGGATCACAACGGCAAGCAGTAGCTGGTGTGTTGGGTTAGACGTGCACTGCACCAGACGACACGTACGTTGTTGCAGCGGTTAAAATAATGGATCATGGACAGACGTGTCGCTGGTAGTGCATGGACCAGGTCCTCGTCGCCTTCCGCTGGCAGTGATGCAAAGCTCGGCGGCGCTGCGCAGGGAGGGCGCTGCATGCGACGATGCAGCGCAGCAGCGTCGCACGGTCAATCCGAAGCGTGTACGTGTGCACGCCTTCCCTTTCCTCTTTTCCGTGCGTCCCGTCCGTTCTCTCGATGGCCGGCACGCAGGCGATGGGGGAGGGGAGGGGAAGGGGAGGGAGGAGAACTGGAGAAGGCTGCCGCCTGCCGGGGATGCATTGGACCGTAGCGGATGAAGCATGTTACTGCTACCTGTTTCCTGCCGCTTTCTACTCAACAACAGAAAAAAAAAATGTTCGGTGCACAAGCAGGATCTTTGAATTGGTGCAGGCATTAGGGAGAAGGGAGAGCAACAAGACTTTGCGATCAAACAATTGGTGCGATTTCCTCTAAAAGAAACTTTCTATGGTTTGTTTGGCCTAAACGTACTGTATGTTGTTCTGTTAGGTTTTCATAACCAAACACGACTACACACATCTCCATGGAAACCCACAAAAGCATAGGGCATGTATAGCAAAGGAAACGCATTACCGAAAAACATAAATTTACGACCTAAACTGCCATGAAAAGATCGTTCTGATTCCCGATTACCACACAGACGTGGCAAGATTAATCTGGAACACGTACACCCAGAGACGAGAGACCCACACCAATCATTCATTCAGTCAATCAAACTCAAACCTGACGCCCTCCATGCATCCGGGTCCCACCTGCAGCGAGACAAAGCTGCGCCCATGCCGAGCTAGGAACCCAGCCACTCCCCCCTTGGCCCTCGCCACGCTCTATAAAGCCGGCCGGCCATGTCTCCAGCGATTAGCGAACGCGGCCGCGGATACGGATTGCCTCCTCTCAGAGCTCTTCCCCTGCTCCCTTCGCAACCCTCGCCGCCGTTCCCGTCCACTCCCCCTCCGGCCCTCCGAAGCCAGCCATGGCCACCGCGACGAAGCTGAACCCGGCCGCGGCGCCGTTCCTGTACCACTACGCGCACGCACTCCACCTCGCCCCGCCGGCGCCGCCCCCGTTCCCGCTCGCCGACGCCGCCTGCCCGCCCAACTTCCCCTTCGTCACCTACTGCTGCCTCGCGCCCCCTCCACCCGCCGGCCACATCGGCTTCTGCTTCCCCGCCCAGCCGCCGCCCTCCTCCCCGCCGGCCGCCTGCAAGGGCGGCGTCCCCGCCGCCGCGCACGGCCGCCCGCCGCACAAGCTCATGGCGGCGTTCTCCGGCCGCTGCGGCGCGGGTGCCGGAGCCGGCGCTCAACAAGTACACCACCACCGTCATGCTCCGGAACATCCCCAACAAGCTCAGGTACGCGCTTCGCTCGATCGAGCAGAAGCGATAGACGTCACTAAAACTCACTAGGGCGGACGCTTACTTCTCCACCTGCACCTGTTCTTGTTCTTGAACTGAGCCCCATATGATTCTTGATTGGTGTATCATGTGTGCAGGAGCGGGCACATCATCGAGTTGCTGGACAGCCACTGCAAGCACGCGAACAAGGGCGCCAGAGCCGTCGTCTCCGCGTACGACGTTCTCTACCTGCCGATGGATTTCAGGTGATGATCGAGCCTCTAGATCACTAGCAAAATCGCCTGCATTTTCTTGGCACGAAATTATTTGTTTAGGGGGGAAACAGCATTTTTTTTCGAACAAAGGGGGGAAACAACATGAAATCAAGCAGTAAGGTAGAGGCAAATCTGAAGGACAAATGAGGCCACATTGTGTACATTGTGTCCCTTTTCCTTTTCTTCTTTTGGCACATACAAGAACGCAGGGTTCAGTTGTCCTTGCTCTGAAAAAAGCTATAAAACAAAGAGACGGAACAAAACAAAAAACTTTGATAGTAAGGCATGGCAATTTCTTGCAAGGGATATACTTGTGTTGTGTTGAATATTTGCTGGATCTGCTTGTTGGACATGCATTTGATCACTGGCCCACTGTAGTTTGAAATCACATGAAAGCTGTAGGAAGTTCCAGGACGCTGAACTTTTGAGTACTTTCCCTTTCTTTTCCTTGTTTTGTACACGCACAAAGGCAGGTTTCAGTTGTCCTTGCTCTGCGAAAAGCTAAAGAACAAGTCGATGAAATTTGATGCTAGCATTTTTGTCTGGAGCAACCAAGTCGATGAAATTCATTAGCCGCAATTAGTAGTATGTGCATGCTATTGTCTTGTTTAAATATCCCTTTAATTTTCTGCGGTCAAATAAAATCTGATACTTATTGTAGATTAATTTCCTTCAGTTTCTTGTTGATGATGCTTGGCCAACGGCTACAAGTCTGTAGACTAATTTTTCAGCATTTGCTTGCAGATGAGTATTATTTGTCGGATTGTCATGTAGATGAAATCACTGCATTTTTCTTGGTGTGAATTACTTGATATAAGTAGGTTGATGGCCACATGATGTGTGAAAGCTGTAAAGTGAACTTTCAGAGTCGTTTCCCTTTTTCTTCTTTTGTATAATAGAAATGCAGGCTGGTTCAGTCCTCCTGCTGGTAAAAAGCTAAAGAACAAAGAGACAAAAACAACACAAGATGTAACTTGATGCCAATAATTTTGTTTTGTAGGAGCCAATAGTATTACTGAAAGCTTTTACTACTTCTAGTTGTATCTAGTGGCTAGTATATATGAACTGATGTGGTAGTATATATGTCCTGTTTGTTAATTTGCTTCTCCATTTCCAGCGTTTTGTTTTGTGGCGTTTGCTGTGCATTTGTTGGTTCGGATTTTCGAGCTAATTTGATTATGATTAAACGAGTCGATCCGTGCATGTGATGATATTGTGATTGTAAACGAGTTTTACGATGGATGGGCAGGCGGGAGGGGAACTTCGGCTACGCGTTCATCAACTTCACAACGGCGGCGGCGGCGCGCTGCTTCTACTACTGTCTGCAGTGGTGCGGCTGGAACGTGCACGGCTCCAAGAAGGTGATCGAGATTGTCCCGGCCAAGATCCAGGTGAATATACAAACATACTCCGTATATATGTATCTCTCCTCTTCGTCCTGCGCAGATTAGAGAGATGCAATCATGAATCGCACGACCAGAAGAATGCACTGATATCGCTAGGGCCAGGACTAGCTCGCAGCCATAGGATTTGATTTGATGTGCCTGGATGATGATGCGATTGCATGCACTGATGGATATGCGTCACTGACAAGGGTGCCATGGGTTGTTGCAGGGCACGGAGAAGCTGGTGGGTCACCTCCGGCAGCAGAGGCTGGAGTGCGACAAGGACGAGTTCCTCCCGGCCCTGTTCTCGCCGCCGCGCGACGGGGTCACCGCCGGCGCCGGCAACCCGCCCAAGCGCCTCGGCAGGGTCGCCCGCCGGCGTCCGTCCACGACGGCGACGCCGCCGCCGACGACGACCGCAGCGACGCCGGCACCGCCACCCAAGGCTAGCTAGCTAGCTAGCTACTCCACCAAGCTAGAGCTAGCACGGCGGCAACAATGGAGCCAGCCAAGCCAAGCACCTCGTTGTTGGAAGCAGCATGTGCATCGTGGTCTCGATCTTGTAGTTCGTGGTAGTGTTGCGCGGTCAATCCGAAGTCAGGCATGCCTTCCCCTTCCTCTTCCCGTGCAAGAACACACAGCTTCTCGCTGCCTGCACGGCGGCCGATGAGGAGGAGGGGAAGGCTGGGGGACTTTGGACAGTAGCGTACGTTGTGTGGTCTCGCATGGATGCGCAGTAGTGTCACAGTGTGTGTGGTAGAGCCGGCCGGATCCGATCGGATCTCTGTACCGTAGAGCGTAGCAGGAGTCTGTGTACTGTAGCGCGCGCGTAGTGCAGCGTGCGTTTCTCATGTCTAAGGTTGGATTTGGTTTTCAGAAAATCCGAATTATCCGTATTCGTATCCGCAAAAACGTAAATATGGATATTCGTATCCGTATTCGAATTAAATGTGGACAGTTAAATGGAAATATTCGAATTCGTTTAGAAAATTCGAATTCGGATGTGGATATCCGAATTTATGTGGATCCGGATATGGAAACGGATATATCCGTATCCGCTGACTTTTTTTCAATGTCGCAGTGCGACAGCCGGCTGCAAGTCCAAGACGGGAAGCGCACGCGTCTAAAATTTTACCTCGCGCGCAGCAAAGGAATCACGCGCCTCCGGTTCGCGCCAAGATACTCCCTCGGCGCGTGCCCAAAATCCTTTCCCCGCGCAGCTTATGCCCTTATCTTTATCTACGACACCTCACCCTTCTTTTCAGTCATTCGCCATTTTCTACTCAGAAATTCCCCACAGACACAACCTAATCCCTCCCTGCGGTACTCGCCTGCTCGGTAGCGGCGGCGGCGGCGCGCCGGCGCGGCGGCCACTCTTTGGTAGGAGGCCGCCTCCCACGGGAGCTGCAGCTTCCCCCACGAAGCTTTCTCCTCCCACAGCTGCTGCTTCCCCCACGGACGCTCCTCCTCGGCTCCTCCCACGGCAGCGCTGCTCATCTTTCACTGCTGCGACTCCTCCAAAGGTCTGCACTGCTACTTCCCCTTTCTAATCTTTACGCCTACGGTAGCACAGGAACGGCATTCCTAGGGTTGGATCTGAACTCGTGCTTTGTAATGGTGAATAACAATTAACAAAGGATAGGTAGCTTATGTATGCTTGCTTGCTTGTTTTTTACATGTCTGCTTGGGTGGTCTTGCCATCGAGATATATTTGTTTTACATATCCAGAATGGCAATATTTTTTTTAGAAGGCAGAATGACAATATTCGTGTTTGTAGTGGTCTACTGTATAGCTCATCCATGTCTACAAATTAAATACAGGGAAGCTTGTTATGCTTTTGTGTTCTTGAACTGCTATTAACTAGCCATCATGTGTGCTTCTAATTAGAAAAAAAGAAGATAGCTGTAATTTCTGATCCGATCTGAACAACATCTCTAACATCTAAACTTGTGATCTACAGAACTAGGACCTGAGGGATAACTGAAGCAGATCGGTAACCATGGTTTCAAGAAACACAAGATCATCCAGAAATAAGGTACATCCATGTTGCGGTAGCTTTTCCAAACAAATCATCTTATCAACTTCCATAGCATTTTCAATATCAACTCTGTTTTCCTGCAGAGGTCAGTGGCATCTATGAATGGAAGCGAGCTAAATGACAACGCCGATGTGAATGCAAGTCAGAGGTCCATAGAGGCTAATATAGAAGCAAGTGATGCAGTTGATGCTATGACTGAAACTGAGTCTCCAACAGGAGGAAGTTCATTCAAACTCAGGCGTGCAAAGAGGAAAACTTCAAAAGTCTGGAAGCATTTCACTGAAATGTTTGTTGAAGAAACAGTGGATGACATGGTTATCAAGAAGCCGATGGCAGCATGCATATACTGTGGTGATGTTCTTTGTGCCCCAAGCAACCAAGGTACTACTCGCCTATGGAACCATTATAATACATATCATGATGAGGAAAAACAAAAATCTAGCATAAAGAAAATGAGGTCTGATGCTTCCAAGTATGATCAGGAGACTAGTGTCCAAAAATATTATCTTGCTATTATCATGCATGAGTATCCAATCAGCTTTTGCGAGCACGAATATACAAATGATTTTATTAGATCTTTGCGCCCAGATTTCCCAATAATGGGCCGTAAGGGTACTAGGACTAGGATAATGGATATCTTTTACCATGAGAAGAAGAAACTTTTTGACTATTTTGCCACACTTGATTGCCGGTTTAGTTGTACTATGGATTTATGGACTTCTAATCAAAATAAGGGTTATCTCTGTGTTACTTGTCATTTCATTGATGATGAATGGAAGATACATAAAAGAATCATAAACTTCATGCATCTTAAAGGAAGGCATACAGGAGTTAATTTGAGTGCTGCATCTTGTATGCAACGCTCCCAATCTTGGCCAACACACGGAATGGGCTGAAGTACTTGAAAGCAAGCTTTGGATATGGTCTGATCACTACTGATGTTTGTACATAAGGTTGAAGTTTCAACAGCACTTGATCCCGTACCTGAAAGTTCCTATCAGTGCGCTTCTTGTCAGCTTGAATCTTCATTCTGTTTTGTGCATTACTGAGATGATGTTTGAGCAAAGTTAACTGAGCTTCACGTTCCTCCAATACTTCCACAGCCGGTGATGGAGTCTGCTCGGCCAGAGGCACCACAGATCCCATGTTAGCCTCATACCCATACAATGCCTTAAATGGAGAACAACCCAAATATGTGTGAAAAGCTGAATTGTACCACAGTTCTGCTAAAGCTAGCCAAGATCTCCATTGCTTAGGTGAATCATACTGCACCCCTCAAATACATCTCCAAACACTGGTTAACACTAAGGTTGGATTTGGTTTTCAGAAAATCCGAATTATCCGTATTCGTATCCGCAAAAACGTAAATATGGATATTCGTATCCGTATTCGAATTAAATGTGGACAGTTAAATGGAAATATTCGAATTCGTTTAGAAAATTCGAATTCGGATGTGGATATCCGAATTTATGTGGATCCGGATATGGAAACGGATATATCCGTATCCGCTGACTTTTTTTCAATGTCGCAGTGCGACAGCCGGCTGCAAGTCCAAGACGGGAAGCGCACGCGTCTAAAATTTTACCTCGCGCGCAGCAAAGGAATCACGCGCCTCCGGTTCGCGCCAAGATACTCCCTCGGCGCGTGCCCAAAATCCTTTCCCCGCGCAGCTTATGCCCTTATCTTTATCTACGACACCTCACCCTTCTTTTCAGTCATTCGCCATTTTCTACTCAGAAATTCCCCACAGACACAACCTAATCCCTCCCTTCATGTCATGTATGTGTACGTACCTGCAATGCAACCAGCTGCTTTGTTAGCTAGGGTTAGCAGGAGCAGTTGTGCCTGCCGTAGGGTTGTAGGGTGAGTGGTAGGGCAATGTGTGTGCCCCACTGCTACGCTTTCGTTGTGCTTGTCCTGCTGCCGGGGCTTCATGGAACTGGTACGGAGTAGAAGGTTGTGATGTTGTATGTTGTGGCATGCATGCCATGGCATGGGCTCTTCCGCTCTTGCATGCATCCCAGTTCCCAGAGGAAGGAAAGGAAGAGCAGAGAATCTCTGCGCCGTTCCTGGGCGTGTCCGAATCCGTGGCGCCTTCAATGCGGGCGGGCAAGGGTTCGTGGTCAAACAGTTTCCGCTTCGGTGAAACTGAAACCTGTCCATCTCAGACCGAGAGAGAGAGAGGGGTGCGCTCGGGCCGGCCCGGTTGGTTGCCCGATCGATCCCGCGCTGCGGCAACCGGCAACGACATCTCCCGTCCCGGCCGGGCGGGGCAGGAGCATGTTTGTTGGCACGCACCTTGGACTGTTTCGTCGTTGTTGTCCACCGCTGGTCGTTGCCTAGCGGCCTGGTGTTTCCTTCCTTCCTGCAGCTGCTTCTCGATCCTCCGGCCTCCTCGATATCTTCTTCCCCCCTGCTGGCTTCGGCACGGCATGACACGTGCATGACATGATGTGGAGTACTCCGTAGAAGATCGTTGGCATTTACGAGTACGGTTAGAATTGGGGAGTAAAATGTCACTTCGTAATCATTGCGCTACTGTAGCATTTCGTTTGTATTTATAAAAAATTATCCAAAAATTGATTAATTAAGCTCAAAATGTTCGTTTGTATTTGTAAAAAATTATCCAAAATTTGATTAATTAAGCTCAAAATGTTCGTCTCGCAGAGTACAACAAAATTGTGCAATTAGTTTTCGATTTCATCTATATTTAATACTCCATGCATGTTATGACATTTTAATGTGACGGAGAATCTTCTTTTTGCATATTGTATTTGAGAGTTACTTTTTGGAACTAAAAAGGCCCTACAAAGCAAAAGGAAAAAAGATTGTCTCGCAACGGTGCACGCACGAGGCTAGCACGTCCAGCAGAAAGGATCGTTGCGCTTGTTCTTGTTTGTATCCATGCACGATAAGCACGGGCCGGCGAGCCTGCCTTTGCCTGCTGAAAGTGGCAGCAGCGGAGGGGAACAGCCTTTGATCCTGGCCGGGGGCCCGCCCAGCAGAGGGCTGGGCTCCAGAGCCAGAGCTTCCGGATACGGCGGATCAGGGAGGGCGGCGTGTGCGCGAGTACGTTGGCCGGGCAGGTGAAAACGAGGGGAAAAAATTAGGTGGGGACCGTCCCCATGGTCCACCGGACCCGTGTTGGAGTACGAGGGGATCGACGCTTGCGAATAAAGGGCCGCTCACCCTCAGCTGGGCTCTCTCAGCACTCGGCTCCCAGGCAGACGGCTCAGTTTTTCTTTTTATTTTTTCCCATCGAGAGGCGCCGGCACGCTACAGTGTCCTGCGCCACCGTCATGGTCAGCTGAAGTCCCCGCACTTGAGGTGGCTTGTTGTAGCCAAGCCTTGAGGTTGCAGAAGTACGACATGTTTTCTCTGCTGCGCGGAATTCACCTGAAAATAGACATGGCAGCTACTAAGTATGTACCATTTCGCCCTTAGATCGGAAGCATCATCATCTGATCTCATACGGCAAGCTGATAGCTTGTACATGTTACGAGCGACCTGGTCGTGGAGCTCTTCTCCGCCGACGAGCGCGTAGACGGCGAATCAGATATCCAAATGAGGGTGTTGATGACGGTTGTCAGATTAGATACCTCTATATGGCCATCACGACATAGCTTAGAAAACTGCACGACGGCGGCGGCGTAGGATACCGGAGACGACAACGTTGTTTGGCAAATAGAACTGATCGAGCCGTATGCTGTAGCCGAACGCGGAGGGAGCCGAGCAGGGACCGAGCGGCCCTTGATTCGCGAGCCTCCACACGCGGCAGAAGTCTAGCACGGGTCCTCACGGTGAGGTCCTCGGGGACGGTCCCCACCTAATTTTTTTCCGAAAACGAGTACCTCTGGTCCCTGCGTGCGCCGCGCGCAGCTCTAGGGCAGCAGGGAAAAAGGCTACGGCCGCGTGCGCTGCCGCAGCGATTTGTAGCGAATCCCGTCGCCCTGCTGCCGCGCCCGCCCGCCCGCGCTTGCCAATGCCATGGGCTGGAACGCCTCGGCAGACGGCACGGCCGTGATGCGTGCGAGTTGACGGATGACGGGCAGTGCCGGTTCGAGACGTCGGCTCGCATCGCATGCCTAGCCGGTGGCCATGCCGACGCCTCGCCGCCAAGTACTCCGTTCCGAAGGCAGGGTATTTCTTTCAGCCGCGCAATCATGGCCTGGCCTCGTCTAGCGCAGAGCGGGGACGACGTGATTGACCTGTGACTTGCGATCGACTGGACAGTGGCTGCCGCCTGGCTGCAAGCAAGCGAGACGGCTAGCAGGGTGCAAGGCAGAAAGCTCCCTGCTGACCCTGGCCCTGCCCGTGCCAGGCCGGCCTCGCCAAGACGCCAACACCCACCGGAACGAAGCTGACACTACTGGTGCGAGGGGAGCAGCCTCTCCTCCTCTCAATCATAGGCATCGATAGCTCTTGCCCCGGCCTTGGGTTGGGAGGTGATGGGTAAGGTTGGATTTGGTTTTCAGAAAATCCGAATTATCCGTATTCGTATCCGCAAAAACGTAAATATGGATATTCGTATCCGTATTCGAATTAAATGTGGACAGTTAAATGGAAATATTACGACCCGAACCTCGTGCAGCTACACATCGACGAGCGCACTGCCCTCGTCGACGCCGTCGAGATGGACCGCCACATGCTGGCCGGGATTCGGGCGAGCGACGCCTTCCAGGTGTTCAACCCTGAGGTCGTGGCGCGGAAGGTGGAGGCGGAGGCTGCGCTGCGGGCGGCCATGGACGGCATCGACATCAGCATCCGCGAGGCGGACCAGGAGATCGCGAAGACGAAGGACCAGCTCGTCGCCGTCGAGCGGGCGCTCGCGCGCGGCCCCGACGCCGCATCGTTTCCCGGCCTGCGTTGTTCATCGCGGATTTCTGAGATGGTTTCGGATTTTGCGGATTTTGGTGTGTTCATGGCCGTGGCGTGTGCGTGTCGTGTCTGAGCCATGTTCGTACGGGCGTTCATGGCGGCTAGCTTGTTAGCGTTGATCGAGTTCTACTCTAGGGAGTTAGTAGCGTCCATTGGTGCACGAGTACGAGCTCAGGTTGGCGCTGTGGGCAATGTTTGAGTCGGAACGCCGGTGTGGCCGCGTTCCAGGACGGGAAGGTGTGTGCGCGCACGTTCCGGCAAGGTGATGCAGCAGGAGCATGAGCTTGTGGTGCCATGCGATGTCGTGCGCGAGTATGTGCTCGTGTTGGAGCGTGTCGCGAGTGGAGACTGGACGGCGCAGGCGTTGGGATGCTGGTGTGGCCGTGTCCCAGGGCGTGGCGAGCGCGTCGTGCTGCGCGTGCTGTCTCGCCTGTTTGGAAGCAAGGAGGGCCGAGTCGAGGAGGGTGATGGGCGCCAGCGGATGAGGACGAAGACCGGGGAGTTGGTTGCTCACGTACGAGAAGAAGCCGGGGTCTCCAGGAACGTGCGCGCGTGCGTGGGCGCCGAACTTGCCGTAATCCTTGTGTCGTCCTTGTATCCGTTCGTGCGGCCGGGCGTTCGTCGCCATTTTCGTGTGCGTGCACTGTTCATCTTCTTCCTCCGTCCGGCGTGAGTGAGAGAGAGAGAACCAATGGCTCAAGTGCTCAACTCCAATAGATCATTGATTCATTTCATTCTCTGCAGAGTCACGGCCTCATGCCTGACGAGGGCGTAGCTCCCCCAAGGCGGATGACAATGAACAGCAAGCTCAGGAGTCGGGGACTCGACGCGAAGTCCCAGACTGCCTTCTGGGAGGTCAATCTCGTCGCCCTGCAGAAGAAGGAGGCCCTCCTGGCCTCCTATCGCGATGGCCTTCGTGAGTTGAGGGAGCAGATCTCCAAGATGTCGCTGGAGGAGCCTACCTATATAGGCTGTGGATACAGTGACTTTAGTTTCCTGTTCTGAGTTGTGATGCGGGAAGGAGAGCTCGTCAGTTCTGACTTTCTCTGAGTGGAGCTCGGGCAGCAGAATTTTTCTTCACTTCGCAAGCGAGTAGTCTTGAATTGTTCTGTAGAAGCGATTGCTGGTGTCAACTAGGTAGCTAGTTTTTGGTGAGGAAAATTGGTTTGATTGCTAGCCGTCTTTCGCAAGTGTAGGTCACAGTGGAGCTCGGGCAGCAGAATTTGTCAAGCAAAATATTTTCACAATTTAATCAAGCACCCAAAGTTCTTCAGTGATACCAAATTGGCTATCGGTACTATAACTCTCTGCACTTCCTATAACTTCGAAGAAAAAAATATACTTCTGAAATTTGGAGTCTGAATGTTGGCAATATCCTCCTGCAGCTGAAAGAAACACTCACACAGACTCTGAACTTCTGAAAGCTGATACCAGCATTCATCGAGATGTTGCTCTTTGCTGTGCTGTTTACCTTTGCAACATATGGTCACTTGGTCAGGGCACTGTCCTTTTGCCTGTGCTGCTGGGCATTGCAGTACTGTTTCAATCCAGCACTCTTTAATTACTTGTTAATCGTTGATTTGACCCACTGATTGCTGGTTGGAATATCTGCCAGTCTTGCAAGCTGCAGTTTAGCCATTGTTTATCTACCAATGTCCCCTTTTATCCAGAAAGGATTGTGCCATAGTAGTGCCACAAGGATTACTACACCTGATTGACACACCTAGTGATCTGTTATGTTATTCTTGTGCTGCAATATCCAGAAATGTGTTCATGCTTCTTTTTCCCTAGTGATCTGTTGCTATTCTTGTGCTGCAATATCCAGAAATGTGTTCCGGCGAAAACGAACGAGCCCTTACCCGACGCGACGAGGACGTTGGCCACCAGCCGCAAGTCTCCTCTGCGCTCCACGTCTGAACAATGGCTTGGCCGCCCGCCGCCCGCCGCCCCCTGCAGGAACGCCACCGTACGACGCGAGGCCAGCTCTAGCTAGTCCCGTGGGCGACGGAGCGATATGGTGGCCACGCCGGCGGGGGGTTCCATTCCATGATCCGTCGACCTCGACCGCCGGATGGCCGTCGCGCGTGGTGTCCTCCATCATCGGCCACCAAATGTTGTGACCGGATTGCTACAAGTGCTAGACTTTTCCTGCGTTCTGTTGGATCAGCGTGCTGGACACTGCATGGAGACGTTCGGCAAGGGGTGCACCCGGGCGCGCGCTGGTGCCACTGGAGAGCTCGATCGGCAGACAACGTGGTGGCGGTGGAGGATCCGCGCGCGCCTCGGCTGTGTACCGGATGCTCCTCCGGCCACACGAACATCCTGTTGATCGACGACATCTCTTGATTTCCTGTCCAAACTTTCCGTTGCTCGCTCGTTGGGCAGGGACGGGGCCGGAAGAAGGCGTTCGAGACGTTCTCGGCGACGGACCTGCGCGATTACCTGGTGCGCGTGGCTGGGATCAGCCTGATATATGGAGCGGCCGACTACTGAGGCGAGCAACAAGCCTAACAATTTCGACGCCACAGCATGAACAAAGCGTCTACCGGTACGTGCCGGCGACGGCCCAAACACGCGCCGGCGCCGGAGACAGTAGGCGCTTCCGGGGACATAATCTATACAATAAATCGATTTGTCTTGGACTAACAGAGAAAATCTCTTGCCCATGGTTATCTCAGTAGGCGCTCTGAGGTCGGACATTCGGTTTCTCGACCATCCAATTTGTAAATTCTGGTTTTAATTAGACTATTAACTTTAGAGTAACAAAAAATTTGTGTTAGAAATGAAGAAGACTTCTATCTGTTTTTCACACACACACACACACACAAAAAAAAGACTTCTATCTGTTGCCCAAATTTCTTTTGGACAAACAGGTAGGTAACCGCGTTAACCTGCTATATATTTGTTCCCTAGAAAAGGAGAGAAGATAAGATAACTTATTGTTCTTTCTGTCATAAAAGCAAATAAGCAATACGGGTCTTTTTTTTTGCTGAACTTTCTCCACGTCCATGGATGATGAATCCATATCAAGGACCTTCCCCCCCTATTGACATGTTTTGTACATCAATTCAGCATCTCCCTGTCAAAACCCATGAGATTACCGTTCAAAAGTGATGCGGGAAGGAGAGCTCGTCAGTTCTGACTTTCTCTGAGTGGAGCTCGGGCAGCAGAATTTTTCTTCACTTCGCAAGCGAGTAGTCTTGAATTGTTCTGTAGAAGCGATTGCTGGTGTCAACTAGGTAGCTAGTTTTTGGTGAGGAAAATTGGTTTGATTGCTAGCCGTCTTTCGCAAGTGTAGGTCACAGTGGAGCTCGGGCAGCAGAATTTGTCAAGCAAAATATTTTCACAATTTAATCAAGCACCCAAAGTTCTTCAGTGATACCAAATTGGCTATCGGTACTATAACTCTCTGCACTTCCTATAGCTTTGAAGAAAAAAAAATTAACTTCTGAACTTTGGAGTCTGAATGTTGGCAATATCCTCCTGCAGCTGAAAGAAACACTCACACAGACTCTGAACTTCTGAAAGCTGATACCAGCATTCATCGAGATGTTGCTCTTTGCTGTGCTGTTTACCTTTGCAACATATGGTCACTTGGTCAGGGCACTGTCCTTTTGCCTGTGCTGCTGGGCATTGCAGTACTGTTTCAATCCAGCACTCTTTAATTACTTGTTAATCGTTGATTTGACCCACTGATTGCTGGTTGGAATACCGCCTCACCAAAGCCTACCGCCACCGCGCAAACCGGATCTCGACATCCCCGCGCCGCGATGGATCCGTCCCTGCGGAAGACGGTGGTCGCGTCCATGGCGGCCGTCGACGAGGTGTTCGACAACGACGACCCGAACCTCGTGCAGCTACACATAGACGAGCGCACTGCCCTCGTCGACGCCGTCGATATGGACCGCCACATGCTGGCCGGGATTCGGGCGAGCGACGCCTTCCAGGTGTTCAACCCCGAGGTGGTGGCGCGGAAGGTGGAGGCCGAGGCGGCGCTGCGAGCGGCCATGGACGGCATCGACATCAGCATCCGCGAGGCGGACCAGGAGATCTCGAAGACGCAGGACCATCTCGTCGCCGTCCAGCGGGCGCTCGCTCGTGGCCCCGACGCCGTCCGCGTCGGCCCCTCCATCAACCGCCGGGCCGTGGACAGGGACCGCGTGATCTTCCCGGTGAGCATCGTTTCCCGGCCTGCATTGTTCGTCGCGGATTTCGGAGATGGTTTCGGATTTGTCGGATTTCTGAGATGGTTTCGGATTTTGCGTATTTTGGTGTGTTCATGGCCGTGGCGTGTGCGTGTCGTGTCTGAGCCAAGTTCGTACGGGCGTTCAAGGCGGCTAGCTTTTAGGGTTGATAGAGTTATGTAAAGGTTTTCGCTCGTGCTCTTGTTAGACTTTAAATCACTCGAGTAGTAGCCCTGTTACGTTTAAACACTTGGTCCTGCTTAACCCGTCCTT
>OAMR01000410.1:1200438-1219902 GCA_900205405.1 Echinochloa crus-galli | reverse complement strand
GTCAAACGAAAAGTGAATCTCCGGAAAACAGCCAGAAGAAAGAAAGAGCCATTGACATCCGAAGATGGATGATGAACCGAGGCACTGAATCTAGCAGTCACTTCTTCACGGAACGACTTGCCTCGAGAGAAATCCAATTTGTGCACTAGATCCAAGGGAACATCCATGGGGAGAGGGATCGAGAAGAGAGACCACAGACCTGGGATCAAGATCGGGGAGGAGATCAGGCGATAGGATCAACATGGGTGACGCCATGGAAGATCCCTAGGAGTTCGCCGAAAAATCGCCTGAGAGTCGCCAGATAGAGAGTCGCCATCAGCATCATATGAATATTGCAATTGATCGTTGGAACGCACTTATCTTGTTCTTCATCTTTTTCCCTGTCTTCCTTTTGTCAGAATATGTATTTTTGCCCTTCATGTGCAGATCATGTTTAGTTTAAAACTGCGTGGCATAGACCCATAGTAGAGCCGTTATGAAGCACAGTGCAGAGACGATAGCTAATCTCTACAAGCCCTCCAATATCAACGTTGGGTTGTCAGACTCTTGGCGATTGGGATTGTATTGTATGACCCTTTTCTCCAAAGGATCTGCGTGTCGGTGCGCTTTACCACAGCTACTTCTTTGATCTGAGCAACCTCTGCGGCTCTGCAGGACTGCAGTACTGCACCTGCAGATCAGAGAGACGAAAATAATCATACATTGTTGCATATCAACTGATTTTAGGAGTCTGTAGTGGTGTGTTCTCTTCCTGACGAGCTCGAAACAATCATAGTGCCTCCCAGCTGATGCCTAGCTTATCCATCCGTCTCCATCTAAACCACACGACCATACCCACAATAAACAAACAACAACAACAACATAGCCTTTTGTCCCAAGCTAGTTGGGGTAGGCTAGAGGTGAAACCCAAAAGGTCAAAAAAAAACAGAAAAAGAGTTAGAGGAAAGCAGAAAAGAAAGCAAAGATCACGGCTCAGGCACATTAATTGCTAGTCTCCAAGCGCTCCTATCCATAGCTAAATCCTTAGAGATATTCCACTCTTTAAGGTCTCTAATAACCGACTCGTCCCAAGTTAGTTTGGGTCGCCCTCTACCTCTCTTAACATTATTGGCCCGCTGTAGAACCCCACTACGCACCGGCGCCTCAGGAGGCCTCCGTTGGACATGTCCGAACCATCTCAACCGATGTTGCGTCAATTTCTCCTCAATTGGTGCCACTCCGACTCTATCTCGAATATCTTCATTCTGTATCACAGAAACCAAAAACTTCAAGAACCACACTGGCATCGATTTTTTATTTACATTTTCTTGAGCGGCCAAATTATTTAAAGTTACAGTCATCACCATTTGAAGATGATTTACTGCTGACCTCAAGTCTCTTGACAGTAGACAGATGACCATAATGGTTTAGAAGATACTTTATGCAGCTGGTGCAAATGATTCACCAATCACCACTAGTTTACGTGAATGATATAAGTATGAGGCTTGTTCTCAGATGAAGCAAAGTGAGATGTGCATAATTACATAAGCTAATTTCATAGTTATCTACTCCTTATATTCTAAATTATTAGTCATTATAATTTTTTAACACAAAATATTTGTTATGTATCTAGAATTAAAACAAAATATAATTTGAGACAGAGATAGTACTATCGACAATTCTGCAGAGTAGTTATCAATCTGCAGAGTGCAAATGAGAAAATAACACTTGACATGAACCTTCGTTGCATGTCAAAAACAGATTTTTGTGGAGTGATTTTCTCTATGATGTTTCTGCTCGCTGTTATATTCCTGCAAGAATTTGTTGAGGCTGTCTTTGAGAAGTGCTTAGCATGATAGTACACGCAACCTTCCTGCACAACAAACTCCAAGTTCCAGTATGTTCACTCTTCCTGCGTAGGAAAGAAAACTTATACTAGACCACGCACAACGAACAAAACAGCCAAACATTTTCATCTATAGAACCGGTGCAACCATTGATATCTTTTTTTCCGGAAAAGGGAAGTTTTATTGATCTTACACAATTACATCGAGATGATACAATTATATAAGATCTAACCTGGCCTATGCATAACTAAGATGCACACAGCCAATGAAAAAGAAACAAAAAATGAGAGCACCATGACCTAGCAAACTACCACAAGCGTCTTCATCTTCATCCGCTTCACAAACCAAAGCAACTCTTGGACTATGAAGTAGGCTTCCAACACGACGCCTCTAACGAGAAAACGGCACGCGCACGTGCCGACATTGTAATGACCCAACCAATTAAGACCAGATCAAATGTTTTGACAAGTGAGTTATTCATCTTAATCCAAACAATGCTAATATCTGAGCCAATTCGAAGACCCATCAAAGAAACAGTAAAGGAATACTCATTAATTAGGCCAATATTAGTTGTAGAAATTTAGCAACGATCCAACGACAGATAGGCGCTTGCATAGTACGGAGTAGAAACCAAACAACACGGAGATACTAGAGCTCCATCTCAAGAAACAGAGCTACGCCTACATGGAGAAGCCGTACTTCTCCCGGCACTGCCAGTACAAATCAGCGTTGAAGGCGTGGAGGAGGTTGATCAGCTCCTTGAGCAACGAGTCCTTGTCGACATCATCGGTGGAGAGGGGCACCACAGGCACCTTGGCAGAGTTCGTCAGGAGCCTGACGCCCTCCTTGAAGAAGGTGTCGCTGAGCAGCTTCAGACCCTGGATGGCGTTCACCAACGCATCCGCCTTCACGTATCCCTCGTTGGCCTGAGTCTCCAGGATCTGCAACGCCTGCCCGACGGCGATCACCTCCTGCCACGACAGAGATCCATTCATTACGAGTTTGTCTTTTTTCTGTTGAACACGGCATCGCTAGATGGGTGGTACCAAAACAGAAATGTGTTGGCGTTGTACCTCCAGAACGTGCTGATGGACAGGCACATTTGCCAGCAGAAACACCGCTATCAGCGTGCAGACCATGGAGTCGATGGAGGCTACCTTGAGCTGCGGGTCTGACGGGATAGACACGAACACTACTGGGCGCTGGGAAAGCCTGAAGACCTCCATCTGCCTGCGGAAAGCAGATACTGCGGCCTGAAATTCAGCAAAAACCAGGTACTATATTTGATTCATTGTTTCAGACAAGAACGAAATGCAAACAGGTGATCCTGGACGAGGATGGAAAACGAGGGAACACCAAGGAACATAAACTAGGCCAATGCAAGATTTGTTCACGAAACAACGAGATTCTTCCCTTTTTAAGAAAAAAAAGATCTACTAATATTTATCCAGGACTTGCATAGTTGTGTTGAAAATTACAGCGATGGTTGCACGAGACAAAAGGATACTGCGGAGTACTACACGCCAAGAAAAAGAAATCCAAGATTATCTCGACTCAATAACAACCTTGGGCCAATATCTTTGTTCGGGACCCATCATAGTTTTGTTGCATGTCAGTCAAATATTTGCGGAAAAAGTCCATTTTCTCTCCCTCAACTATCGGACGAATCCACGATTCCTCCCTGAACTCGAAAACCGGACAAATCAACCCCTCAACTTTTAAAACCGTTTGCTTTACCACCCAATCCGGGTTATAAGTGGTTTTCAATGGTGGTTTTATCTTTTCTAATTAAAAATAAATCTTTTTTTATTTAGATTTCTTGCGCCCAATCCATCTCTAAAGTTTTTTCAGAATCTTTAGAAGTTTAGGGATATTTTTCGTGGTTTGATAATCTCATTAAGTATTTATACGATTTATTTTTAATTAGAAATGATAAAACCGCCATTGAAAACCACTTATAAATCGGGTTGGGGGGTAAATAAACGGTTTAAAAAGTTGAGGGGTTGATTTGTCCGGTTTTCGAGTCCAGGGAGGAATCGTGGATTCGGACGATAGTTGAGGGAGAGAAAATGGACTTTTTCCAATATTTGCACAACAAACGAAAAGGAATGCACACAAACAAAAAAGCGAAGATCTCTCTACTCAAAAACAATATGGGCCAAGATTCGGCCCATCGAAGAGCTTTCTTCACCTGACTAGATCAACGAACTACCTTTGAGTTCGGAGTACTCATGACGCCAAGACAAAACTACTACCGGGAAACTCGAGACTCCAACCAACCAAGATGCTGCTACCTCCGGCCCGATCGACGCAAGAGATCGAGTTGCACGCAACGGAACGAAGCGGAGATGGACGATGGATAGGTTACCTCGCAGTCGTCGGACGGCAGGTCGTCGTCGTCGTCGCCCTCCCCCGGCAGCGGCGCCTTGGCCGCGGCGGCCACCACCACCGCCAGACGGCGGCCGCCCTTCTTGGCCACGAGGCGCGCTGGGGCCGCCAGCGCCAGCGCGTTCCCGTGACGGGGCGGTGGCGCTCCTCCAGCGGCGACGAGGACGTAGCGGGCGAGCAGCTGGGGGCGGGCGGCGCACGAACCGTGGAAGTAACCGGCGGGGGAGGACATGGACATCACCGAGAGCGAGAGGTAGCTCGCCATGGCTGGCAATCGCGCTAAGCAAACTAAACTAGCAGTGCGCCGCGCTCGCTGGCTTGCGTTGTGTGTTGTGTTGCGAGGGCCATCGCTGGCCCTTTGCTTTATAGCAGGCCTGCAGGACAGGGGAGTGCGTGGGAGGGCTAGCATTTCACCGCACCGGGGACTGGTTGCTTTTTCCTTCTCTTTCTTTCTTTTTTTTGCATTTACGTTCCCGGTAGAAATTTTGAGGCTGGGAAAAAGGTAAATAGGCCGGTGACAGATACAACGCGCAAAGTAATTATCATACATGCTTCACTTTCTTCACCATGCAAACAAGTTGCATAAATAGAATTTCTTCACCAAAACTAACGTGAACAATCACATGTGTCAAAAGAAAATAAAAATTCGGCCGGTGATTGGCAACACCACACCACACCTACGTGAACAATCACACATACGTGCACAAAGGCACGTCTTTTTTTAAGCACGCATCGCCATGCGTGGAGCCGTGGAGGACACCATGTACCATTTTTTTCTTTTTTTTATTTGGAAATTACCGTGTAGCAGACCAGCTAGATGAATCCAGGAGAGGCCAACCCGGAGGCAACACCAACAGAAAAAAAAAACAGCCAGGCAGGCGCATTGCTGAATGCTGAAGGGTGAAGGCTCATCCTGCCAGGTTTGTTTTTTTTTTCTGGAGACTTTCTCCAGCCCGATCAAAACTGCTCGGAGAAAAGCCTGGCCTTGCGATTCCTTTCCGTACAGACACACGGACTGATCCGAAGCGTATAAGCCTTGGGCTCTGTGTGGCCTGTCCCCTGACGGCCGCGGCTGGGCAAATCCTGATCGAGAGGAGAACAAACAAACGATCCGCTGGATCAAACAAACGATCGATCGATCGATGTTGTTACAGTACATGATCGGACGTCGACGGTCACATCTTTTTCAAAGTCCATTTCGAAATGAAAAGAATGTAAAATCAAACGATCGACTGATCGAGCGAGACTTGATGGGGGCTGCCGCGCTTGATTTGCATTATTCATTCAAACGTTGATGAGGCCTTGTTTAAGAATTGAGGCCTTGTTTAGATGTTAGAATTGGAGGGTGAATTTGGGAGTATGATGTCACTTCGTAATCATTGCACCACTGTAGCATTTCGTTTGTATTTGTGAAAAAGTATTCAAAAATTGATTAATTAGGCTCAAAATATTCGTCTTACAGAGCACAACAAAACTATGTAATTAGTTTTTAATTTCATCTACATTTAGTACTTCATACATGTTATGACATTTTGATGTGATGGGGAATCTTTTTTACATAGTAAATTTGGGAGTGAAATTTGGGATCTAAACAAGGCCAAAGGGAAAAAAAGGTTCAGGTGACGTCCGGTGCTGGCTGGCCTTGAGAGAGATGGCGAGGAAAAAAAAGATTCTCCTTCCTGCAGCCTGCAGAACGGTGCAGCTGATTTCTGGGCACTCATGGCAGCAGGAGCTGTCTGTCGCCTGGCAAACAGAGGCCGCCCGGTAGTTGGAGCTCGATCTTAGCGTTGGTTCGGAGACAACGTAAGACGGGACGGTCCCATCTCAGTTTTGTAGGATGGGACGGTCCCATCTCAGTTTTGTATGAAACAGGACGGGATGGTTCCATCCAGTGTTTGGTTGAAGAGGTTGAGATGAGGATATGGATGATGTTTTTGACACCGTTAGCTACAGAATTTTGTGGGCTCCATATGTCATCTAAGGTCCCACATGTCATCCTCCATTCATTTTATTTTTTTTTATCTTTTTTCCCTTTATATTCTTCCTGTCCTCCCCCACGCGGCGCAGGGAGGTGAGAAGCGTGCGCCGAGCCTCCTCCGCCCCCACCGGGCCCTGGCCGATTCGCGCCGCCGGAACCACGGCCGCCACGCCACACCACCTGCCCGCGCGGATCTGCTGCCGGCCATGGCCGCGCCGCCCTTCGAGCCACCATCCCCGCGACGGAGGGAGACGGACTGCGACGGGAGCCGAAGTGGGATGCCCCCGTCCGCTCGTTTTGGGCGGACGGACGCGTCCCGCATCTGAGGCGAATATTCCTCCGTGGGATGACCCCGTCCCATCTCGACTCACAACCAAACATCTACAGAATGAGGACCGTCCCGTTCCATCCCATTTCATCCCTCATACCAAACACACCCTTATCGACTGGCATTGGCATTGGCATTGGCCTTGGCCATGGCTATGGCTGCTTGAGACCTCGGCTTCGAACTGGCCACGCATGGGGCGCGCAGGTCGCCGGAGCGCCCGGCCGGCGACGTGCTGGTTAATTGGGTCTTCTTCACCGATCCTTATCGATCCCATCGCTAGTGCGTGCGCCGATCGCAGGGGCGATGCCTAGCGTCCAGCATGCGAACGGCCTGGCCGCCTGGGGCAGCAGCACCTGTATCTGCTGTACTATTTGCCTGAAAAAGAAGGTGTTGCTGTACTTTTCTGATTGGCGATCAATCAGTCAGAGGAGTTCCAGGCTCCAGTCAGTCCGACCGCCGAAGTCGGTGCAGAAATTTCGCCGTCTTTGTCCTTGCTGGGGAAATCACCCTTATCACTTTATCAGTCTCCAGTCTCTACCGAACCTGTTGTTGCATGTTCAAATTTAAAAATTGTGCTCTTTTTGTAGAAAATAATTTCAGGACACTGAAAACACAACTACCAACCAATGAACCAAACATAATTGGGAGTACTCTTGTTTAACCAAAACTGTAAAATTATATTGTTTACAACTACTTGCCCCATGCTCCTTGACCGGCGGATGTAGGCATGTAGCTATTGTCTCGTCAACAGCGTCACGCAGCTTGTCCCATAGATCAAGATCGAGGACATGATAGAGACGCTCCATTCCATGCATGAATGATTGTACCAAAGCTCACTTCAATACACGATAGAGTCTGTCACGTAGGTCTGCTAGGCCAAACTCGAGGAAAATACACTTTTGGTCTCGGTGGTGAATGCACCTAACCATCTTTGCAAGCTTATTAGAAGCGAGATCTCTTCTGAAGCTCTATACTATTAATCACCCATGAGGCTATGTGATAACTATATTGGTTTTCTAAAGGACACATGGCATGTATGAAACACACATTAAACTTGTACTCCTTAGAAGCAAATGGGTGTTGGAGAAGTTAAGAGGACACGGTTTGAACGAGTTGATTCATATAATTCTTTTTAAAACTTATAGATTCTTCAGTAATAAACTTTGACCATACCAAACTTATAACACATTCATGAATGCCGGTAACTTCTGGTAAAACAGTACGGTTTGATTTCATCTATCGAACCAAACCGCCAAACATTTTCATCTATGGAACGGGTGGAACCATTGAAATCTAAGCCAATTCGAAAACGCATCAAACAAACAGTAAAGGAATACTCATTAGGCCAATATCGTTCTGGAAATTTAGCAACGATCCAACGACAGATATGCGCTTGCATAGTACGGAGTAGTAGAAACCAAACAACACGGAGATACTGGAATTAAACTACAAACTCCATCCCAAGAAACAGAGCTACGCCTACTTGGAGAAGCCGTCGTACTTCTCCTTAACCTGCCAGAACAGATCAGAGTTGAAGGCGAAGAGAAGGTTGATCAGCTTCTTGAAGAGCAAGTCCTTGTCAACATCATCAGCGGAGAGGGGCACCTCCGGCACCTGGGCAGAGGCCGTCAGGGGCATGTCGCCGCCCTTGAAGAAGGTGTCGCTGAGCTGCTTCAGACCCTGGATGACGTTCACCAACGCATCCACCTTCACGTATCCCTCGTTGGCCTGACTGTCCAGGATCTGTAACTCCTGCCCGACGACGATCACCTCCTGCCACGACAGATTCATTCATCAAGAGTTTTTTTTCTGTTGAACACGGCATCACTAGATGGGTGGTACCAAAATAGAAAATGTAGTTGTGTTGGCGTTGTACCTCCAGAACGTGCCGATGGACAGGCTCTTTTTCCAGCAGAAACTCCACTATCTCCGTGCAGAACGTGGAGTTGGAGGAGGCTACCTTGACCCGCGGGTCTGACGGGGTATACACGAACGCTACTGGGCGCTGGGAAAGCCTGAAGATCTCCATCTGCGTACGGAAAGCTGATACTGCGGCCTGAAATTCAGCAAAAAAAAAAACAGGTGTTTGATTCATTGTTTCAGACAAGAACGAAACGCTCAAACGCAGACAGCTGATCCTGCACGTGGATGGAAAACTAGGGAACAGCAGCAAGAAACATAAACTGGGTCAAGATTTGTTCAGGAAACAAAGATGGTTACATAGTGGTGTTGAAAATCACACAGCGGGTTGCACAAGCACAAAGCATAAGGGATACACGCCAAGGAAAAGGAATCCAAAGATTATCTCGACTCATTAACATACTTGGGACAAGATATTTGTTCAGGACTAAACTAATTCATAGTTTTGTTGCATGTCAATCGCATGTTTGCACAACAAACGAAAAGCAATACACGCACAGAAAAAAAAACGAAGATCTATCTCTACTCAATATCAATATGGCAAGATTCGGCCCATTGATTGAAGAGCCTTCTTCACCCTGACTAGATCAATGAACGAGAATTGAGTTTTTTTTTTAGTGCAAAGAGGTTGTGATCGCAAAGTGCACGCCCCGCACACATGACGCCACACCACGGCACGAGGCAGCCTCGTTGAGGCGGTCCCGACCCCTCGTGAGTCACTACGCCAAGACACGTACAACTGGGGAAACTACTCCAACCAAGATTCTGCTAGATCGATACACAATAAGATGATGCAGCGCAGCACACACGACTAGAGATGATACACACCAAGATGCTGCTAGATCGATACTGGCCTGGCGCTTGCTTTATAGCAGGAGCAGCCGAGCAGGCGTATGTACGTGGTCGACCGGACGGGAGAGCCAAGCCAGTGGGAGAGAGGGAGCATTTCACCGGGGGCTGTTAGTTTTGTTTTTTCCTTTATCCTTTTTATTTTTGGGCCTTTACGGTAAAAATTTCGAGGGTGGGGAAGTAGTCTCTTTTTTTTTTGTACTAGTAGCATGCATGCATCGTCATGCATGCCCTTATGCCCATGCATGTTAGCATGTAGCAAACTCTTTTTAATTAAAAAGAAAAGAAAAAAAATTACCACGTAAAGCCACGAGAGGCCAAACCAACATCCAGGAATTGCTGATGCTGCCACGTTGTTTTTTTTTCTTTTTGCTGGAGATAGACTTCCCCTGCCCGTGCTCGTTCAAACCCGCTCGGCTGGAAAAGAAAAGCTGGCCTTGCGATTCCTTTTCCGTACTCTGATCCGAGGCGGATCAGCCTTGGGTTCCGTGTGGCCTGTCGCCTGGCGGCCATCAGCGCCAATGGTGCTGCGCCCCATGGTGATTGAGACGGGAAGCAGTTGGAAGATGCAATCTCCATGCACGTACTACACCGCAGGGAGAAGGAAGCTAGCATCTCAACCGCCGGATCAAACAAACAATCCAGGGCGATCGATCGATATTGTTACAGTACATGGCCGAACGTCGACGGTCACATCTTTTTCAAAGTCCATTTCGAATTGAAAAGGATGCAAAAATAAAACGATCGAGCGAGATGCGCTTGATTTGCATTTTATTCAAACGTTCAGGTGACCCGTTCAAAAGAAGAAAAGAAAAGAAAAAAGGTTCAGGTGACGTCCGTTGTTGGCTGGCTTCGCGAGCGAGGAGAGGCGGTTCAGAAGATTCTCCTTCCTGCAGCCTCCAGAACGGTGCAGCTGATTTCTGGCAGCCTGTGCAGGCGTGCAGCAGGAGCCATTGGCCATGGCCCATGGCTGTGACTGCGTGAGAATTGGGTCCTCTTCACCGATCCCATATCACTAGTTGATTTATGTGGAGTGATTTTCTCTATGATCTTTTTGCACGCTGTTTTTGTTCCTGCAAGAAATTCCTTGAGGCACTTTTTGTGAAGTGTTTAGCATGATAGTAGTTCCAGTATGTCATAAGCACACTTCCTGCGTAGGAAAACTTAACCTACACTAGGCACATTGAACAAAGCAACCCAGCATTTTCTTCCATACCACAGAACCGGTGGAACCATTTGTGAAATCTAAGCAAATTCAAAGGCACATCAAACAGACGATAAAGGGATACTCATTTGGCCAATATTAGTTTTGGAAATTTAGCAACGATCCAACGATACATAGGCTCTCTCATAGAAACCAAACAACACAGCTAATAACCATCTCAAGAAACAGAGCTACGCCTGCACGGACTATGCGATCCTCTTGATCTTTTCATCTCGCATCAGTTTGCTTTGCCTAAGAAGAAGCCGTACTTGTTCCGGGCCTCCCAGGACAGAGCAGCGTAGAAGACGGCGAAGAGGTTGATCAGCTCCTCGAAGAACGAGTCCTTGTCGACATCATCGGCGGAGAGGGGCACCTTCGGCGCATAGTGCTTCATCGGGAGGCTGACGCCCTTGAAGAAGGTCTTGCGGATCAGCTTCAGACCCTGGATAACGTTCACCAACGCATCCGCCTTCACGTATCCCTCCTTGGCCTGAATCTCCACGATCACTAACGCCTCCCCGACGACGATCACCTCCTGCCACGACAGATTCATTCATCACAAGTTTGTTTTTTTGTTGAAATACGACATCACATCACTAGATCTGACCGAAACAGAACTGTTGTTGTGTTGGTGTTGTACCTTCAGAATGTCCCGATGGACAGGAACTTTGGCCAGCAGAAACTCCACCACCAGCGTGCAGCCCTTGGCAGCTCTGACGGCTGCCTTGAGCTGCGGGTCTGACGGGGTAGACACAAACGCTAGTGGGCGCTGGGAAAGCCTGAAGACCTCCATCTCCATACGGAAAGTTGATACTGCGGCCTGAAATTCAGCAAAAACCATGTGTTTGATTCATTGTTTGTTTCAGACAAGACCGAAACGCAGACAGCTGATACTGAACTTGGATGGGAAACTAGGGAACACCAAGGAACATAAACTGGGCCAAGATTTGTTCACGAAACAACGAGATTCATTCTTCCTTTTTTTAAGAAAAAAGATCTCGAGGACTTGCATTAGTTGTGTTGAAAATCACACAGATGGGTTGCACTTGCACGAGACATAAAGGATACTACACGCCAAGAAAACGAAATCCAAGATCATCTCAAGTCAATAGCAAACTTGGTCCAAGATCTTTGTTCAGAACTCAATAGTTTCGTTGCATGCCAGTCAGATGCTTGCACCACAAATGAACAAAATATCTGACTCAAGAACAATATGGGCCAAGATTCGGCCCATTAAAGGGCCTTCTACACCTCCTGAATAGATCAGCGAGCTTTGACTCACTACGCCAAGAAAGACACACAATCACACAACTACGGAAACTCTCGACTCCAACCAACCAAGATGCTGCTAGATCGATACAACAAGATGCAGCAGCACGAGCGAGTGCACACAACGCAACGAAGCAGAGATCCATGGCCGATCGATACGTTACCTCGCACTCGATGAACGGCAGGTCGTCGTCGTCGTTGTCGCCCTCTCCCGGCGGCGGCGCCTTGGCCGTGGCGGCCACCACCACCGCCAGACGACGGCCACCCTTGGCCACGAAGCGCGCGGGGACGATCGCCAGCACCAGCGCCTTCCCGTGACGGGGCGGCACTACTCCAGTGGCGGCGACGAGGCCGTAGCGGGCGAGCAGCTGCGGGCGGGCGGCGAACGAAGCGTGGAAGTAGCCGGCGGGGGAGGAGGACACCGACATCACCGAGAGCGAGAGGTGGCTCGCCATGGCTGGCAACTCGCGCTACGCAAACTAAACTAGCAGTGCGCCGCGCTCGCGTTGGCTTGCGTTGGGTGTTGTTGCTGCCGAGAGCCGCTGGCCTGGCGCTTGCTTTATAGCAGGGGCAGGCTTATGTACGTGGTCGACCGGACGGGAGAGCCAAGCCAGTGGGAGAGAGGGAGCATTTCACCGGGGGCTGTTAGTTTTGTTTTTTCCTTTATCCTTTTTATTTTTGGGCCTTTACGGTAAAAATTTCGAGGGTGGGGAAGTAATAAAAAGCCGGTCGCATAAGGGCATTTCACCGTGCACGTCTCCTCTTTTTGTACTAGTAGCATGCATCGCCATGCATGCCCTTATGCTCATTCATCTAGCAGGCTCGTTTTTACCACGTAAAGCCACGAGAGGCCAAACCAACAGACAGGAATTGCTGATCCTATCATGTTTGTTTTTTTTTTCTGGAGACCGACTTTCCCTGCCAGTTCAAACCCGCTCGGTTGGAAAAGAACAGAGCTGGCCTTGCGATTCCTTTTCCGTACTCTGATCCGAGGCGGATCAGCCTTGGGCTCTGTGTGGCCTGTCGCCTGGCGGCCATCAGCGCCAATGATGCTGCGCCCCATGGTGATTGAGAGGCCGGGGAAGCAGTTGGAAGATGCAATCTCCATGCACGTACACGTACACCGCAGGGAGAAGGAAGCTAGCATCTCAACCGCCGGATCAAACAAATAATCCAGGGCGATCGATCGATATTGTTACAGTATATGATCGAACGTCGACGGTCACATCTTTTTCAAAGTCCATTTCGAATTGAAAAGGATGCAAAAACAAACGGTCGAGCGAGATGCGCTTGATTTGCATTTTATTCAAACGTTCAGGTGACCCGTTTCAAAAGAAGAAAAGAAAAAAAGGGTTCAGGTGACGTCCGTTGCTGGCTGGCTTCGCGAGCGAGGAGAGGCGGTTCAGAAGATTCTCCTTCCTGCAGCCTCCAGAACGGTGCAGCTGATTTCTGGCAGCCTGTGCAGCAGGAGCTGTCTGTCGCCTGGCAAACAGATGCCTGCCGCCAGGGTTGTTGGAGCTCGATCTTATCGGCCGGCTGGCCTTGGCTTCGAACTGGCCACGCATGGAGCGCGTAGGTCGCCGGAGCGGCGGGCCGGCGAGGTGCTGGTGCTGGTTAATTGGGTCCTCTTCTCCGATCCTTCTCGATCCGATCACTAGTGCGTGCGCCGATCGCAGGGGCCACGCCTAGCGTCCAGCATGCGAACGGCCTGTTCGCCGGGGCTCCTGCACAGCAGCCGTGTTTCTTTGGGTGGAAAAACTCCCTTTGACTAATAATTAAGGATATTAAATAAAGTCAGTTTATAAAACTACCTTCACAACATTGAATTATTTCGCGAGAATGGTTACTGTAGCATTACATGGATTAATTAGGCTCATTAGATTCGTCGCACAAAGTTACACTCATCCCTAAATGGATTTTGTAAATAGACTTAACTTCATGCATGCAAGAAACACGGCACTGCATCTGCTGTACTGTTTGCCTGAAAAAGAAGGCGTTGCTGTACTTTACTGACGAACTGATTGGTGATCAATCAGTCAGGGGAGTTCCAGGCTCCAGTCAGTCCGACCGCGGAAGGCGGAACAGAAATTTCGGCGGCTTTTTCTTGCTGGGGGATCGCTGTGCTATGCGCCTATGCCCAGCCTCCACTCAATCTGCTGCATGCACTAATTACCAAAATGTGAAGAGGCCTCTTCTTCATCCTTTTGCAAAAAAAGAATTTCTGGACACGGGACACTAAAAACCCAACTACCAACAAAACATAATAATTGGGAAAAGTACTTGTTTAACCAATACCGTAAAATTAGGTTGTTTTTTACAACTATTTGCCACGTCATAAATTGCAAAAGCAGCGCACCTCCCAGTTAGGCCCCGTGCTCGTTGACCGACTGATGTAGTAGCTATTTTTTCTTCTCCACCGCTACTACACAACTTGTTCCATAGATCAAGAGGACGTGCTAGAGAAGAGACGCTCCATTCCATGCATGAGATTGTACCAATTAGCTCACTTCGATACAAGAACCTGTCGCGTGGGGCTGCTAGGCCAAACTCAAGCAGGAAAATATATTCGGTCTCGATAGTGAATGCACCATACTTTTTTTAAAAAAAAATTAAAAATGTACCATACTCTGAGAAACATCTTTGCAAGCCAAATCACGCACCCATGATCGAGGCTATGCAATAGCTACATCGGTTTGTCAAAGTGTCAAGCATCGTGTACGTGGTGGATGGATGCGTAGTGGTACGTTGATGACGTCATGGCCCGGTGTGGCCAAATGCGAAACATGCCTTAAGTATTTTCACATTAACACGATACGAACAATGTACAGTACTCCGTATGTCACAAGCGTCATCACCATTACCAGCCATTCACCCGAGCAGGCGAGCAGCTCAAGCAACTGCGACTTGGTACGCGTCGACGTGCGCCCGCTGGAGCATGGACACCCGTCACCTGCACCCCGTCGTCGCCGTCCGCCGCGGACCAGTGCCACCTGCCCGTCGTGGTTCATCCTCACCGGACCGGCACCGCCCGCCGCGGCCTCCCCCATCCGAACTCCCCGGCCTCGCACGCCCTGAACCCCGCCGACCCCGACACGTTCATCAGCCTGTCCCTGGGCACCGGCGCCGACATCCTCATGAGCTCCCACCCCCGGACCGGGTCCTCCACCATCTCGCGGATGGCGGCCTGGGCCGCCGCCGCGGCGGCCGCCAGCGCCCGCTCGCCTTGGAGCTCCCCCGCAGCCGGTCGCGGACGTCGGCCAGGAATAACAGGAACACGTACGTCCTTGTCCGCGGGGATGCACCTGCAGCGCACGAAGCACGTCCAGGCTAGCGCCACGACGGCCACGAAGCTGGAAGGCGGGCGACACGACGACGGCGAGCCTTGGGATTCGCCGAGGCGAACGATGCGCTGCTTCAGTCGCTGGATGTTTTGTGCGTCCAATGTGAACGTCCAGCGGATGAACTGCAGGCGGTCTTCTTGCAGAATCGAGGGCGTGGTCACCTGTGGTAATTACAGAGTACGTGAAGCTTCCATAGTAATTACTAGTAGAACTCTAGTCTCATACAAGGTTACAAGCTAATTAAGCTTCCATAGTAATTACTAGCGTGCCATTTATACACGCCGCCGGCCGCTCGCCGGACGCGTCCGCTCTCGGCTGGACCTGGACGAGGCCCACGACAGCGCAGAGGATACTTCAGATTTTCGCGCGTTTAGTTTTTAGATCGCACGAGTGTCACACGGTTGGCGAGCACCCAATCGAGCGATCCCGCCGCTTGAATCCTGTGAAAAGAAGGCTCGATCCGCCTATAGAAATGAGCTAGCTTTGTTACTTTCACGCTGCATCCATTGCATGATATGATTACTGGCGCGACGACCATGTTTAATTGATTATGTACTTGTACAATATCATTCTTATTATCTATTTCTATATGTTTGGGAAAGGAGTACGTACGCGCTATTCTGCGGTTATTCAACACGAACCATCAACTACATTGTTGATCAATGATCGTGTTTTTTTTTTAGTTTGGACCACCGGCAATGATGGATTGATGCTTTATTTCCATTATCTTTGGAGGCCACACGACGATCAAGCTCGATTTCCACCTGTTCTATTTCTGCACGCGAGGAGCCTAGAAGGAACACAGCCCGTTACAATGTTCGCCATTCTACACGTGTGACGACATGCTTGACCGTTTGGGTTTGGCCGGTCAGAGCTTCACCTCTGTTCGAAAGGGATATATATATTGACCCTTTCGTACGTCGAGTTTCAGCGTCAACAGAAGCGTTCTCAAATTTCAATAGTACTTTTTTTCAAATTTCAATAGTACTTTGGACAGTACATAGACACATACATCGCGTTTGACTTGTCACGATGTTGTGGCTAGAATCTACTGCCAACGAACCTGTCGGCAAACCATTTCATCCACCAGCGTAAACCTCGGAACCCTCTCTAGATAAACCATAGGAGCGGCGTGGACTTACCAGAAATAGCAAAAAGATCATCTGATCAAAGAATTATGTCTTCCTTCACCTGATTACATACTATATTTCTCCTAATTCTCAAAAAAAAACATACTATATTTCTCCTGTTCCAAATTATAACTTATTTTGAGATTCATTCATGCATCTAGATATATATATTACATTTAAATATATAATAAAAGTTATGTTTCTAGAAAATCAAACTGAATTTAATCTAGGACGATAGATAATGAAGTATCAAATAACTACTGGCGATCTCGGCGGCCGTCGCAAAATAACGCAAACATGGATGTGGTACAAGAGAAACCAAGTTGAATGCGCTAGTGAAGAACAAGACAGAAGCGGTGATCTGGTGTGATTGACCCAAAGATGCAAAGGGTCGACGACC
Organism: Echinochloa crus-galli; assembly: GCA_900205405.1. NCBI lineage: Eukaryota > Viridiplantae > Streptophyta > Magnoliopsida > Poales > Poaceae > Echinochloa > Echinochloa crus-galli. The sequence continues at coordinate 1,203,269 of OAMR01000410.1, read as the reverse complement.
GTAGCGTTCAACATGGGAAGATTTAGACGATCTCAACATCATTATCACGTACCGTTCATCCGAGCAGCTCCAAGAACTGCGACCGGAACGCGTCCATGTGCGCCCGCTGGAGCACGGACACCGATACCTGCACCCCCTCGCCGTCCCTTGCCCGGAGCAGCGCCACCTGCCCGTCCTGGTTCATCCTCACCGGCACCGTCCGCCGCGGCCTCCCCCACCCGAAGTCGCCGGCCTCGTACGCCCTGAACCTCGACGACCCCGACACGTTCATGAACCGGTCCATGGGCACCACGCCGGGGATCCTCATGAACTCCCACCCGCCGGCCGGGTCCTCCATCCTCTCGCGGATCGCGGCCTGGGCCGCCGCCGCCGCCGCCGCCAGCGCCCGCTCGCCGTGGAGCTCCCGCGCCGGCAGCGTCGCGAGGCACCCGCTTAGGCACGCGCCGACGTACTCCGCGCCGGCGGGAGGGTCGAGGCGGTCGCGGACGTCCGCGAAGAAGAACGCGAACACGTCCTCGTCCCCGGGGACGGACCTGCTCCGCGCGTAGCACGTCCAGGCTAGCGCCACAACGGCGACGAAGCTGGACGGCGGCCGGCACGACGCCGGCGAGCCTCCCTGGGCTTCGCCGGCCAGGCGAACGATGCGCTGCTTGAGTCGCTCGATGTGGTGTGCGTCCAAGGTGAACGTCAAGCGGATGAACTGCAGGCGACCTTCTTCTAGAAGCGAAGGCGTGGTCACCTGTGGCACGTACGTACGGTGCACGGGCGGAGCAGCGGATGGCGACGTCGCCGGATTCCGCGAGGTGTACGAGCTTGCCGGCGAGCGGGGCGAAGGTGGCCAGCGTCGCCGCGAGGGAGCGCCGGAGCGACTGGACAACGGCGTCGAAGGGCGGCAGCTGGTCGCCGTCGAAGAACAGGATGTACTGCAGCAGCGGAAGCACCAGCCACTGGGCTTCCATGGCGTTGAGCTTGAGGACGGCTTCCGGCGGCTGTGCGGCATTTGCCGGCACGGAGACATGGCTGACCTCGACGATTCTCACCGGAGACATGAGGATAAGCGAGAAGGCACTAGAAGTGTTCGATATCGACTTATCGAGATGGGTTGGTTGCTGACTTGTGTTTCCGATTTAAGCTGGGTTGGTGGTGTGAACTGCATGCGCATTGGGTCCTGCAGAAAGCAGAATAAAATTCAGTGTAATGTGGTCATGTGGAACCAGTTGGTCTGTCTCCGTCCGCTGCCGAATACAGTATAAATTTCTTGGCAGTCTTTTTGGAAAGGCGACAATATGTTTGACAATGTACTCTGGTCTCTGGAAATCTTCGATACTATATTCCCAGATCCAAAACAATAACGGACAAAATAATTTTGCTCGATCCTCGGAAAAGTTGATGGTGTAAGTCAAACATTTAAGACGGAAAGAGTATCAAATACCTAACTTTATCGTTGTCTTTAACATTGCACCACATTTATTTGAACCACTATTTTTCATTCGAGATACCGTGCATTGCTAAAGCACCGATAAAGTTGTAGAACATGCCAACATTTACAGAATTTCAGACTACGCTTGCAATAAAATGAAGCAATGTTTGCACGGTTGTAGCGAGTGGTGAGTTGTAATCTCACCCATCGAGTAGTTCCAAGAACTCCGACTCGAACACGTCCATGTGCGCCTTTTGGACCAGCGACACCGACACCTCCACCGAATTCAGCGACGTCGTAATGTCGTGTGCCCTGAATCTCGTCGACCACGACACGTTCATCATCCGATCCACGGGGACCATGCGGTGGATCGAGGCTGATGAACTTCCACCCGGCGGCAGGTTCCTCCGCCATCTCGCGCACCGCGGCGGCGGCGGCGGCCGCCGGCAGCGCTCGTCCCTCCTCCGCAAGGAGCTCCCGCGCCGGCAGCCTCGCGAGGCACATGGAGAGGCAGGCGCCGACGTACTCTGAGTCGGCGAAGAACAGGAGGAACACGTCCTCGCCGCCGGCACATTAACCTATGGCTGCAATTGGATCTCGACTCCTGAATTGAAATTCGTGGAGTGCCCGTGGCAAGCTCGCTCTGTCTGGGCGGCGCACAGGGCGACAGAGTTATTGGCGGGAGACGAAGCGGAGCGCGGGGACGCGCGTCCAGAGCCCGCACGAGCACGCCGCGCAGGAGGTGGACGAAGACCTCATTCGACGTGTCTAATCTGGGCCGCAGAAAGCTGATCGGACGGCTTGTAGGCCCTCAGGGTGGACGGTATTTGAAATACCGACCACCCCGGTCGGGTGCTCGAACAACGACGACGTCCTCCTCGTCATCTAGCAGGACACGCACGCCGCGGCTCGCCGCCGTGCACGTCGCCGCCGCCGCCGTCGTTCCTCGTCGAGGCCACGCGGTTGCGCCTTCGTGCCGTCAACTGCGACCGCCGAGATTTCCATGGGTCGTGCGGCTGGTGGCAGCTGGGAAACCACCTGATCTGAACACGGCTGCTGGGCATGGCGCGTGCCTAAGCTCAGGCGAGAGAGTTCTGAATCTCCGACCAGTTCTTTGGCATTGTGGAGTCGGTGAGATTGACTGCAAACTGAGAACGATCATGTGATGCTATAGTGTTTGGCGTCTCCACACGAGCAGTGGGGAATGAGATTATTGTCTTACTGATAAAAAATTTCTTGGTATCATTTTTGCCTTGCCATTGCGGCTACACATTGATGTGCTATCTGATTCTCAATCAGAATCTCCAAACCTGTGCAATTACTCTGTGTTCACTAGCTGTAGGGTTTTGGGATCTGTTCGGTCTACCCTCTATTCCTTGTCTCTTATACACATCTTCTAAAAATTCTGACA
>OAMR01000410.1:1121477-1196194 GCA_900205405.1 Echinochloa crus-galli | reverse complement strand
AAATGGAACACTTACACTTGATACATTCTACCTGACAAGTTTAAATTATTCAGGAGTTCATTAGATATTTATAGTAGAGCAAAAAGAAAAACCGATTGAACTAAATTTTGTGTACTTAGCGCAAGCTAGCAAATAGCCTAGCTTGGTCACGCCATCAGTGCTGGCCGGCGTGACACCTTTCTCAGTCACGTCAAGCATTCTAGCGCGACTAACTCAACGCGTTCTGCCACACCAGCGCTACGTGTAAGTTGATTTTAGATCGCGGCATTTTAATCGTGCTATAGTATGTGGCGCGACTCTTCTTTATATAAAAAATTCTGACATGTGCGGCTCGTGCGGACGCGGGGCGGGCAGCCGCAACCCGCCCCGCTTGCATCTTGACCCGCGGCACTTGAACCTATGCCTTTGAATTGGATCTGACTCCTGAAATTCGTGGAGTGCCCGTGGCGAGCTCGCTCTGTCTGGGCGACGCGCAGCGCGACAGCGTCATTGGCGAAGTCGACGAATCAACCGTCCGGGGCCGCCGAAGGCCGACCTTCCTTGAATTCCCACCAGCTGCGGGAGACGAAGCGGAGCGCGGGGACGCGCGTCCAGAGCCCGCACGAGCACGCCGCGCAGGAGGTGGACGAAGACCTCATTCGACGTGTCTAATCTGGGCCGCAGAAAGCTGATCGGACGGCTTGTAGGCCCTCAGGGTGGACTGTATTTGAAATACCGACCACCCCGGTTGGTATCTGAAAATACCGACCACGCGCCGCTGCCACCGATCGCCGGAGCACCGCCGCGCTCCGTCCGGGCATCCCTTGCGCCCCCTCCCCGTTACTCGCCGGTTCTGAAGTCGCCTCATCTTGCATGCAACAAGGGTGCTCAATCAATGACGACGTCCTCCCCGTCATCTCGCAGGACACGCACGCTGCGGCTCGCCGTCGTGCACGTTCCGGCCGTACCCCGTGCCCGTCGCCGCCGCCGTCGTTACTCGTCAAGGCTACGCGGTTGCGCCTTCGTGCCGTCAACTGCGACCGCCGAGATTTCCATGGGTCGTGCGGCTGGTGGCAGCTGGGAAACCACCTGATCTGAACACGGCTGCTGGGCATGGCGCGTGCCTAAGCTCAGGCGAGAGAGTTCTGAATCTCCGACCAGTTCTTTGGCATTGTGGAGTCGGTGAGATTGACTGCAAACTGAGAACGATCATGTGATGCTATAGTGTTTGGCGTCTCCACACGAGCAGTGGGGAATGAGATTATTGTCTTACTGATAAAAAATTTCTTGGTATCATTTTTGCCTTGCCATTGCGGCTACACATTGATGTGCTATCTGATTCTCAATCAGAATCTCCAAACCTGTGCAATTACTCTGTGTTCACTAGCTGTAGGGTTTTGGGATCTGTTCGGTCTACCCTCTATTCCTCTGCCTTTTCCGTGGTACCGCTCACAACGCATGCTGAAGCTAGAGGGTAGGGACCTATTTATAGACTCCACTTCCAGGTGTTACAAATATTCCATATTCCACCTGTGTTTCGGAAAGTCCGTATGACTCCTGAACCATGTCACCAACCACGATCAGACATATCAGTTTGATGAGTCTAAAATATATTAGTCCCTAGCACACGTGTGAGTCATGTGCCATAATTAGATTGTATGTACGAGATCAATTCCAATCTAATCATGTAGGCCAACAGCCTGCAGAGCCAATCCTGCAGACAAACCTAGCTCTTCCGTCGTGCTATACCCGGGTCATATTTGCACATATACAATAAGTATTCCAGTAGAGTTGATCTCAATTAATTCCTCTATTGTATTCCAGCACAGACGTCCTCGGCACCTCAAGTATTACTTCCTTGAGTAAATTCCGCATCACTATTCCTTGTCACATGTATATGAATAGTTCCACATTGAGTTAAACAATAACTATAATATTCCAACAATGTTGAAAGCCATACAAAAGATTCCAACACTAGCAACGCTGCATACTGCAGTCAGAATGACTGTTATCTAAATCACACAAGCTGCTTCTCTGAAAATGCAACTCGTACGAATTGTCACTTCTCGTTTCCGGAAATCAGAACGCGCGCCTTGCTTTGTACAGAGCATCTGCTCTTGATTAGCTACAGGACTCCCAGTCTTTTGCCAGTTCCTCTACTGCACAGTAATGTATGAGTATATTGATCTTGAACTATGATGAAATTATCTTGGCATGTGAAGGAAGCTCAATTCCAGCGGCGCTAAAGGCAGGACCGCAGCAGAGGTTCTATGAAACAATGAACTGGGCCGGCAGAGGAGTCGTCCTCGGTGCCGTCGGCGCGTCGCCAGCAGCCAACACCGGAGACGGAGACGAGGCATTGCGGAATACGAGCGGGCGAGGACGATAGAGCTTCGCGATTCCGGCGGACGCGCAGCGCGGGCAGCATATCGACGGGCGGGAGGAAGATCGCCATCGATCATGGCGCAACCGGAGCTCTCTGTCTGATGGTGCCCCCGCCGGAGGCTGAGAGAATGCGGTTGTCCTTCGAACACATCTCTCTAGTCGCCGCCACCGTCAATCTTCTCCCACCAAACCGGAAGGCGAGACAGCCATGGCTTCCTCTGCGCCGCCTTGACCCGCGGGGCATCCCGCATCTGTCCCCGACGGCGTAGACTGAGCTTGACGGGGAAGAACCTCTTGCGATGCGCCTAATCTGTGCCGTGGAAGTCCGATCGGACGGCTTTTAGGCCCCCAGGGGGCGGACGGTATTTCGGAACACCGTTCACCCCGCATGAACGCCGCCGCCGTTGTTCGCTCGAGCACCGCCACGCTCCGGCCGTCCCTGGCGACCCTACCCATCACTCCGACGGCTCTGAGGACGCCTCGTATTGCATGCGACAAGACCAGCGTCATCAAGCAACGATTGTACTCTGCGTCATCTTGCAGGACGCGCGCCGCGGCGAGCCGCAGCGCTGCCGCGTTCCGGCCGTACCTCGTGCCCGGGGCCCGCCGCCGCCGTCGTCGTTCCCCATCGAGATCACGCGGTTGCCTTGCCGTGCCCTCCTCCCCCGTTGCGCGTGGCCTGCACGGCCAGCAGCGGCGCCGGCAGCTCACTCATCTCGACCTCCGGCACGAGCCGCTCGAACGCGCGCAGGTCGTGCACAGGCGGCGGATGTCGTCGGCGTCGGACTCCGCGACGACGAACTTGACGCCGTCCGAGGCGGGGCGGCAGCGGAGGATGGCGACGTCGCCGGTGTCCGCGAGATGGACGAGCTTGACGGCGAGCGGCGCATATAGGTGGCCAGGGTCGCCGCGAGGGCGGGCCACCATGTACGTCGAAGGGTGGAAGCTGGTCTCCCTCGAAGAACATGAGGAACTGCACTGCAGCCCCGGAAGCACCAACCACTGGACTTCCATAGTTCCATGGCGTTCAGCTTGATAGCTTCCGGCGGCAGCTCGGCGTTGGTCGGCACAGCGACGTAGCTGACGTCAACTATTCTCACCAGGGCATGGTCCTGAGCAAAAGAAGCGGTGTTCGAAGATCGCCTTTGTGACTTGAATCGGAAAGATGTGCTATGATTTATATGGGCAATGTGCGTACACACGAATACACGAGAACCAGGAACCAGGCACGTACCTTTCGTGTCCCATTTGACACTGTGCTCAATCTCCATCAATTATCTGCTAAAGATTTTAGGAGCCCAAAAAATACTCCACTGTTCCACGTGGTAGTTCATTTTAATTTTGTTATAAATCAAACTTATTTAACTTTAATCAAAATTACAGAGAAAATACCAAAGTAATTCAAGCTACTCCAATTTTCTGCCGCTCTTTTGTTTTACATTGGATTTTAGATTCTGGTTTTGCAAAGAAAAGCTAATTTGGCTTTTGAAAATCCGTTATATGCAATCAGAACTAAACTCTAAAGCCAAAATAAAAAGGTCCTTAAAGAAACTGAAAATCTGTTTTAAGAGAAATCAAACATACAATCCTTTAACTTCTACTGCTTTATAAAGAAAACAGAGATTTATAAACTTAGAACACAAGTATAGGATTTAAACCTGTTCGCAGTAGCATTAGTCCTTGCTGGAGGAGAGAGAAAAGTAGGAGAAGATAATGGGCTCCAAGGAAAACTGGCGGGCTATGTGCGGACGGAGGAGAAAGATGAAGCGAAGTGTTCGGCATCCTACAAGATTACGAGATTATGAAGCACTCCTACTTCTAGAAAATCGATTATGGTCTAACTAGTTAGTACCCCCTACGACAAAGATTTATTGTTCTAGATTTTGTGTACCCGTACCAGGCTGCCCGCTCTGCTGTTTTGCTTCCCTGCAGCCCTGCAGGAGCCTGTATGCCTATGCAGGTAGATGTTAGAATTAGGGTGTTGAATTTGGGAGTGAGATGTCACTTCGTAATCATTGCGCTATTGTAGTATTTCGTTTGTATTTGTGAAAAATTGTCCAAAAATTGATTAACTAGCTTAAAATGTTCGTCTCGCAGAGTACAACAAAACTGTACAATTAGTTTTTTATTTCATCTATATTTAGTCTTCATACATGTTATGATATTTTGATGTGACGGGGAATCTTCTTTTTGCATAGTAAATTTGGGACGTAAATTTAGGATCTAAAACGAGGCCTAAGCCAGCTTGCTCTGCCGGGCGGTTGCAGGAGAAATAGCAGGCCATGCAGGTACCCGCAGGTGCCTGCTGCTAGCAGTGCGTGATTGTGGTGCCCGCCATCTTCGCTCAAGCCCACACCTGCCCGACCGCGTCCTTGCAAAAGCACGCCGCTCCCGCCGCCGCCCAGCCGCGTCGTCGTTGCACCGGCTGCTAGTGCCGCCGCCTTCCGCGCTTGGACCCCGGCCCGCGCACCGCCGCACTTGGATTCTCGGCCGCGTCGCTGCCACGCCAGCCGTCGTCACTGCGCTAGCCATCGACGCCGCCGCCCGAGCTTGCTGGCCACCATCCATGGCCGTGCCCTCCGGCCGCACACCAGCCGGCCCGCGCGCCGCTGGCCTTGCCCCCCCCAGTCCTCGCACCGGGTCGCGCGCCGCCAGTCGTGCCCTCCGTCCGTCGCGCCCGGCCGCGAGCCAGCCGGCCCGCGCGCCGCGTCCAGCAGCCCCATGGCCACCCGCCCACGGTCGCTGCCCGCGCCGTAGCCGCACGCCGCTCCCCGCGCCAGCCGGCCGGGAGCCCGCCCGCAGCCGTCGCTCGTGGTCTTCGCCCGAAGCCGCGAGCCCGCCAGCGTCGCCCGCGGTCTCCGCCCGAAGCCGCGAGCCTGCCCAGGCCCCCGCGCCCGCCAGAGTCGCCCGCGGTCTCCGCCCGAAGCCGGCGGCGGCGCAGGGTCGAGGGATGCAGAGAAAGGAAGAAGGTGCCCTTCGTATACGTTGGGATTGATTTTGTATGCGGGCTTTGCAGGCTTAGCAGGCTGTCGCAGGTTGTCGCCGACTGCCGGCCAAAGCCCATCGGCCTTAGCAGGCTTACCTGCTGAATTCCACTTGAAAAATACGGTCGCCCGAAGGTGCCTACTGGGTCTTTTTTGCAGGCGGGCCTGGCAGGCTTGCAGGTGGGCCTGCGCCCACTTGCATCCTGAACTAAGATGATGATCTGCTGGTTGAATGAGTGGGCTGAGCTGGCCTGCAAGTCTGCAACAATACTCAACTACGTATACTCAGCCCGTAGGAATATGACAAGAACGTCAAAGAATGGATTAAACGCTCTTTCGCAAAAAAATAAATAAAAAAAGAATGGATTAAACGCAGATAATTTGTACTTAGAGTCTACGATTCAGTAGTCAATCGTAACGGTACAATAATACCATGGCGTTCTCCAATAATGAAGGTGCAAATTTAATTAGGCCATCTCGGCTTGACAACTTCCTCAGAAGTAACATGTGTGCCCTCTGTCCGATCTTCATATTTAATCATATATATCTGTTTTAGCCTTTTCTTTTGTGTGTCATGAAGCCTAGTCATTTTGTGATATCCCTGCCTAGCTATTTTCTCCGTGGCTTCGAGCAATGCAGACTGTAAATCGTGTTAAAAGATACTAGATACCCGCACTGCGTGTATGCCTTTTACATAGAGATATACTACTTGCACTATATTGCCCATCGCCTTATACTGTTTGGGACTATTCAGCGTCTATTTCTGTAGCAGCTTCAACTTTGCAACTCATGGTTTTGGGGCGGCCTATTTGGCACAGTACGTTACCAGAACAGCTCCGACGACTTACGGTGATTTCAGGAAAAGCTGTGCCAAGAAGTAGCTTGCAGAGAATCACTCCTACGGTGATTGTGTAAAGTGATTTTCTAAATAATCTAAGATAATAGAATAGAGCTCTCTCCATATTCACTTCTAGTTCCACAATCACTACTTCATAGAGTTTACCTAGAAAACCCTGGAGAGTAACTTTCAACCACAAAAATCACTCCCACAAGGAATCATTTCGACACTTTGAGAAGAGCTGTACCAAAAACATGTTTCATACATAGTTTTAGCAAGTACGCATCTCAAAAAAAATATGTGATATAAGTGCATACACAGATACACTACACAATATAATGACAGACAAATACTGGAACATGCAAGGACGAAACTGGGAGGTAGATCTGCAAAACAAGTTTTACAAGCCATCTCCCAACAAGGAAGATAAATGCTACAAAAAAGAGACGAGTACAGTAGTTAATCTACAACAGCAATCGACTAAAGTGAAAATAATAAATAAAAAACAGAAGCTGCTAGCCACATGACCCGTTTTCCCTTCTGCTTCTATCCAAGCTCTGGTGACCGGCACCAATGCCGCAGCCGCAGGCCGCCCAAAGCTGTGCCAACTGATCGGCAACCCTACCTGCTGCCTGTATCCTTCACACAGATCCAGATAACTAGGAGTTCAGAGCCCTGCATGGACAGAATCACAGAAGTTTTAGACATGACTGGATCAAGAACATCAGTGAAGAAAAACCGTGGAACAAATCCATACCAGATCATTGCCACTCAAAACTTCTCTCTTTGTAGCACATGCATGCATGGATGTAGGTAGCTCTAGCTCCGCCGACCTTGGATAGAAGAGGAGGAGGAGACCAGCAGGGGACTTCTCCCTCCCTGGTCCCCTGAAGGGCTCCTCACAGGAGCTCCAGCTGAATTTATACTGCGGCTTTGCCGATTGCAGCGAGGAGATTAGTTTATGCAGTGCTATGTGATAGTGGAATGGGGACCTAGCTTAGCTTGGGGCATGGGCTGCCATGCCCCTCTGAGGCAGTGAGGCCTGAGCCTCTGATGAGTATCTGGCTCTGATGAGGGATCATGCTGCGCAAAGGCATGCAGTGGCAGAGCGAGTGACTGGGAGTGTTGCATGCAAAGGCCTTGTCCTTTGACGCCTGGCAGAAAAGACTCGAGAATCTCCCTGCACGCGCAGGTCGATTGCTAGTTCCGTGCAAGCCTCAGTTTCAGTGCGAGATGCGGCACATCAATGCATTGCGCAATTGCATTGCATGGACAATGGCTAGAATCTTTCCCCCATTACCAACACACACCCGTTTATGCATATTAATCTCAGTGGTTAGCCAGAAAGCCTCGGTGACAGGAGTAGGAGGAGCAGCAGCACTAGTTTGTTGAGCTTTTTGGTTTGGGGTGACCCAGCAACAGTTCAATCACAGGATCGATGCACGTGAAAACGTGCAGCGACAGACAAGCGAGCGCCGCTGTGGCTGTGCGTCCATGTGCTCGTAGATCGATGTGCAGTATGCATCGCTGCCCTCCATGCGTTTTCTCCACGTGTGCAGTGCGCCATGCATGCATGACCATCATCGACCGTCTGAATATCTGATCATCTGAAAACGCTCTGGATTTCAGCTTTACCACCGTCAGCTAGCGTCGCGGTGCAGCGTCTCCCCGTCACCCAAGGCAGATTTCGGCGATTTTCGCTGTACGGCAACCCGTGGGCCGTGGGCGCCATGCACTTGCGCGGACGCGGCGCGGCTGGGGCTCGCCGTCGCAGCGAGCCGCGCGCGGCAGGGTACGGGCACGGCGAGCACCGTGCAGCAGTGGGCGCGTGCGGGGCATCTCTGCACAGTGCTGGCACGCCGTCGCCGTTAACTGCCCGTTCCATCGCTGCTGCCGCTGTGTGTTTCTTGCGCGAGCTATTTTTCTGTGCGTGTGGGGAGCCGTGCATTGATTCATGGAACCACGTGACATAAACTATGCTTCGGGTCTGACTGACACTGCTCGCTGCCAAAAGTGTGCACGTCCGCGCACTGTGCGCCCGTCGTCTCTACGTATGTGCCTGTGCGTGCACCTCTCGTTTTCCTTTTCTTTTCTTTGATTTGATACAGGTATATGTGTGCATACCTTCGATCAGTTCATGCACGAAGTGACATGCCAGCTTGTTAATGACTTCTCGTGTGTTTTGTATGAATAGATCTTTGATGGCAGCAATCAAAATTTCTGGCTGAACGAGACCATGCATACAGGAGGGGGAGAGATATGAATTAGCCACGAGTTGTACGTAAGTGCGCTCGATTCATCATAGCCTAACGAAGAAGATGGCGAGCTCCGGGCCCTCGCCGCCGGGCGGGCTGACCATGTAGAGCGACTCCGAGTCCCTGGAGCCGACGGTGTGCTCGAAGCTCCCGCGCATGTACGCCATCTCGCCGTCGGGCCCGTCCACGTCCGACCTGCCGGGGAGCACGCCGCCGCCCATGGTCACCGCCCACAGCGTCTCCAGCACGGCGATGTCGTCGTCGGTGGGGTCCCGCCGCACCGCGTAGCCCACCCGCTTGCCGTTGCAGAACATGGTCCACATGGGCTCCTCCAGCACCCACCCGTCGTCGTCGCTGTGCTTGAAGCTGGCGCCGTCCGCCGTGCCCGCCGGCGCCGTCCCCGCCGCCGTCGCCCCCTCCCCCGCCCGTGCCCTGCTGCTCCGCGTGCTTCTCGCTCTCCAGCACGATCCGCGCGCCGGCGTGGGCGCCGAGCTCGCGGAGCAGCGCGTGCGTCGGGAGCGCCAGCTCCACCACCAGCGTGGGGCGGCACCGCGCGTTCTCCTGCAGCGACAGGGAGACGCGCCCATCGCGGTAGCCGAAGAGCGTGCCGGTGAGGCGGTGCCGGGACGACGACGCCGCGCTGGCGGAGGAGCCCATCAGCTGCGATAGCAGCGAGTCCGAGGGGGTCAGCCGCGCCGGCGTCGCGATCCTGCACGCCCCGGGCTGCAGCTTCTGCCCGCACCGCGGGTTCAGCAGCGGCAGCGACCGGCACATGCTCCGGAACATGCGCACCGGCCGCGACCGCTTGCAGGGCGCCCGCCGCTGCGGCGGCTCCTCGAGCGCGTGGCCCGCGCAGCGCGCCGGGGACGGCGACGCCTGGCACAGCTTCTCGCAGCAGGTGGCGGCGTGGTGGTCGTGGTCGTGGTCGGTCCCCTCCGACGACGACGGCGACGGAGACGGCAGGGACGACGTTGTCCGGCTGCAATCGGGCTCGTCGGCGGCGGCGGTGCCGGCGTCGACGTCGGCCATGACGGAGGGAGACGAGCTGCGCCGGGGCTACCGGCAGCGCGGCCCGCCTGCTCCCCCGACCGGCCGGCGTCGAGCGCGATGGATAGCCGGAGGCTGTGGATCTGCGCTGCCCATCGGAGGAGGCGTGGCGAGGTGTTTTGATGCGGTTGCGGTTGGATTGGCTATGCCGTATGCAGGGCGGTTCGCTGGCATGCGTGGTTACGAGCCACCGGCGCCAAACGCGCCAGCGCGGGCGCGCCAGCCGCCGAGTCCTTCGGCGCCCTCAGTTTAGCGCACGCGCGCGCGGGTGGTGGGTTTGGTATTCTGGGCTTCTGAAATTAACTGGTGAATAGGATCGGGCCCATGTTCTGCGAAAGGATTTCGTCGTAACGGGAGACAAGGCCCAGTGGGTTTTTGTCCATTTTGGCCCAACCCAGGAGGCGCCGCGGTTCCCTCGCTCGAGTGCCGCCAACTTCATTACCTCCAGTATTTGTACTGACTCAGTGACTCGCAGGGCAGTCAGATCGAGATCAAACAGAGGACACCAATTTGAGAGCTGTGCAGGGCAGCTCATGTAGGGCTTGCAAACTCGCATGCCAGCTAGGATCAGGGAGCAGAGTAGTACTAATGCAGTAATGCCAGGGTCGACATCAGTACATCACCATAAGCTAATCGATTTAAGGTTATGATCAACATTAACAGATGGTGATGTTGATACTGCCTGCGCCAGAAGGTAGCAGTACTATTTGTGATCTTTTCGTCGAACACAAGTAGCTGCATCAGCATAATTCCCGGGGCTAATCATATATTTAGGGATAAAAATCAGAGCAGGTAGCTGCAAAGCCCACATCGATCTTGTGCTGTTGTACCCCCGGATTCTCAAGCCCGAAAACGCGACAAATATATGATCATCCAGAAAACGCGACAAATATAAGATGGACAAAATTCTTCGGTTAGAGTGGATCAGCGTGCAGATCAGAGAATCCCAGTGCTGAATAATTTAGCAGCTTAGGCTTTGTTTAGTTTTAAAATTCCATCCCAAATTTACTGTGAAAAAGAAGATTCCCCATCACATCAAAATATCATAACATGCATATAGTATTAAATGTAGATAAATAAAAAAACTAATTGCACAGTTTTATTGTATTTTGCGAGACGAACATTTTAAGCCTAATTAATCATTTTTAGACATTTTTTTGCATAAACAAATAAAATGTTACAGTGGCGCAATGATTACGAAGAGACATCGTATTTCAAATTTAGCCTACTAAATTTAGGATCCAATCGAGGCCTTAATTATATTCTGATCTGATGAAAAGATGTTTGACCGGTCAGGCCCAGATATGTATCGACCGACTGAAACTTCACGTATGCAATTCATCACACGGCAAGCAGTAATCCTCTGTAGAAATTAAAAGCCTGGTTGGTGCGGCGTCCTTCAATGCCCTCGCAGCTGGGGGCAGTGGCGGAGCCAGGACTGATCTATGACCCGGGCTGAAGCCTTGGAGCATGCCGCTCAGCAGGCTAGACATCACGTTCCTGGATTAGTGAAGGCCTGTTGGGCTATTTTTTTTCCTTGTTAAAACTATTGACTTCCAAACATATACACAAGAGAGAAGCTTACCATGGGCTAATACAGCGTACCCATAGTGGTATTTTTGGCCAGGGGGGGGGGGCTGCAGCACCCCCAGCACAGGGTGCAGCTCCGCCCCTGGCTGGGGTTAACGCCTGCGTCCGCATCCGCATTCTCGTGCTGCTCCTTGAATGAACAGGGCGCCCTGCCTGCCATGGCTCCTACCAAGACAACAATTTACATGATTACCCTTGCAAAGTTGACCGGTTGCTCGTACGTACATTGTTCTGTATCGACACCGGGCGGTCTACGTAAGTCTAATCCTCCAGGGGTAATACAGGAAACGGTTTGGGCCCCACCTGCCCTAGTTCCACAGCAATAAATTAGGGCTCGATTGCATAGGAGTATGTATGACGAGCCTGTGTTTAGTTCCCCATCCAAAATTCTCATAATTCTCTCTCCAAACATCACTGTCCACCTATCACATCAAATCTCTCTTCTCATGCATGGAACACTAAACATGGGTAAATAAAAAACTAATTGCATGGTTTTGATGTACACGACGAGACGAATCTTTTGAGCCTAGTTAGGTCATGATAGGACAATGTTTACCACAAACAAACGAAAGGTGCTACAGTGTCCTACATTTTTTCCAAACTTTCTCCTACACTTTTTGGAACTGAACTCTGCCACAGATGAGGTGAGTAAATACCCTGAACGCAGCATCAGCGTCCTCAGGGCAGGGGAGTGCACCCAAAAGTTCATCGGCAAAGCGAAACAGTAGCGCTAGGCTATAGTTAGAGACGCAGTCCCCAAACTCCCTTCTCCTTCCAGAAGCTCCCAGTCCCAGCATCTAGCTAGAGCGGCGCAGCCAGCCGCAGAGACAAAGGCAATGGATCAGCACGGCGAAAAGGAGGGGGAGAACAAGTCCCAAGATTCGACGGCGGCGGCGGCGGCGGCGGCGGCGGAGGGCGACTCCGAAGAATCCATGGATCAGGGCAAGGGGTATAAAGCGGAGGAATCGGCGGGTCTGCTGCTCATCAAAGAGGTGAGCTCTGAAGAAGCCGCCTCGCCGCCGTCGCCGGCGCCGGCACTCTTCGCGCACCCGTGCTCGCTGCTGCAGCTCCTGCTCCGCGCCTGCGCCGGCTGCCTGGGCCTGCACGGCTACTGCAGCGGCGCCGACCCGAAGCCGGCCGCCGTTGCTACACCGCCGCCGGAAGAAGCTGCCGTAGCGGCGGCGGCGGATTCGTCGCAGGACGCAGAGGGCGGCGAGAAGGCTAACGTAAGTGGATTTATTTGTCACTGCTAGATTAGATTAATTTGTACGCGCATTTGTCGGTAACCGATTTTTTTTTTGTTTTTTTAGTTCATCGACTATATATCTCGCGTAAAAATATGCAACTGTGCTGCAGGATTTCTACATGCAGCGGGAGGTGCTCACCATGGTGCGGGCGGCGGTGAGGAGGCCGCGGCCGCCGTCTGAGCGTCCGAGGGAGGGTGGTGGTGCCAATGGAGGACAACACCACTAGGACATCTTCTTCATTCTAGAAGAAGCTGGTGAACAAACGGTGAAGCCTCATCCTGTGTGTATTTTGATCGTCGAATCTGTACGTGGCCGTCTACTTCCATGTACGTAGCATCATTCAGCTTTGTATAAAGTCGTAAGTGTGGGTGTGGCTAGCTAATTAAGAAGTTCAAGTTTGCGTAGGCCTCTGTGATGTGAACTTCAAATACTTAAGGCTCTGATGAAAGTGGTGTAGTTATCTGCGTGTATTAACACGTACACTAAGGCCACTCTCAGTGAGAGGGTCACGAGAGTGTCATAGACATTAAATTTGATAACATGTACCAATAGTATTACGAGAGAGAAAAAAAGTGTGTCATGGAATGTAAGAGGAGGGTCATCACCATGACCCTTCACTGGCACAGTTCTCAAAATTCTAATATAGATAACTGTATCGATGACCCTTTCACTGAGACTGGTTAAGCTGCAATACTTCCTGATATGTGCATTTGCTAATCAAAAGCTCGTGGGTGGGTGATATACGTATATAGAGATGTTTGTTGTATTCAGTAGTTTAATTTGTTGCCGGGTGGCGTGCATATAAACTGTTGTCAGACCATCAGTCAACAACAAGTCAGGTGCTCCATACGAGTGTTCTTGTATTGTGTTGACGGAATTATTCGAGGCCCGTGGATCCGATCCACCGGCTTGTATCCTGCTGCAAGTGGCACACTTGTAAAAGGAACAGGAGCCTGTTGCCTGTTGCCGCTCGAACGCCACCGGCACACGCCGGGAGCAAAAGATCGAACTGACTGAACAACGATCATTGATGTCTGATAACTAATTAATCTGGATGTCCGGATTCAGATACACCCACGGACATGTGTGTGTCTCGTAAAGAGGTACTGTAAGTAAAGTAATGCACTGTGTACTACTGAAGCGGATTCCAACCTTGCCATGCAAAAAGCTGAAATACAAATGTAGGGAAACTTACTACACATATGTCCGTGAGATACTCCACCTTTTTTTCCCTTACGAAACACTATGTCCAGCATGTGTCAAGCTAAGGGGAAAGATTAAACTGAATACAGTGATATGTAAAAATGCTAAAAATACGACATACAGTAAAAGAATCACAGATAATATGCTTCGTGTTTTACCCTTTTTTGTAAAAGAATCACAGATAATACGACATACAGTAAAAGGTCAGGTCAAAGCGCAGCTAGCCTTCGTGTTTTACCCTTTTTGTGACATGGCAAAGTTCAAAACTACTAGCAAGTCATAGTACTGCATATATGCTTCGTGGTACTGATCCGTACATTACACTGTTCAAAAAAGTCATGCTTCTATATGCATGTATGGTGTGCGATCTAGCTGGTAATTTTCGTGGCAACAAACATGAGGTCAGTCAGGTTCGGGGAGCGGAAGCCAAAAAGACAGGAGGGAGGGTAGAACCAACAGCACCAAATTCTCCTTGCACTCGTGACAACTTTTATCGGCACATGGGCATGCTCCTCCCCGATGGTTTTAATTTGCGTACCGACCATGCATCGCTCCCGACGGCCGCCTTTTCGTCTTGGTTGGCGGTACACCGTACCCCTGGCTGGCCAGACAACAACGCGCGGTAAGGGCATCTGCGACGTCGTGGGCGCGCATCTACCGTCCGGTACCGAGGGAGGCCGAACCAACGATGCACGGCGATCGGCGACGAGGAGGAGGCCATAAGCCGTGGCCCGTGGGCGCAGCAGGGGCCTCGCGCCCGGGAAGCGATCGGGTCCACCGGCGGGCGCTGTTCTTCTGGGCCGTGCCCTGTGGTGGCCTGCCTGGTAATTCTTGGGCTGAGCCAATAGTACCACACAGTTTGGGCCGATGTCGTCTGCTCTTCTTCCTCCTTTGTACTTTGGACTAGGTAAAGGCCCGTGCGATGCTACGGGCACATAATTTTAAAATACAATAAAATTATTTTATAAAAACATGGTAAGAATACGATAGATAGTCTAAACAATAAATTTAGGTTTTGTATAGTACATTGTCTGTGACTATACCTGTTTTATACTACTAAATTAATATCAAATCAATACCATTTCAGTAAAATATGAACTCATGATACGCTATATATATATATATATATATATATATATATATATATATATATATATATATATATATATATATATATATATATATATATATATATATATATATATATATATATATATATATATATATATATATATATATATATATATATATATATATATATATATATATATATATATATATATATATATATATATATATATATATATATATATATATATATATATATATATATATATATATATATATATATATATATATATATATATATATATATATATATATATATATATATATATATATATATATATATATATATATATATATATATATATATATATATATATATATATATATATATATATATATATATATATATATATATATATATATATATATATATATATATATATATATATATATATATATATATATATATATATATATATATATATATATATATATATATATATATATATATATATATATATATATATATATATATATATATATATATATATATATATATATATATATATATATATATATATATATATATATATATATATATATATATATATATATATATATATATATATATATATATATATATATATATATATATATATATATATATATATATATATATATATATATATATATATATATATATATATATATATATATATATATATATATATATATATATATATATATATATATATATATATATATATATATATATATATATATATATATATATATATATATATATATATATATATATATATATATATATATATATATATATATATATATATATATATATATATATATATATATATATATATATATATATATATATATATATATATATATATATATATATATATATATATATATATATATATATATATATATATATATATATATATATATATATATATATATATATATATATATATATATATATATATATATATATATATATATATATATATATATATATATATATATATATATATATATATATATATATATATATATATATATATATATATATATATATATATATATATATATATATATATATATATATATATATATATATATATATATATATATATATATATATATATATATATATATATATATATATATATATATATATATATATATATATATATATATATATATATATATATATATATATATATATATATATATATATATATATATATATATATATATATATATATATATATATATATATATATATATATATATATATATATATATATATATATATATATATATATATATATATATATATATATATATATATATATATATATATATATATATATATATATATATATATATATATATATATACGTCGTCGTCCCCCTCGCCCCTCCTGCTCCTGCCTGCGGCTCCTCTCCCCGGACGACGGGCCGTGGCGCACTGGCGCCGTCACGCGAGCCCGCCCCTCCTCTTCCTCTGTGTCACCACCCTCCCCTCCCTTCGTCACTGCCGTTGGTGAAGAGGAGCAGGTCGAGGCTCCAACATAGGGGAGGGTTAGCGAGGGTGCCGGCGCGCGTGGGCAGCAAGGGACCTCCTCTAGCGGCAACCCCTGGAGATGTGCTGTGAGGTCACCGCCGGGTGGTAGGCCGCCCGCCTTGGCATCTGTGCCGACGTTTTGAGGATGTAGCAGGGAGCAGAAGGGATCTGAGGGAAGTCTGCATCGCATTTTTCCAGTATGGTTCTCTACCCACGATCTGCTATTTCCTCCATCATGACTCAGATCTGGATCTCTCCTTCAAGCACGAGTATCCTGAGGTATTACCTGTCTCATTCTGTCAATTTACCTGTGGAGTGATCAAAATATTTTTGTTTGATCATGTTGTTGCAACAACTTCAGTCCCCTAATCTGCAGTTGCCTCTTCACTTCTTCAGGATGACAGTGACACCATCCACGGGATCCTCCTCTCCCATGCCACTTTCTATTAGCATCCTGACACCTTTGCCCTGATTTACGAGGTCAGGTCCTCCTCTGAATGTTTTTTTAATCAGCGCAATAGTCTGCCAGTTCATAAAAATGCCTTTGCCAAGATGTTCAGTTTTTTTTAACATGCCCACCACATGTTCGATAGAATGCTTCTAGGAGGTACGAAATTTATTTCCCACTTATATTTTCCTTCTCATACTTTGAAGTCAATCTAAGGTGTCATCTCTGAAGCAAAAAAGGCTTGTACCACACATTTGTTACACGACATGCATGCTGAAATACCTTGGACACAATTTATTTTTCCCAATCTGCATATGAGAGTGATTAGAATGGAGTCCATTATACGGATTTTTCTTTCAGATGAGGGGAGCACTGACCTGTTGACACTCAGACATTGTGTTCTTCTATTTTCCACCATCATTGGTCAAGTATTAAGAACAGCTTTAGTTTTGATAGATATTCTGTTTCAGGTATTTTTAAGAGATGAGAGCTACAGCTTTAAAACTAGGGCAGTAATCAGGGATGCATCATTTATGTTTGAATCGGCCCATCAGGGTGGAAATATTATTTACAATTCAAATTTAATGTTTGAGATCGCTTGCTTATATTTGTGTATACATACATGTAGCCTTATGGCTTTTTTCTTACAGGCAATATGCAGACCAAATTTGAAGATGATTTGATCAACACAGGATGCATGGTTCAAATGATAGAGCTGTAGCCTGCAAAAGGGCTACTCAAAGAAGGGTGTTAGATCTTTTAAAATTAAAAACTGGCAGATGAATTCATCTCTTGAAGGTTGGCTTTGCTCACTCATCTAATTAGACAATCAATAATTTTTGTTTCATATTTGTTTCTAAAGCTTGTCAACAAATTTTGTTTAGCAGTAGTTATCAAGAACTCGGGTGTATTTAGAAAGGTTTATGTCTTAATTAAAACCTTGGGAAGGAAAACGGCATTGGAAAAAAACGGAGGAAGATAATCACAAACCAAATATTTTGGCAATCCCTCATCTGACACTTTCTCGGTGATATTTATTTGTCTCTCTCAAGGCACCTTCTCCTAGATGTCAGTGATATTTGAATTTGATGCATGCTTAAACATATTGAAGAGCAAAAATGGAACCTTATGTTTTCAGCTATGGGCTATGGCTGATGGATATCAGCTTCAGGTTTAGCTAAATTTCAACTCTGTACATGGGAAGCTTTGGTTGCGAGAATTTCATTCAATAAAGTATGGGTTTCTATTTTCTGATAGCTCTTATACATCCACATTCTTTGTGCTATTGTGCATCTGTTGTGGTGTTTCACATCAAATATTCCCCATCAATTTTGACTTACAGTCTCAAAACATGTGCTACAAAAATGTTGTGATATGAATGCTACTTCGCATAAGGTAGTTTTGTCCCATATGCAAATCTTCTTACATTTTCTCAGTGGATAGGAGTAGGAAATCTCAGGAAAAAATCAACACCAGGAATGAAAGTTGATCAATTTTGGTTATTGTTCGGTCCAACTTGTTTTAATTAATTTAGTGTTTCAACTTTGTTTTCCTTCATAAATATCAGTTGCTGACTTTATTTAACAAAATGTTGTATATGTTTGTCTGCTTCCATTTGATAAATAAATGGCACAGAAACTGGAGAACTCATATCTGGTCTATATCATTAGGTTTTGGCCATGGCTGACGCATATCAGCTTTAGGTTTAGCCAAATATCAACTATGTACATCCGAAGAGCTACTGACAACTACACATGACGTTAATTAAAAGATTTATTTGGGAAATGCAAACTGCAATCATGGCATGCATATTACAGAGATGATTTATCTTTTGTGGTTGTTGTTTCTGAAATTTTGAGCTAGCCTTCACGTGTCAGCAATGTGTGCTTTCACTAATAAATGGGAGACTATCCGTCAATATGAGATGCAGGTCAGTTGATTGATCAAATTTTATGTTAGTGCCTGCTTTTACATTTTCCTTAAAAAATCTTTTAATTACCGTCATGTGTAGTTGTCAGTAGCTGCAATTAATTTGTTAAGCCCGTACTCTAGGTGCCTTCGGTGCTAAAATGTTATGACAAGCAGTGGGCTCTTTACTGTCTCATGAAGAATCGATGCCAGGGTCACAGTCATGATATGTTTGTTGAAATGGCTCAGATGAATTTGTATCCTTTTCCAGATTAGTTTGACTTTTGAAATCCGTATAGCTCAGTGCCTTGTAGATGCTGGATTTCCATAATTGACAAGGTCAGAGGGTCTCCAAGGCTCGCATATATGTTCTGGAGGGATGGCCTATTTTATATTGGATTCAAGCAAAGGTTTGTTGAGGAGCCCATCCTTTGCATACTTTGCAGCTGAGCATGCCTCCAACACTGTTTTGCTAATGGAGCAAGCAAACATGTAATTCGTCAGGGCAATAATAGATGTAACTTGTAAGCATTGCTGCACAATTCCTCCTAATTAAAATTTGTCTGTTCACACTATTAAGATACAACTTAGTAAGTTTCTGCAGTCACTACTAGAGATTCATCCAGAAAGAGTTGTGAATATTCAAATATTTTTTAAAAACATGCAGAAATTAGAGGATAGTTAGTTGCTGTGTGGAAAGTTTCTGCAGCACAACAATAAGCTGTTACAGATGTATATGCTCTCCACTTATTGGCTTCTTACTCATGAAAGTTTATGACTGGTGAACTCGTAATGATATATTTCCTGAATACATGAATGACTGTCATAGTAGACGATGAGGTGCTGCTTACCTATTTTTATTTGGCTGGTGTGGTTCTAAAACAACTACAATGACTGAACGAATGAGTCCAAGATTATTACAATCATTTAATGAGTATTACTGGCTTGCGTTGCATTTTTCAGGAAAATATTGTGGTTAGAAATTTAATTATTTTGTGATGGTTATGAATGTACTATTTTAACTTTAGGAGTAATGGCGTGCATGTGCTTAGCCATTTTGTTTAGAAAAATAATGGATGCAATCACATGTGCTCAATCTTTGCTTTATATTCTGGCCTTCTGATAAGCTTTTAGTTTTAGTGAGGCGTGTTACAATGCTACGAAGAACAATGTACGTAGGCGCTGATTGTTTTTTATACAACTATCTATATAATGTAGGTGCAGGATGCCTGTGAACTGAGAAAGCGCTTTTTAATACACCTATTAACATACAAGCAGAAACGGTATGCTAACATACTCGAAGTTCTACGAGATTATCTTAGACGCTACATTAGCCTTAGAAATGGAAAGCATAAATTATTGTAGCATTATCAGAAGTTTAAAACATTTGACATGTTGGTCACACTTTCTTTCCGTTATTTTTAACATTTTACTACTGAAATTTATTGTTTAGACACTGATATAAATGTTTATAAAATAATATTTATAAAATAATTTTATTTTATTTTAAAATTATGTGCCCGTAGCATCGTACGGGCCTTTACCTAGTTTAAAAAAAAATGGAAGATCGTCGGAGGACGACGAGGACGGAGTCATCTTTTGCGCATTTGCTCTGTCTAGTGTCTAGGCTCTGGCCTTCAGTGTTGGGTCTCTCTCTGGTCTTCATGTCGATGTAATCAGTGCTGGGCCCTCTAGTTAATGGAAATCTCTTTCCGTCACCAAAAAAAAAACAGCCAATGTGCTATGGCGTTGATGGGCATGGGCAACGGCTCCATCACGAATGAAGTCGCAGCCACTCATGGAACAGTGGGATTACTCATTAGGTTTAATATCTGCTGTTAATGGTGGTGATGAACAAGGGATTCCAACCTGTGAATGAAGCCATCAGTAGGCAGACATTGGTGATCCCGTGGACCGTGGTAAATGGTAATTGCATCCGTGTGGATCAGGATGCAGGGGACAAACGGAGCTGGTGCTCTACGTGACCTGACACTGATGGCCTCAACTCGTTTCAGGCTTTTCAGCCACCGATACTTCTACGTTCTCCACACTCGAACACACGCGAACACCGGCGGCGACGCAATACGTAATTCTAATCCGACCACTTGTTGCCCAGGCGCCGCTCAGGAGTTAGGTAGGAGTCAGACTCCATGGCTCCGGTGAGAATCATCGACGTCAGCTACGTCGCTGCCGACGACGCGCCGCCGCCCGAACCTATCAAGCTCAACGCCATGGAGGCGCAGTGGGTCGTGGCCCCGGTGCTGCAGCACCTCCTGCTCTTCGAGGGCGACCAGCTGCCGCCCTTCGACGCCGCTGTCCAGTCCCTCCGGTCCTCCCTCGCGGCGACCCTGGCCTCCCACGCCCCGCTCGCCGGCAGGCTCAATTACCTCGCGGACACCGGCGAGGTCGCCATTCGCTGCTCCACCGACGGCGGCGACGGGGTCAAGTTCGTCGTCGCGGAGACCGACGCCGACGCCCGCAGCCTCGCCGGCGACGAGGACCACGACGTGCACACGTTCGAGCGGCTCGTTCCGGAGGTCGAGATGACCCTGCTGCCGGCGCCGGTTCTGGCCGTGCAGGCCACGCGCCTCGGGGGACAACGAGGCGGGGTGGCTCTCGGGCTCACGGTGCACCACGGCGTCGCCGACGGCCGGTCGCTGTGGCGGTTCGTGGAGGCGTGGGCGGCGGCGTGCCGGGGCGACACGCCGCCTTCGCCGCCTGTGTTCGACCGCTCGCGTGTCAAGCTCCCTGGCGGCCAGGAACTGGCCCGGAGCGTCCTGCGGAAGTACGCCCCAGGTTTGCCAGTGGTACGTACGTACGTTCCCCGCGGCGAGCACATGCTTCACGTACATTTTCTTCCGTTTGAAATCTCCGTTTTTGGTTTTGAATTTCTTATAGTGCTGTTTTTCGCCATTGCCATGACCAGGTGACCATGCCCGGGGCTTTGCACCAAGACCGCCTGAGCTTCACCCGCCGGACGTTCACCCTGGACGCGGCGCGCATCGCAGGGCTGAAGCAGCGCGTCGTCCGCGTCGGCGAAGCCCACGGCGCGCCGCCGCGCCGCCCACCGCCGTCCACCTTCGTCGCCGTCATCGCGCTGGCCTGGACCTGCTTCGCCCGGTGCAGGTGGGAGATGGCAGCGGACCCGCTCGGTTGCTCGCCCTGCCGGTGGGAGTTCCGTCGGCTGGCCGGCGACGCGACGGTCCGGCTTGACCGGCTGATGACCGTGTCGGGGTCGCCGGGGTTCGCGGCGTACGACGCCGCGGACTTCGGGTGGGGGAGGCCGCGGCGGACGGAGAACGTGAGGATGAACCACGACGGGCAGGTGGCGCTGGTCCGCGCCAGGGACGACGGCGGAGTGCAGGCGGCGGTGTCCATGCTCCGGCGGGCGCACGTCGACGCGTTCGAGTCGGAGCTCCTCCAGCTACTCGGATGACGTTGCAATGCACGCAAAGCACTGGAAAGAGGAAAACGAAAGCGACTGCGAGAGCGATTGCCGACCGATGGATGCTGCTGGAACCTGCTGCGCCGTGCGCTCACAGGAGCTCGTGCGTTGTCGCTCTCAAGGGTGTGTTCAGTTGTAAAAAGGAGGGGTGAAAGTTTGGTGAAAATGTCACATCGGACACTGTAACGCACTGTACCACTTTTCGTTTGTTTGTGATAAACATTTTCCTATCATGACCTAAGTAGGCTCAAAAGATTCGTCTCGTCGTGTACATCAAAACCATGTAATTAGTTTTTTATTTACCCACGTTTAGTGTTTCATGCATAAGGAGAGAGATTTGATGTGATAGGTGAAAAGTGATGTTTGGAAAGAGAATTTTGAAAAGTTTAGTGATAGGATACGAAACTAAACACAGCCCAAGTATTAAGAAAATATCGCTGCTCTCTGTTTCTCCTCATTTCTGCTCTCCTTTTGCCGCACCGCCTGTCTCCGCTCTCTTCCAATCAATCCCTATGGACTGGTTGCTCCCTATCCAATCACAGCCAGGGCAGGGCCTTCAGTCGCTGCTTCCTCCATCCAATCAGATCCAGAGTAGCAGGCCTCTGGACCACGGGATCGGCAGCCGCCGTTCCCCATCTGTACTGTACAGGGATGCCTGCCGTTCCCCATCTGTACAGGGATGCGGTGGCCTCGGCCGGAGCAGAGCGGATACCGGAGCGCCGGGGCGCAGATGGGGTGAGAGCCTGAGAGAGGGAGGGAAAGACAGGCGAGCGGACGCGGTGAGACGCGCGAGAGGGAGCGAGCCAAAGTGGCGTCCACACCGCTCTTGGATGGGACGTGTCCATCGGACAGACGGTCAAAAAAGTCTTTAACACGAGCAATCCAGACATGTAAAATCACAATAGTGAATGACGGTGATTCATAGTGGCGAGGTTGTGAGCTGTGTCTGTACTGGCCTTTGAAAATTAAGAATCACGACGAAGACTAGAAGAAAAATAAAGAAAATGAAAAGAAAGAACCTGCATGCACCACACACTGGGCCTGTTTGGGCTTGCTTTGCGAGAGTGCTGGGCCGTGGGATTCCCACCAAGAGAGGGCGGCGCTACATGGGGGGGAAAACTCTTTCATCATCATGCATCAAAAATCCAGCCAATCAATGTGCTAATAACGGTGGAGGGCAAGGGCTTAAACTGAGATCTGTACTTGCAGATCCTCGGGTCGATCTGGTGTCCTCTCTTTTTATTCTTATATGCATCTTTTCCTCAAAAACAAAAGAAAAAAGGTGCAGTTTTGAATAGTCTTTTGCATTTGCTCTAGGCTCTGTTTTTAGAGAACTTGTTTGTGCACTTGTTGTTAAGATAAGGGAGGTTTAATTGCTCTGTCTCTCTATCAACGACGGTGTTATCAGTCTTTGGGGCCAAATTACGATGAAATGAATTGAAAGTCCTCAACAGGCCCTCACTTCAGCTTGTTGATCCCTAGAGACTGCTCTACGTTTTTTTCTCTTCACATGGATGTTCCTCTCGTTTAAGAATTGCTTTTTGAGTTTTTAGATGGCTACATTACTTTGTGGTTATTGGTGTAGCAAATGCTACTACCTGTAATAATTGAAATGATCTTTTTTTCTTAAAAAATGTAAAACCGGATTTATTTCCATTATTAAAAAAGTTAATGGGAAACCCTTTTCCATCTAAAGAAAAAGGTGAATCATGTGCCGCACGCCATCATTGGGCAGACACTCGGGGCCCTTGCATTTGTGGATCAGAAATACTGACGTGACGTTGATGGCCTCCTCGTGTCTGGGCACGTGTTTAATTAAACAAAATTGTAGCTTTGGCCTCTCTATCAACAAGGACATCTTGAAAATGGAAATCCGTTCTTTTTTTCTCAACCCAAAAGGAAACAACGACCGTCATTGGGCAGACCCTCGTGGCCCCCGTGTGGTACTTTCATCAGTTGATCTGAATACTGACGTTGATGGCCTGCTTGTTTTATTTTTTTCAGCCTACTTCTTCGACGTCCACAGTCCACACACCCCCGAACGCACGCAAACGCCAGCGGCGACTCTATACGCCGTTCCAATACGCCCACTTGTTGCTCGGGTGTCGCTCGGACCCCATGGCTCCGGTGAGAGTCATCGACGTCATCCACGTCGCTGCGCCGGCAGCCGCCGCCGACGCGCCGCCGCCCGAGCCTATCAAGCTCAACGCCATGGAGGCGCAGTGGGTCCTGGCACCGTTGCTGCAGCACCTCCTGCTCTTCGACAGCGACCAGCTGCCGCCCTTCGACGCCGTTGTCCGTTCCCTCCGGTCGTCCCTCGCCGCGACCCTGATGAACTCCTACGCCCCGCTCGCCGGCAAGCTCCATTACCTCGCGGACACCGGCGATGTCGCCATCGTCGGCTCCTCCACCGACGACGACGCCGTCAGGTTTGTTGTCGCGGAGACCGACGCCGACGTCCGCAGCCTCGCCGGCGACGAGGACCACGACGTGCACACGTTCGAGCTGCTCGTTCCCGAGGTCGACATGACATTGCTGCCGGCGCCGGTTCTGGCCGTGCAGGCCACGCGCCTCGGGGGAGGCGGGGTGGCTCTCGGGATCACCGTGCACCACGGCGTCGCCGACGGCCGGTCGCTCTGGAGGTTCGTGGAGGCGTGGGCCGCGGCGTGCCGAGGGGACACGCCGCCGTCGCCGCCGGTGTTCGACCGCTCGCGTGTCAGCCTACCTGGCGGCGAGGAACTTGCCCGGAGAGTCCTGCGGAAGTACGCGCCGGATTTGCCAAGGGTACGTACATTCCCTCGAGCAAACAAGCTTCACATTTATCGGATTTGGGTTCTCATAGCGCTGTGTATTTGGTTGCTTTTACTATGCTTTTCGACCTTGTCATCATCAATCACCAGGTGACCATGCACGCGGCTGTCTCTTTAGACCGCCTGCGGTTCACCCGCCGGACGTTCACCCTGGACGCGGCGCACATCGCGCGTCTGAAGCAGCGCGCCGCCGGCCTCGGCGAAGCCCACGGCACGCCGCCGTCCACCTTCGTCGCCGTCGTCGCGCTGGCCTGGACGTGCTTCGCCAGGTGCCGGAACATCGCCGCCGACGACGAGGACGTGTTCCTGCTCTTCCTCGCCGACGCCCGCGGCCGCCTCGACCCACCCGCCGGCGCGGAGTATTTCGGCGCGTGCCTGACGGTGTGCCTCGTGAGCCTGCCGGCGCGGGAGCTCCACGGCGAGGGCGCGCTGGCCGCCGCGGCGCGCGCGATCCAGGACGCGGTGCAGGAGATGGCGGCGGACCCGCTCGGCTGCCGGCCCGGGTGGGAGTTCCTGAAGCTGGGCGGCGACGGGGCGTTCCGGCGGGACCGGGCGATGACCGTGTCGGGGGCGGCGAGCTTCCGGGTGTACGACGTCGCGGACTTCGGGTGGGGGAGGCCCCGGCGGACGGAGAACGTGAGGATGAACCACGACGGGCAGGTGGCGCTGGCCCGCGCCCGGGACGGCGCCGGCGTGCAGGCGGCGGTGTCGATGCTCCAGCGGGCGCACGTCGACGCGTTCCAGTCGGAGCTCCTCGAGCTACTCGGATAGACGGATGACTTGTAATTTTGTTTGTCAAAAAACGTGGGTTGCCAAAAACGGTGGGCGCACAGTAAAATGGCATCGTCTCTCCAGCTCGATCGATCAGCAGCATCCTATCCTTGTCCATGCCATTATTGTGCGTGCCCGGCGAAATTGTGGGTCGGCCATGTACGTACATCCAGGGACAGGATGGATGGGGTGGGGCCGGGGGCAACGCGGACGAATGGAGGAGCCGAGGAGGCACAGCGACGCCGACGCATTCGTGTCCACGGGAATGCGGGACGCGGAACGCGCCGCCAAGGAGCTCGTGTCCTTGTTTGAGCCGATTCCGGCACGGCTGCATGAAACGCCTTGCGTCGTCACCGTCACTGCTTGGACCGGATGATGGGGCAAGATGCTGGGCCCTGTGCGGTCCGTAGCCTGTACCTGTAGGCTGAATCCAGACGTGAGGTTAAATGCAGCCCATATAAGGCCTAGATGCAGCCCGGGATATTCCAGCGACGGCCCATGGATCGCAGTCACTCGCGGTCTCCTTAGAAGGACGGGCCCACATTGCCTTGTCCCCCAGTCCCTCTTTCCCTGGCGCCCGCCCATCCGAGCGCATCCATGGCGCTGCGGCGGCTCGCTCGCCGCGCCCTCCGCCGCGCGCCGCCCGTTCCCGCACCTCTCTCGCCGCCCGTATCCTTCTCACCCCAACTCCGATGCCACGTCGTCCTCCTCCGATTCTCCACGTCCGCGCCTGACCAGCCGCACTTCATGGTCGACTACCTCGTCTCCACCTGCGGCTTCTCCCCGGCCAAGGCCGCCAGGGCGGCGCCGCGGTTCGCGCACCTCAGCTCCCCGGCCCGGCCCGACGCCGTGCTCGCCTTCCTGCGCTCGCGGGGCCTCACCCCCGCCCAGGCCGGCAGAGTCGTGTCCTGGTACCCGCAGGTGCTCCTCAGCAACGTGGACGCCACCATCGCGCCCAAGTTCCGCGCCGTGCGGTCGCTGGGGCTCACCCGCGCTGAGGCCGCGCGGGTCTTCGCGCTCTACCCGACCGCGCTCGCCATGGGCCTCCACACCAACCTCCTCCCGCGCCTCCTTCTCTGGCTCGACCTCCTCGGGTCCGCCAGGTTGCTGATGAAATGGCTCGCCAGGATGTGGCTGCTCAAGTACAGCGTCGACGTGCTCCTCCGGAGGCTCGACGCGCTCCGCGCCGTCGGCGTACCCGAGGCGCGCCTCGCCGCCACGGTGCAGCTGAAGCCCTCGCTGCTCCTGCGGTCCCCGGCCAGGCTCCGGGCTCTGGTGGCGCGCGTCGACGCGTGCGGGGTCCCGCGCGGCTCCGGAATGTACCCGTGGGCGCTCCTGGCGCTGCACAGCGTCAGCGACGCCGCGTTCCGGGCCAAGAGGGCCGCCGTGATGCGCGGGACCGGGTGCACGGAGGAGGAGTTCCACGCCATGTTCCGGCGCGCGCCGTGCTTCCTGTCCATGTCCGAGGAGATGCTGCGTCGCAAGGTGGAGTTCCTGGTGGGCACCGTCGGGTGCGGCGCGGACAGCATCGTCAGGGACCCCGTGCTGCTGACGTTCAGCCTGAACAAGCGGATGGTGCCGCGGTGCCGCGCCATCGAGGCCTTGAAGGCCAGAGGCGTGGACATCGGCAAGGAGCGGCTGGCGAACATCATGAGACAGTCGGAGGCAAGGTTTGTGGCGAGGTACATACTAAGATATAGAGATCAGGCGCCCGAACTCCTCGAACTGTATCCTCTTGACCATCAAGGGCAGCTCGCATGGTGATTGATCCACCATTGGGAGGAGCTGCAGCTTGCTGATTCAACATTTTTGTTCTGACTCCTGTGTGAGGTGTGTTGAGTATCCCCTTGACCATCAAGGGCAGCTCGCATGGTGATTGATCCATCATTGGGAGGAGCTGCAGCTTGCTGATTCAACATTTTTGTTCTGACTCCTGTATGAGGTGTGTTGAGGTTCAGGTTTAGAGATTGACGGGTTTTAAGTGAGATGTATTATCATTTCGTTCTATGCCGTCTCTGTATCATTGGCTTTGCCAATGAGGTCAACTCTAAATGCAGAAAAAGTGACCGATTGATCCTATCACTAACTCCTGTTCGGCTGGCTGGTTTTTCCCGAGAGAAAAACACTGCTGACTGGTGCGTGGTGCTGGATTTTGCTGAGAGGAAAATACTGCTGACTAATGCGTGGTGCTGGTTTCTGCTGAAAGAAAAACACTACTGGCTAATAAGCCCTAATAAGCCAAGCAAACGGGGCGCTTCTGGTGATCCACTTGGGCACGGACCAGTTTCACATAGTTCCACTCATCATAGGCCTTGTTTAGATGTTGAATTTGGGAGGTTAAATTTGGAAGTAAGATGTCACTTCGTAATTATTGCGCTACTGTAGCATTTCGTTTGTATGTGCGAAAAGTTGTCCAAAAATTGATTAATTAGGCTCAAAATGTTCGTTTTGCGGAGTACAACAAAACTGTGCAATTAGTTTTTGATTTCATCTACATTTAGTTCTCATGCATGTTATGACATTTTGATGTGATGGGAAATCTTCTTTTTCATAGTGAATTTGGGAGGAACTTTTTGCATACTCACTCAGATCGGGAAAGACTGCTCAGAAAAGAAACAATCCACAAGCCACACAATGCCACAGAATAAAATTAGAGATAAAACAACGCTCACACTAAACTACATCATTTCGACCAAAATATAGTTGCAGCCTGCAACTTGCAGTACGTACCAGAGTCGAACATCAGCAGAACCGGTCAGCTAACCTAATACATCAGCATGCGAAACAAATCTTATGAACATGCATGCTTTGTCACACGCGCTACTTCTCTTCAGAGTCAACTACATCAGGCACATTGCAGATCGACAGATGCTAATAAGGAGAGTGAGAGTCAGGCTATCCGATCTATGTGGTGGTGTACAATGCCTTCACCGCTGAGTGCTCACCAGTTCCTGCCCAGCTGCATCGGCCTACAGCAGAACAAACAAGTGCATGGTATACACCTGGGACTCGCTCGCTAGCCTACCAGTTGATACCAGTTCAAAACGCACTTTGTTTCACCCGCAGGAATTGACGCGCTTCTGGGACACACCTTTGCCGTGTTTGGTAGTCAGCACTCAACAGGGGAGTGGGGAAAAGTCTACTTGGCAGCATACCAATTCTGTGCACACTTCGCATCAACAGCAAGGTCGACCTTCAGGATGTTTGTGCCATAGAAGGGCTTAGACATGCACTCAACCACTATGGACTTAGCCAGTTCAGCAGATTCTGCAGGCCCTTCCAGTATCACTTCATCATGTACCTGAAAGATCAGCTGTCAATTTTGCTAGCTCTAAAATCATGTTGCATTTACCAAATGAAAATGCTAAAAACTAAAACAACATTCCAAAATAAACATTCTGCAAGCACTAAATGCATCTATTTGAGTCAGAAAATGGAATAGCAATGGTCAAGCTACACCAGTCAGTCATACCCTTTTCAGTTTCAAAGGGGAAAACAAAGTAATGTCACCATTTAACCAGCGATCAGGCCTAACTTTACACATCAAATACCTGCAAGAGTAGAGTAAAACCAAGCTCCTTAAGACGAGTATTCCTGTCTATCTCAAGCATTGCACACATAGCAACATCTGCTGCACTGCCCTGTGATGTTAAAAGAAAATATTTTCAGCACAAACCTAATTTCAACAATTATGAGTTGCGACAGACAACATGGGCTGTTTTTCCATATGCAATGGAGAAATTTAGCATTTTAGCTTTCCTCCTCTCAGCGCCAAAAGCATCCTATATCACAAGAAATGCATTAGAGTCTGATTCATTCCATACATGTCATATATATTCTCATGCTAATAACATTTCCATGATCCATATCCATAATGAACTGCACGGTGTATATTGGCCTACAAGACATGAAAAATAAAAGGAACAGAAAAGGAAACTGTAAGAGCAATGAAGTGCAGTACACAAGGCAAAGCAATAAACTGGAAAGCCTGACCACAGTTTTAACAACACAAGAATAGGTGAATGTGAAAATAACTAAAAATAGGAATATGTTCAATAGATGCTCCAAACTAACTGGTTTAATTTGGTTAGTCTTGTTCTCCTCTAGTTGTGTTTAGGGTCGAGGTGATGTCATTGATGTATTCCTTTTTTTTGTTTATTTTCTTATCTAACAAAATTTTTCTTTCAAACAAATATATAAGATATACCAGCACTGTAATTATATGGGATGCGAAAACACATGTATAAGTATATTTCCATCATATCCATATATCATAATTCATAACTAAGGAAAGCGCTAGCCATTTTCAACAGTTCATTCACCATTCTTCTTCATTGAATAGACATGATTCTTTCTTGTACCTTCGATGGATATTGTTCCTCTTCTCAGATAGATTTCAGCAGTAATGGTACCATGTTTCCTCCCCACTTACTTGTCCCTCCTCCAACTATCCCTGGTGATGCTGCCGCCACCACAAGTCCACAACCCAGCGGTAATCTTTATGCTTCCCTACCCACCATATGCAACTCTCACCTATAGCATCGTTGCTGTCACTATCGCGTTGTCTTGCCAAATGGCTTATCCTATCTCACTATTCTCACTCTCCCCTACCTCTGTGTCACATGCATGGATGAAATTTCTGTACTTCGTAGTAAGCAACTGAACAACTCTCCTAGCTGACTCTACATCATCAACCACCAGAACTTTTTCATAGATGGTGCCAAGTGCCTTCCGTGCATCTGTAGACTCCTTGGATAAGGGTGCTCTAGCTGGAGAAGGTTGTACTGTCTCCTTGGGTGAGCATTCATTCTCATCTTTAGCATAGCCATCTGTAGCCTTGTCATCAAATGGCAAGCTTGTTTCAACTTCAGAAATTTTCGGAATAGATGGATGAAACTTGGAAACATTAGGCCAATGAGCCTCCACTTTGGATTCATTAGGCCTGTTGACTGGTTTGGTGTCATCTTTAACAACAGTGGCCATTGCTGCCACAACAGCTGTAGCACGATTAATCATATGGTGCTTTGCAGGTTCCGTGTTGGCATGCCTATTTGCAAGGGAATTCGGTGCCATTCTTTGTCTTACACTGTGAGATGCAGATTGGTTGGGGCTCTTGAAATCTTCCAGGTGTTCATGATGAAGAATAGCCGGTCCTAGATGACTGGAACCGCTGTTGCTGGTTCTGATTGAAGATAACCTCTTGCTCTCAGCAGCCCATTCTTGCGCCCCACTACTTTGCACATTAAAGTTGACACAAACTCCAAACTTAAGAGCTTTGTTGTCTTGAATTCCAACACCTGAACTGTGAGAGTATTCCTGCCTGACGATCAGAACCATTCTCAAAGTTAGAAGGAAAACACCAAAGTGATGCACACTTGCACAGCAAGGATAATTCGGAAAACCATTGTCACATGTTAATTCGCTAACAAAGTTCAGCCAAAAACAGCACCAAACTTTACATAACAGACAATATTTGGCTCACTCAAGGAAACTACCATTATCAATCCAGAACACGACACAAGTTTCCCGAAACAGAACTGTAACTACCTCAGTACATGCGTAGCATCGAACCTAGCCTAAAAGCCATGTGCCAGCATCCAATTGCCCTCGAGCAAACCTCGAACCGAATAACTATCACCACCAGTACGAATAACTATCACCACCACTACCGCCTAATCACACATAACACAAGCTCCCTAGGTTCACTTGAACGAGCATTAAACCTGCGCTGTGCAACAGCAACTTTTTCAATCTTTGAAAGGTAAGCACGGTCGACAAGCATTCCAGCTGTTTCCATTTTGACAAGAACAGCACCAAAAGGACGCCAATACTCCTCGTAGAAATCGTACATTGAACCTCTGGAGATACCATCAAAAGTCCAAGGCTTCCTTTCAAGCTTGCTTTTCAAGCTCTCATAAAGCCTCAAGGTACTCATGGAATCTAGTGAAGAATAACTGATCCACATTTCTCTGTCTTCTCTTTGTAAAATCTCAACAGGCTCGATTGCAGTAATTTTCCCTTCTGATCCATCCTTTTTTATCTTTTTCCTACCAAAGATAGTCTTCATTGATCGCTTTCCAATCTTTTGCAGTTCCTTTGGGACAATACCCATGACCCTGTGATCATTTGTAAGTCCCTCAAGAGAATATCCTCCATCCGTTCTTCTTGATGAATCCCAAAGTCGCGCAAGATGCATTGTATCAGCATGAAATCCAGAAACTTTAATTCCATAATTCTCTATGACATGGCTATCGAAACTATAATTGTGCCAAACCTACATTAAGAAAAATAATATACTTGCTTTAGAAGGTTCAAAAATAATGAGATAACTGAGGTAGATGTTTTATACTATAGGTTCCGGGAATAGCAAAGTTTAGCTAGGAATGACAAAATGGAAGGGTAAAAGCAGAGAAACAGACAATTTGGCTGGCAACTTCTGAACATTGCAAATTTGTAAGCATGAGTTTAAATCTGACTGATATATGTACTTCCCTACATAATTGCAATGATACTCTTGTTTTTAGTTCCAGTTAGCGCAATAGTCTTACACAATGATGGAACATTGCAAACACCAGCACAATACTCTCCAAACAAGAATGAGGGAGTAAGCTGTATTTCACCTTCCTGATTGATGAATCTTCAAAAAATGGGGCAAACTCCATGAGGACATCCCGTCCACCATCCAGCACATCCACCCAAATGCATGTCTTGCCATTTCCAAAATCAGTTGCAGCACCAGAAGTGCCAGAGTAGATGCTAAAGCAAGTGACCTCTCCATGGCCAACTGGTGTCTCTTGTTTAACATCAATATTAGCTACCTGCATACCATTGAGCTCTCCTGAATTAAACACTGAAAATGAGTTGGTATGCATTCAAAAGGAAAAAAGTCTTTCCAACATAGTAGTATAACTTAATTGCCCGGTACCATACCACTGAACAAAAAATACAAGATGATAATGGGTCTCTACTTCATGCTGTTCGAGATCAATGAGACCCCTCATTTTTCATGGATACATATTGAACAATAAAGCAAGACATGTAGGCATACATAGCGTATAAGGAAGACGCAGAAAGAAGAAAACATGTAAATTCGATAGAATATATCAAACAGAAGCAAACACTGGGGGAAAAAAGGTGGCTATGTAGTCATATGCAGAACCCTGAGTCCTAATTTTAAAGGGGAGTATACTGCCTGATTGAATATGTCAATATCAGATTTAGGCAACAAGAATGACAGATATAACCGGTCATAAGGATCTTATATATAAGTTCAAACAGTCGCCAAGGGTTTTCATCCCCTACCTCTGTGTCACATGCATGGATGAAATTTCTGTACTTCGTAGTAAGCAACTGAACAACTCTCCTAGCTGACTCTACATCATCAACCACCAGAACTTTTTCATAGATGGTGCCAAGTGCCTTCCGTGCATCTGTAGACTCCTTGGATAAGGGTGCTCTAGCTGGAGAAGGTTGTACTGTCTCCTTGGGTGAGCATTCATTCTCATCTTTAGCATAGCCATCTGTAGCCTTGTCATCAAATGGCAAGCTTGTTTCAACTTCAGAAATTTTCGGAATAGATGGATGAAACTTGGAAACATTAGGCCAATGAGTCTCCACTTTGGATTCATTAGGCCTGTTGACTGGTTTGGTGTCATCTTTAACAACAGTGGCCATTGCTGCCACAACAGCTGTAGCACGATTAATCATATGGTGCTTTGCAGGTTCTGTGTTGGTATGCCTATTTGCAAGGGAATTCGGTGCCATTCTTTGTCTTACACTGTGAGATGCAGATTGGTTGGGGCTCTTGAAATCTTCCAGGTGTTCATGATGAAGAATAGCCGGTCCTAGATGACTGGAACCGCTGTTGCTGGTTCTGATTGAAGATAACCTCTTGCTCTCAGCAGCCCATTCTTGCGCCCCACTACTTTGCACATTAAAGTTGACACAAACTCCAAACTTAAGAGCTTTGTTGTCTTGAATTCCAACACCTGAACTGTGAGAGTATTCCTGCCTGACGATCAGAACCATTCTCAAAGTTAGAAGGAAAACACCAAAGTGATGCACACTTGCACAGCAAGGATAATTCGGAAAACCATTGTCACATGTTAATTCGCTAACAAAGTTCAGCCAAAAACAGCACCAAACTTTACATAACAGACAATATTTGGCTCACTCAAGGAAACTACCATTATCAATCCAGAACACGACACAAGTTTCCCGAAACAGAACTGTAACTACCTCAGTACATGCGTAGCATCGAACCTAGCCTAAAAGCCATGTGCCAGCATCCAATTGCCCTCGAGCAAACCTCGAACCGAATAACTATCACCACCAGTACGAATAACTATCACCACCACTACCGCCTAATCACACATAACACAAGCTCCCTAGGTTCACTTGAACGAGCATTAAACCTCTGAACAGGACGCGGACTACCTCCTGCCGCCGGTGAAGGGCGACACCATGGAGCGGGCGCGGCGGCGGGGGCGGAAGGGCGAGGGCGCCCACGGAGGCGCGGAGCACGGGCACCTCCGCAGCAGCGCGGGCGCCGGCGCCGGCGCCGTCCCGGCCATCGCCATGGACCCCACGAGCCGCCTCAGCCTCCCGGCCCCTCCCCCCACTCCCCCGCCGCCGCAACCGAGCCCGCAGGGCGCCGTCTTCGACAGCACCGCGCGGCGCGGGGTCGGCACACCCGCTAGGGTTCAGAGGCACGATAAGGCGCCGGGCGCGGGCATTCGGCGGGCGAATGGAGCGGCGGCGGCGGGAGGACGAGGCGGAGGAGAGCTTGGGTTTGGGGGGGCAGCTGGCCGCCGCGGACTTGGGGAAGGGGGGATAGGGAGAGGCAGGCAGGGTTTACGCCAACGGTGGAATCCGGAATCGTATCTGTGCCCCCTCTTCCTTCCGCCTCTGCCGCTTGTGGCGCGGCTGCGGAGCGGGGCCCGACAGGCGACAGCGCGGGCGTTGCTGGTGTCCCGGGCCGGGCTTCTCTGCTACGTGCACACGGTTGCCGCCACCAGCTGGTTTGTCAATCTTGGTCTTTTGTGTGTTGTTCTTGGTGTGTACACGTCCGATGGTGTGGGCGTTAATGGTTGTTTAGTGGGTTAAGTGGATGATTTGAGGGCTTTAGTTGGTGGTCACGGTGGACCTGCCAATCGTGGAACATGGAGTGTTCTGTTCTAGTACTTCTGATTTGATGGCCGAAGGTTAGGTTATTGGTTTGGAATTTTTTTTATCTGTTTTAAATTTGGAAAGCAATGAGAACGTGATGTCTTTTGGAGGTTTGTCATTAATTTACTAAGTAACTACATATGCATGTAGATCTTTTTTTATTTATTTACAAAGTATCATGTTGCCTCAAAATTGTGGAAAACGTATTCACGACATGCTCGGGAGATATATACAAGAATAGGTGAATGTGAAAATAACTAAAAATAGGAATATGTTCAATAGATGCTCCAAACTAACTGGTTTAATTTGGTTAGTCTTGTTCTCCTCTAGTTGTGTTTAGGGTCGAGGTGATGTCATTGATGTATTCCTTTTTTTTGTTTATTTTCTTATCTAACAAAATTTTTCTTTCAAACAAATATATAAGATATACCAGCACTGTAATTATATGGGATGCGAAAACACATGTATAAGTATATTTCCATCATATCCATATATCATAATTCATAACTAAGGAAAGCGCTAGCCATTTTCAACAGTTCATTCACCATTCTTCTTCATTGAATAGACATGATTCTTTCTTGTACCTTCGATGGATATTGTTCCTCTTCTCAGATAGATTTCAGCAGTAATGGTACCATGTTTCCTCCCCACTTACTTGTCCCTCCTCCAACTATCCCTGGTGATGCTGCCGCCACCACAAGTCCACAACCCAGCGGTAATCTTTATGCTTCCCTACCCACCATATGCAACTCTCACCTATAGCATCGTTGCTGTCACTATCGCGTTGTCTTGCCAAATGGCTTATCCTATCTCACTATTCTCACTCTTTCTGTCTCTAGTATCGCCAGAGAACTACATTTTTTTAATCTCATTGGTATGATCATGTTAACTAATTCTTCATTTTAGGTACTTAAATCTAGAAAGGTATGGACAACTAACTCTGTTGGGCTAGTTTGGAAGTTGGATGCAAACTAAAAGCCTCTACTCATAGTTTATAGATAATACAGTTTAAACCGTCACAGATCAGATATCTGTCATGCTTAAGCCACACGAAAGAGTAAAGGCGTGCTTGGCTCACGGCCATAGCACGCCACGCCACAGTGTTGTGGCGGCTGTGGCGAGGGAAAACTACGCTACGCTACAGTGGCGTGGCGTAGTGTGGCTGCCAGCCAAACACGTCCTAAATATACCCCAAGAAAATTCTGCAACATCAGGCAGTATCTCTTTCACCATGACATGATATATGTGCGATCCAATCCAAGCTAGATTTGCTTAAAAATTAGCAAAAATGAAACAAAATCGCGCACAACAACTAAAAGGAGCACACACTACTCCGTATTCCTTAGCGTGTCTCCAACCAACAACAACAACGACGACGCTACAACAGCTGCATCGAGGCACTAATTAACATTACCCCCAAAATTACTGGCTGATCGAAGATCTCGATCTCTTCTCGCAAGCTAAGACACGTACTAGCTACTTGCCATCTAACGACTCATCACCGGCCATCATCATTTACAAACTGTCCCGGACGACGACGACGGACACGAACTGCTCCGACGATCCCTTTAATTCGGCATACAAATGCGTACGTGCTCCGACGATCACCGAGCTCGATCTCTGCTCGTGTGGGATTCATCGATCATCAGCTGGAGGGCACCGGGTAGCACTTGCCCCTGCACATGCAGCGGTAGACCATGGGGCACGGCAGCGGCTCCGCCGTGGAGCACTTGAAGCTGACCATGACGCGGCTGCACGGCGAGCACGCCCCGCACGCGTGCGAGCAGTCCGGGAGGCTCGACCCCGTCGCGCGCACCTCCTCCCGCAGCACCAAGTCCTCCCGGTCCTGCTTGTCACCGCCCCACTGCCAAAACAAGCAAGCTGAACGTGAGCGAGCTCGCAGATTCAGATTACTGAATCAAGGTTCAGTAGTGAATAATGACAAGTGTAATGTACGTACCTGCGTTGCAGGTATGATCATCTCCGTCGTCGTCATCCCAGCATGCTCAAGTTTCGTATTACCAGCTGTGTTTTAATAAGAAAGTCATGGTTAGCACAGGGCGATAAGCACACTGCATATATGTATCTATCTGACAGAGAAGCACTTATTACCAGGAGCTGGTCTGATGCCATCGCTCACGGCAGCGAGCAGCAACACCGCCGTCAGAGCAAGAAGAACTCTAGGCGCAGCAGCAGGAGCGTGCCTCCCCATGAGCACAAGACACGTACCGGAAGAAGAGCTCGGCACGGCGTGCAAACACTGAGAGGCCGTCGTCGGGACGAGAGGCTGTTTGGAGGAGGCTGCTGAACTCTGAAGGCATGTCGACGCGCCGAGCATATATATAGCCGCGTGCATGAGCGCCGCGCGCTGGCCATTGATGAGGGCGCGGTGTTTTTTAATGGCGTCCGCCCGTCGCGGTGAGGCGGTGGCCGGTGAGGCAGGCAGGCCGCAGTCGCGGTGGGGCGGTGGCCGGCCTTGAATGAAGCCGTCCATTTACTCTGGCTTTGGTGTTTCGTGACTGCACAGTGGAAGGGACGGAGAGTTCGTTCAGGCATCAATTACGCCCCGCATGAGCTCTGCTCTGCGGCTCTGCGTGTCGCGTTGCTCTGCGCCGGCCTGCGCTGTGGCTCCCCGGCTCCCTGTTGCTCTGGAACTCTCTGAACTCGTCCGTGCTTCACGTACCTCGCTGGATAAAAGCTATACTACGATCCTATAGGCGTAGGCATGCGTGGAGCATGGTCCCTGCAGTGAGTGGCAGCGCGGGGAAGTTAAGTGGACAGACGACAGAGGAGAGGACCTTGCATTGATGCTCGGTCGATGGCGCTGCTTTTCTGATTGGATCGTGGAGAATCTAATCAGTGTTGTTCGTGTGAAGAGAGAGAAATAAGTTAAAGGAGAACACCTGAAGACTCCACGGTTTTCCCCTCTTTCTGCAGATCTAACGGCAATTAAGGAGCAAAAACAGGCAATGACATGAGCATTATCGACGCAGAAGCCGAAACCCAAACGGCATATCCATTCTCAGTAACGGAACCCAACTATCTATTAGTTGCGGGGCCATACAATTTACTCTATAAATACTGTACATTTCACAAGTGATCACCGCCGGATCCGTGGCGCAATGGTAGCGCGTCTGACTCCAGATCAGAAGGTTGCGTGTTCGATTCACGTCGGGTTCAAATTCCCGATCCAAGCGGATCTCTTTTTGTTTTTATTTTTTCCCTGTATATAAAACACTAAACGTTTCCTCTTGTTATTTCTTTACTAGCAAATATGTCCGTGCGTTGCTACGGGTGAAACCGCTGCAAGAACCTTGTTGGCGTACGTTCTTAAAGCCACACGCACCAGACCCAGCAAAAGAGTCATCAACGGGACAGTCATCACCAGGACTGTGTATTTGTCTACGTCTACGTGGCGCCACGCCTTGGCTCCTGCGCCAGTGCGTGAGGTATGATCTGACGTGAAGTCCTTCGGAACCTGACTGCGATCACCACCCTGGCGTTAGCTGCATTGCCGTGGCGATGACCTGCACCCAGTCCACGTTTCTTTCCTTCGATAACCCGGCCATGTAAGTCCTAGCTCTCAGTAGTAAGCTCTCAGCAGTACTCTCTCCCCCGTCTCCTTCCTCCCAGTCCCCTTCCAGCGCCGCCCGTCGCCGGCCCCCTGCCCCTGGCGTCCTCGCCGGTGGCCTGGGCAGGTGGGCCGGTTGCTCCTTTCTTCTACTTTAGTAGCCTCTTAGCCAGCGAATAAAGGCCTTCATGGCCACCTTCTCTACCTCTTCCTTTCAAGATGAAGCCATGGCTGCAGCTGTTCGGGGAGCTGATGGAGGTCCTCATCCATTGCGGAGGCGGCGCGGCCACAAGGGCGAGGGCCGTCTCGCGTGCACCGTGCTGGCGTCCAAGGCCATCGCGTCTCCATCGTCACCATCCCTTCCGGTCGTCCCTGCCGACGTCGACACCAAGTTGGGATCCGCCGGGGGTCCTCCTCGTCGGGCTCATCGGGCGGCGCACGGTGGCTTCTCGGTCTCCGAGAGCTCCTTCGTCCGGGGGATTTTTTCGTGGAGCTCCACGTGGTGGGTCCCACACTCTACGTTGTGGGGCCTGCAGCTTATGCGTGTCTTGCATGCAGTGCTCTGTGTTTTCTTCCTCTCCCTAACCGTTCCTGCTTTATCTTTTTCTTTCTTCTTTGTTTAGCTTTCTTTTCTTTTATGTTTTCTCTCCTCGACAGTCTACGGTGCTAGTGCTCCCTTCTGCAGCATGGTGGCTCTTCTTCTGGTGCTCCTTCGACAGTGCCGCCTCCCCCTGGGATCCCGGTCCGAGCTGCATCTTCACGCTCCGACGACATCTCCAACCATACCCGAAGTTCTCGACGGAACCGGTCTGACCGGATCCCTAAACCGGTCTGACCGGTTTGTGTGGTGCTGAGGCGAGTTCATCGTTTCTTCGTTTGCGCGATCCGGCGCTCGTGTGTGTTGACCAGAAAAGCGTCAACATACTTTTGGCGACTCCGCTGGGGACTATAGAAGATCTGGTTTTCAAAGACCGTTCAATCTAAGCTCCAGGCAAGATGGGATCTCGATGTGATCTTGATATGGATAACATCATCACGGCCTCATTGGAAGATCTTGCTCCGGAGGAGCAGAAGAAATTTGAGTCGCTACAAGATTACATGAAGACACAATTTTTGGCTGGCGTCAAGAAAGATCGTCATGGCAAGGTGGCAAGATTGAAAGAATTTGAGCTACCGTGATCAAGTTAAACGACAATCAAGTTGAGGTAATACCCATTGTAAGTAAATCGCAAAAATCACTTTCTACTATAGTTTCTAAAAATAGTGTAGAAAGTGATGTATTGCTTGCCTCATATATTGCTCGTTTAGAACGTTTAGAGGATCTTGAGAAAGATAGGACTACTGCTTGCTTTAACAATAATGAAACTAGTAGTAGCGTTCCTAAAATTAATACTAGTGGGGTAGTTTTTCCTAGCTTGTCACCCATACCTAATGTTAACACTGAAAAATATATGTATGGTATGCCACCTGAATTTGCCATTGATCAATCCCTGCTGTTTCAACCGACTGGGCCAAACGTGGCCAAACCGGTCAGACCGGATCAGGGAACCGGTCAGACCGGTCTGACCAATGCGCTTGAATTAGTGCATGAGCAACCTATGCCGCTTTCTGTTTTGCCTGATTCAATGGTTTATGCTCACACTAATACTTTGGGTACTGCTAAGCCTCAATTTAGTAGAACAATTAACACATCTGCTCAAAGAAATGTTATACCTGATGATGTGTTTGAAAGTTATAGGCTAGCCCAAGCTAAGATTGCTCCCTACTTAAATAAGATGAATTTGGAAAATGTGCAACCACAGCAGTCAAATAATCCAAACTGGGCTGAGTTTAACAAATTTAGAGAAGATTTGGCTAATGTGGTAAAAACTAAACTTGGTGTTGATATTGGTAACACAAATTTGTATCAAAAACCATATGATGCTGAGTTTGATAATTTTCCTCTTCCACGTGGTTGGCGTATGCCTGATTTGATTAAATTTAGTGGAGATGATGACCGAACCACGTGAGAACATATTAGTCAATACATAGCTCAACTGGGAGAAGCGAGTGCTTATAATGCTCTTAAAGTGCGTTTATTCTCGTTATCTTTGACTGGCACCGCTTTTGCTTGGTTTTCTTCACTTGCTCCTGGTTCTATTATATCGTGGGATATGTTAGAACGGAAATTTCACAATCATTTTTATAGTGGGAGCTTGCAATTGAAATTGACAGATTTAACATCGGTTAGACAAGGTAGGGACGAGTCTGTTTCTGCTTATATTAAAAGATTTAAAGAAACTAAAAACCGTTGTTTCAATCTGTCAATTACTGATATGGATCTTGCTGATGTATGCTTAAAAGGGTTAAAATCATCTATCAGAGATAGAATAGAGGGTACTGACTTTCTTTCGGTTTTCAACAACTAATGCTCTAATTTGAACTTGAGCAACCGAAAGAAAGTCAGTACCCTCTATTCTATCTCTGATAGACAGCTTCTTTTGGCCCAAAGTCAAGATGAGCAACATCCTCTTCCGTCAACACGTAACCATCCATAGACATGTGGATCACATTAACTTCAAGATTCATGTGCTCAGAAGAAGAACTGCAATCACTAAGCTCTTCATCGTCCTTTGAAGTAGACGCCGATGATAGCTTATCACCACAAACCATAGGAATAGGAGAAAGAGTACCTTGGGGCGCTTCGGGCAAAGCGGTCTGACCGCTTTCTGAAACCGGTCTGACCGGTTCTAGAGCAACCGGTCTGACCGCTTCCCCAACCGGTCTGACCGGTTCTGTCAGGGAAGTAGCCTTGCGTTTCCATTCTTTGGCTTGAGGAATCATAGGCCTATAGCTGTTGAATGCTTCGTCTCGTTGCTTCTCTAATTCCTTCTCCTTCATCTCACGAGCTCTTAAGCGCTGAAGCTTCCTCTTCT
Organism: Echinochloa crus-galli; assembly: GCA_900205405.1. Classification (NCBI taxonomy): domain Eukaryota; kingdom Viridiplantae; phylum Streptophyta; class Magnoliopsida; order Poales; family Poaceae; genus Echinochloa; species Echinochloa crus-galli. The sequence goes on along the minus strand of OAMR01000410.1, from coordinate 1,154,972 downwards.
GAGTATGAGACAAACCAGGAGGACACCATTGTGGTAAAAAATACTTAGAATTAGAGCTACTCACATTGGCCTTATGATTGTCAACAGAAACAGATTCTTTTTGGATGGGTGTTTCAACCGGATCGTTTTTAACAATCGGCTTTCTACCACCGTCTCCAATCGGAACGTTTATCGACCCAATCTGAATAACATCCTGATGTGTAGTCCTCTCTGGGTCAATATCCATCTCAGCAACCACTTCTTTCTGCTTAGGCCTGTAAACTTGCTTCAATGGAGAATTCACTGATTTCTCACGGAAACCGGTCTGACCGGTTTGTGCAACCGGTCTGACCGGTTTGGGTTGGTGACCCAAACCAAATTGGCGAGGTGCCAAACGGTCTTCTGTGTGCCTTGATGCTCTATCCAGTGCTGGCCTTCGTGCTTCCCCCCATCCAAACTGATATGGCTGATGATATGGTACCCACATCACGCCGTTATCGTCATATATCAGACGAGGTGTATTGGGTGCCCCCCAGTGTGGACTGAAGTTCTTCTTGTATTGATAATCTTCCTGACGCGGGGGCGATCTCATTCTCTTTTTTACCGGCCGATTACTTGAAACGGCCTTTTGCTTGGAGTACTTGTCAAATAACATGTCGAATGTTACCTTTGGCTTAATAGCACTCCCTCTGTTCTTAGCAACATTCAATTTCCAGCTTCCAATCTCAGGACGGCTTGGCTTAATCATCTTTGGCCGTCTCTGAGGCAAAGCGGTCTGACCGCTTTCAGAAAGCGGTCTGACCGGTTTGGGTTCAGGCAAAGCGGTCTGACCGCTCCCTGAAACCGGTCTGACCGGTTTGTCCTGATCAGGCTCAACCGGTCTCTTTTCAGCGGACGATGCTTGCCCCCCAAGTCCAGAGGCTTTCACAGTGATTTTGAACGTCTCTCCGCCATATGGAGTCTTCTCACAAGTAACTTCTCGAACCAACTCCTTCCCCCTTAAATCGGGTTTTTCATCACCAGGACTTGCCCAGTCGACGAGGCTGTCCTCGAGGAACGAGCTGGCGGTGCCGGCGTCGACGGGGCGCCGCCCCGTGAGGAGCTCCAGCAGCATCACGCCGTAGGAGAACACGTCCGACTTCTCCGTCAGCTTCCCGCTCGACGCGTACTCCGGCGCCAGGTACCCGAACGTGCCCATGACGCGGGTCGACACGTGCGTGTTGTTGTCCGAGGTCAGCTTGGCCAGCCCGAAGTCCGCGACCTATTGGAAGACAAAGGTATCTATCAGATGCCGTAGGAACATAACAGTGGAGTCAGAATGATCAGAGCTATTAGCAGCTAGCGTCATCATTGATCCACCAACCATTGCTTCGAAGTTGCTGTCGAGAAGAATGTTGGCGGACTTGATGTCGCGGTGGATGATCCGAGGATGGCCTTCATCGTCACATCATCACAAATGGAATTTAGAAATGATCACATCAGGAACCAAGCCGTTGATGCCAACGGAGAGGACAGAAAAACTGGATAGGGATGCCCACAGTCTTCGTGCAGGTAGGCGAGCCCTTTCGCCGACCCCAGCGCGATGCGAAGCCTCGTGGACCTGTTGACGCAAATGTCGGCCAACACACAAACTCGAACGTGCAACAAGGCCGTCACAACGGCCAACTCCTGGCTCCCCGGAGTAAACCGGTCTGACCGCCTTCAAGAACCGGTCTGACCGCTTTACACAGGGAAACCGTGAAACCTAGAAACTCAAGCTCTGGAGGGACCCCGTCGGAGCTCGAGCAATCTAGGGTTGCTCTAGGATCGGCAGGCCACCTAGAACGCCCTTGAACGCCGTAGAGACGAGCAAAGAACAGAATAGGGTTGGAAAAGTAGGGTAAAAGGATAAAAAAGATAAATTGTATTGGTTGATCGATTGGAGATAATTTCAATCGGCCACGCCCCTTTATATTTATAGGGGGGGAGGTCTTGCCCTGGCTGGATACGATTACAATACGGCACAAAATTACAAGTCCTAAATCTACTCCAACTCGGCCTAAACCGGTCAGACCGCATCTGGAACCGGTTAGACCGGTTTGATCTGTTGCCAGACGGGCTACAGGGGAGACCGGTCTGACCGCTTCTGAGACCGGTCTGACCGGTCGTGGCGACTTTGGCCTGCTGCCATTTTCGGGTGTCAACACATATCAATCGGTCGTCGGTGTGCACTTTCTTCGTCAACTCGATCAGCCCACCTTCAACCGTTGCTTTGCACGGTCCTTCCGCCTTGGTGCATGCGTCCTCGACGCCCCTGCGACCCCCCGCCGGTGGCTTCTTCGTCGTATTTGTCGCCATGGACTGTGCTGCCGTTCTCTGCACATCCTGGACTTCAATGTAACATGGTCTTCTTTCGAGGACCCTACTGTAATCCAGACTGTTGTGATAATATAATATAAATGTGTTTCTTGTCAAAAAAAAACCCGGCCATGGATGATCACAACGCAAGGGAGATCCTTTCTTGGAGGCCTTAATCCTTGATTCCCATGACTCTACGCTGGTGTCGATCATATCCCACAATAAACGACATCCTCCTTAGTTGTTCAGAGGCGAGCCAACAATCAAGGAGCGGATCAATCTTTCACCTCCACGCGGACATGCCGTGGGGTTGCAGACTCGGACGTACGAACAATCGACGGACCAAAGGCAGAATAAATTAAGGAATAGAGGAATAGATTTATTTCTTATAAAGGACGGTAATTATTAGGGGTTTTTGTAAAATTATGACGTATATAAAGGATGGTGGGTTGATTTCTATAATTATTAGGGGTTTTTTGTTAAATTATGACGTACCGCAGAAACGACGTACCGCGGAAACAATCCTTGCTTTATAATTAGGTAAAGATTTTTATTTTTTTTTCGTTATCTATCGCTCGTGCTTTGTTTTTTTCCTGTATATAAAACACTGCACGTTCCCTCTTGTTATCATCTTGTGGTTGACTTCTTACCGGCTGTGGTTTCTTTTTGTTTTTATCTTTTTCGTTGTATATAAACACTACACGTTTCCTCTTGTTATTTCTTTATTTTTATTTTTTTTCGTTATCTATCGCTCGTGCTTTGTTTTTTTTCTGTATATAAAACACTGCACGTTCCCGCTTGTTATCAACTTGTGGTTGACTTCTTACCGGCTGTGGTTTCCTTATAAAAAAACAAAGAAATGGTTCTCATGAGGTCCAAACTCCTCCCATTGGTGTTGATCAGCATACTTGACTTCTGCAACATCGATGCCATCCTACGTTTTGAGTTCACTATTCTGCCTTGTTTAGTTCTCAATTTTGGGTGTCCAAATATTGATTAATTCGGCTTAATATGTTCGTCTCGCAAAGTACAACAAAACTGTGCAATTAGTTTTTAATTTCATCTACATTTAGTACTCCAAGCATGTGTCGATATTTTGATGTGATGGGAATCTTCTGTTGCATAGTGAAATTTAGGGTGGAATTTAGAAACTAAACAAGAGCTTAGTCATCATTCCAGTGAAATTCAAATGTCATTAATCTTCTCTTTTCCGCTCAATCTCTCTCGTAGCGAGAGCTCCAAGTTATCTATGATTGTTGTTATATATGGCTGACCCATATAAATAATCTTTAATAAATCTCAAAGGTCCATTAGTATTGAAGGGGTATCTATTAGTACCGTGTTACTAATAGACAAGGGTATGGGGTCTTCCTCTACGATTCACCTCTAAATGAAAAAATGCACCACAGACTACTACATACGAGGAGCCCAAATCTTGGGAACTCTCAAGAAAGTTTGTTTGAGTTAGACTTTATCTCTTTCTTGCTGTTGTGCCGCCTTCGTAGTCTACCTCATCCTGAGTGTCGGCGTGCACCGACGAACGAGAGTTCAAGTCTCCGGAACCACTTTGAAAGCGCTTCGCGCGACTACTCAAGTTCTTCGTCACGGCTCGTGGCTCGTCTTCCCTTCTTCGTCGCAGCTCATCTTCCGTCCCTTTCCGGCATTGTGTGAAAACCTGTCGTTCTCGTCACCACAGCTGCGCTTGCTAATTACGTACGATGTAAACCAATCTGTTCCCTCATCATATTTTATGAGACCGTGATGATGTGCTTGATGCTTACTAGTATGTTAGAGATTTACATGCTAGGTTTTATACTTGTTATGTTTAATATTGTTTAAAATTTAATCATTAAATTGCCTATTTATCCAACAATTGTTGAGTCTAGCAAAGTAGATGGCGTGGCTAAAAGCAGTGGTGGAGCCACATGGGGGCTAGGGGGCTCTAGCCCCCCTACCTCTCTCTAACCCATGGAGCCCCCTATAACTTTTGTCATGGAAGAAGGAGGGGAAGAAGAAAATAGAGAGAAAAGAGGAAGAAAAAAACAAACATATAAGTATAATGCGTGATATTTTGACCTAGTGGTACAGCTAAACCGTACACAGATTCAAAGCTATAAATTTAATTTTTTTTTAAAAAACTGGCACAGGTTACTTGAAGAAAATTAATAACATAGCAACAGAGTTCCTTAAAAAAAACAGAGCACCAAACAGATGATTCTAATTTCAGAAGTCTGAACAGCTAGGGCATCAAATGTAATCACTCGGAAGTGAACTGCTACAGATGCATCGATCTCATTTTCAAGTGAACCAACTTGTTCCATACAATACAGTGGCACAAGTATCTGGATGCCCTACTCATGAGAAATGAATAGACACTAGTAGCATACAATTACACCATATATACCGTAACACTACCTGTATAACCCATCATTTATATCAATTATACGGCTGTAGAAGGCCTCCGGCCAGGTATTACCAAAACAAGATATATGTACACGTCTCAAAAGGCCTGAATTTTCGTTATTCTTTTGATCACCTGACTGACAAAACGCACACAACTTTCCTGTTCCTCAGGCAGTCAGACACGCGGGCAGCACGGCGCCGCTGACTAACAAGTGAGAAGTTTGAGAAGCCTTTGCATTCTTCATCCAATCCCAGCGAGGTCGATTTCTTCCTCCCCGACTGGCCTTACACCTTCGAATGAAGTATACGACGAACTGTACTACGTACTCTTCGTCATCGTCTTCTTCGTCTTTGATCACCAATGTCTTTTTCACCACCGCGTGCATCTAGCTAATGGCTGCCTCGCGCCGGGTCGCCCACAGGTGGCTCAGCGCGCTGAGGCGCTGGAAGTAGTCGCCGAGCGCCAGGAGGCCCCTCGCCGCCTGCCGCGTCGTCAGGATCTTGTGCATCTGCTGCAGCGTCGTCTGCCGGAGGTGATCCGCCTGCAAAATGGGCACGCAGAGGCCTGAGAAACAGGGGATCTTCGTCGTCTTCCCCAAGCGGCTGATGTCTGGTTCGGTTAGCTTATTTACCTGGGTCACGAAGCCGACGAGCTCTTTGAGCTTCTCCACCGCCGTGGCCATCTGCAGCATGTAGCCGTCGGGGGGCCCGAACGGGTCGGCTGCCGCCGTCAGGGTCTCGGCGAGGTTCTGCTGCAGCTTCTCCATGCCCTGCGACAGCGCGTCCTCGGCCTGCGTCGAGGTGTGCTGCAGGCCGTTCACGGACATGAGCTGCTGCTCCGTCAGTGGCTCCAGCTGCGGCCTTAGGATCTGACAGCAAGATCCAACGTGTCAGACAAATCGCTCGATCGGGAGGACAGGACAGGACATGTCTGAAGCTGCGCAGTGAGAAGTGAGCCGGGCACCTTGAGCACTTCCGACGGCCGGAACCCGCCGATCCAGAGGAAGAACCGCTCGGCGGGGGTCTTCCACAAGCCGGACGTGACGTAGAACACGTCGGCGTTGGCGGCCAGCGCCTTGATCCTGAAGAGGTGCTCGTAGTTGTTGAGCCCGGTCTCGACGAGCATGCGGAGCTCGAGCTCCGATGTCTGCCCCTGGAGCGCAGACCGCAGCTCGGCGGTGTGCCTCTTCTGCTCCTCCACCCAGTTGCCGTAGTCTATCTCGAACGCAACAACACCTGTGGAAATGAACCACCCAAAACAAGCCGGCTGTTAGGTACATGGTGCTGCTCCTGCCACTGAATGTTGTGCTCGGTTGCTGAATGCTATTGAACGGCTAGTGCTCGTTCTTCAGAATGATCGGTGCAGAACCTAACCTGGATCCATTGATCCTGTGAATCCGAGAGTTGAGTCTCCCATGTTGCCATTTGTGTAAGCACCCTGCAGGTCAGCCAATGCACTGAATCAGGGAATGTGACAGGGACTGACGAAATGGCTTTAGCCAACAGAGTCTTTCGTCGTGTACCTGCTGTCGAGCCCGTTGAAGCTCTTGCTCTAGTTGTGCCAGCTTCATGCGGCTTGTTTCTATGTGTTCCTTGTCAATTTCTACCAAAACACCAGCTATTGTTAGCTCTAGCATACATGAAGATCGAGCAGCCAAAGAACAGAATTCTACTTGCTCGTGACTAAGATTAACACACACTGAACAAGCAAAATCAATGAATAAGTAGGGAAACTTAGTACCTGGTTGCAGTTTCTTCAGTTAAGGATGCCAAAGGATACTGGATCACTGGACGCAAGGGCCTTCACAGATGTGCTCTAGCTCAGCTCCAAAGGACACCACCAGTTGGCCGAGGAAGTGATGCAGGGTTATATAAGGAGCCAGCTGCCTCCCCTTTAAAAGGAGGAGCCAAGTATAAAGAGCTTTTAGTATCTAATATTATCACCTGGGCCTCATGCTTAGGATGCACTAATTATTCTTTACGTAAACTAGTTGGATATGTGCGAAGTTGCTTGCACACAGGAATACATATACGCAGCCATCATCACCTAACAAGTGAGCCTGAAAAGTATGCACATGATTCTGACAGAGAAGAAAGACGGTAACTTTCAGGTGTAAAAGAAGCATGCTTTTCAGGCACAGGCTTGGTTACATAGAGAGATCGACACATTAGGTGCTCAATAGTATCAGATAACACAGCATATTGGCACTGGCAATGCCCTGGAAAGGCATGACTCCAAGTAGTTTCCACATACATTGTACTGCGATTCCACCAAGAAAAGATGGTTAAATACACAACACCACTGTCACTTACTGATTAGGCAGAAAGGTGAACGCAAGAAAACTCTGCAGGCATGATACAGATTACTGATAGGCACCGAGATTTTAGTGCAAAAGGAGCTAATTTTTACACAATAACTACATATTAAAGGACCTGCATTTATGATCTTGTACTCACAGATACAAATGAAACTATCTAAACATAAATGGTATGGGGCAGAGGTTAACACTAGGTCCACACAAAATTATAAAGCTAGCTTATCATGACTTACTTCAATTGCTATAGTGTCTTTCGAACCTCAAGAAGGTCACAAGCATTTAAGTAATGCTCGTCGTTGTGATGACCCTATAATGGGGTCCCGTTAGATTCCATGATGCAAGTAAGGGACATCACTAGATTCACCAAGTTGGTGCATGGTGGAACTTCCCATTTCTGGGGTATCCCTCCTGATCACTAGACCTCCTCAACCTTCCCAAAAAGAAGCCTCCTTTTACATCTTTCTTTTTTGCTCCAATGCTAGTTGTCTCCACGAGCTCCGATGTCTGCCCCTGGAGCGCAGACCGCAGCTCGGCGGTGTGCCTCTTCTGCTCCTCCACCCAGTTGCCGTAGTCTATCTCGAACGCAGCGACACCTGTGCAAATGAACCACCCAAAATGTTGTGCTTGTTGCTGAATGTCATTGGACGGCTAGTGTTCATTCTTCAGAATGTTCGGCGCAAAACCTAACCTGGATCCATTGATCCTGTGAATCCGAGAGCTGAGTCTCCCAGGTTGCCATTTGCATAAGCACCCTGCAGATCACCCAATGCACTGAATCAGGTAATGTGACAGGGACTGACGAAATGACTTCCAACACAGTTTTTCGTGGTGTACCTGCTGTCGAGCCCGTTGAAGCTCTTGCTCTAGTTGCGCCAGCTTCATGCGGCTTGTTTCTAGCTGCTGGATATAGGCCTATTGAGCAAGAACATAATCAGTTTCAATTGTGAGATACAAGGTAGCGGTAACGGTAACCTAACATGATAGCAGCAGCAGATTGGTGAAGTTCTTGTGATTACCTTTTTTCGCAGGCGACTCTTCCGAGCAGCCTCTCTGTTCTGTGCAAGCCTTCTCATTACCTGAGGCAGAATCATTTCAGGTTTAATAAGGTTTATATTTGGAGCATTTCATTTGTTTTGCAAGAACAAGCCGATCAACCTAGGACTTTTCTCTGCTGTAACATATACTTTTGAATTAAAAAAAAAAGACTAAGCATGCCATGGAAGTCGAGTCAAATCTCAAAACGACAAAAGAAAAACAAGTGAAAGATCCTTGAACTGTACCCTGTCTGGCGGCCTGCTTGTTTCCTGGTCCGTACTTCTTGCCGGCTCTACTGATATCTGCTGCGGTACATCTTCTAGCTGCACAAAGCTCATAAACATAAGTCATCATCAGATGGACGAAGCTGATGATCGATGAGCTCATCCGATCCTCACCCTATTATCGAACTTGTTGTCCGCCTCCATGACGGTGGATCCTCCGCTGGTGGCCTGGCCGTTGTCCACCTTGAACGGATCGCTCCACATGCCCATCACCGGCGCCGGCCGCTCATACACCCCCATTCTGATGGGCATGGCCGCCAACTGCACCGGGGACGCAGAGGTCATGTACTCCGGCGGAGGCGCGGCGGCGCCGATGCTACCCAACAGAAACAAGCAGCGGGGAGGCACCGTGAGTAACGACAGAGCAGAGCCCCGTTGCAGCAGGTGGCAAACCAGGTTAATCAGAGGGAAAGAGAGAAAAAGAAAATAGAAAAAGGTAAGCGAAGCTTTGGAGCTCCGAATGGAATGAGCGCAGCGCAAAGGCAAAATATGCTCTCTCCCTCCCTCCAAGTGCGGCCGCAGCGAGCACTTTTGGCAAAGGCCGGAGAGGCTGACAACGTACGCAACAAATGATGGCACGATGATGATGATGGATCGCCGGGACGACGAACGACGTCGACGCGCACTCCCGTCCCCAAGAAAGAAAAATCTTATCAGCCACCTCCGAACAATGGCGAGCGAGCTGCGGTTACGGGCCGAGGTTGCCTACTGAGATGCTCGCGAGAACCGGTGCTGGTGCTGCCTAGGCTAGGCTAGGCTAGGCTACGGCCTAGGGCCCGGTGCATCTGCATCGGCTCACCAAGGAGACGATCGGGAGAAGAGAGAATCAGAGCGGCAGCTGCCTCGGCCAGTGGTTAGCTGGATGCCGTCGCCTCCCTCGAGCTCGAGTGGAGCCTGGAATCTGGAATCCGGCGGCTGTAGCGTGGAGTGGAGCCAGCCGGTGGCTTTTGCAAAGGCAGTACAGGTACAGCAGCAGCAACGGCGAGCACTCGACTCGTGATTGGATGGTGGCTGCGTGCGTGCCGGCCGGGATGGAATTATTCAATCAATTGCTCGGAGCCGCCTGCACGAGCGACGCCAAAGGCAAACAGAAAAGAGTTGCCACGCCTCCTTTTTTGTGCTCCTGCTTCTTAATTGTCCCCGTTCTTTCTACGCCGGCGATGCTCTCGGTTTGCTCCTCTGCCCAGCGCCGCCGTGCCCGGCCGCGGCGGCGCAAGCAGGACGAGCACCCAGTGCCAGCGCGACACGACGACGACCACGACGTCCACGGCCGCCTCGCCACTCGATCAAGATCAAGCCACTGCGACTTCGTAGTGGGCTGCTGCGTGCGGCTGACCAGCAAGGCAGCATGCAATACAGGATAAGCCCGTGTGCTGATCTACTCGGCAGCGATAACCCCGCCGGCCCTAGTCTCAGTCAGTCCGGCCGACCGGCGGTGACGCTATGCGGCCGGCCAAGTACCATCTCCACGACTCTACCCCAGGGCCGACAAGGACGGGCACCACCACACACACGGGTCAGTGCTGGGAATTCGATCTAGCCATTAATTACAATTAGTATAGTAGACAGAGCTTAAAACAAGTGGTCAAGGATTACTAAGCATGTAAAGAGCGTGGCGACAGTGACGCCCCATCGGTTCATCAGCGGTGACATCACATCACACCGCAGGAACGACAGTGCAAAGCAACAAGGCTAGCTCCTGAAGTAAAACCCCACAACCATACTGATAGACTTTAAACCAGTTTCGCAGCTCCGAAACCACAAGCTTAACCTGATGAACGTCTGCATGCATGTTGTATACTTCTGACCCTCTTGTTTTTGTTAGACCCATATAGCCATATGAGAGTTCTGAACTGCAACACTGACTTTGGCGCTAATAATAGTCGTATCTATTCATGAACTGAGCTCACCAAGGATCTCAGATCCCAGTCCTAAGTATGCAGTGCTGTACCATAAGAAAACAACAATGTTTCTAGCATGATCTACTCTCAATCATTCATGGGCTTCAATTATTGTGTGTAATATGCAATGCAATGTTTGCATCCTGCACGACAGGAAACACAAGCTTCATCACACATAGTGGAGGGCTCGCCAAGCCAGCTCGTCCAAAAGAGGGTTTGGATGGGATGGGATGGCCCCTCAATTATTGGCGAGGCCACTTGGCTTTTACGGCAAAGCAGGTTAGGTTGGTCTCTGCTCTATCCAGCAAACAGGAACGGCTGCAAATAAAGCGGTAGTCACTTGGCATCATCTGGACCCCACCATCCAACTTATCTGGAACAGAAGTGCAGCGGTGATGGCATAGCCTTTCTTCGTTTAATCTCGCCACACGTGTGGGTGTGATTGGTCACTGTACCAGGTTCCATGTAAGGATTGGATACCAATTCTCCTAGGGAAACAGTCTACGAGATGCAATTCTAATGGTGTATATCAAGCCAATTATGAAGATTATTGCAGAGGAGAATCGAAGCACATGAAAAAACAAACATAATATATATGTCATGCACGATGCAAGTTGTATGTGTTTACTGTGCACAATGATGCTGATGAAAAGGAAATGTGATGTCAAAAGAAAAGGGAATGTCTGATAGGGTTGCCAGTGGTGGACGCTGCTGATGCACAGCACTGGTCACCACTTCCTTCAGATCAGCACCAGGCCACTTGAGCAGGGGCCGGCAGCCCCTGGCCCCCTGCCTTGCCTCATTGGGTTGAAGATGATGCAAAACAAAAACACCTGTCCTTCACCAATGTCTAGTGCCTCACTGCCCACGCACTATTTTGCCAAATAAGGCTCTCGGCTTTTTTCCGTTAGGGGGTCAACTATCAGAGGACCTCAGCTAAAGAGAGACCTGATGCAAAGCTCACTGCCGTGGCTGCTAAAAGGAATGGTACTGACGGCTGACGTGTGCTATTAAGGACAGCTATGTGTCTTGCAAAATATAGTGGAACCTGTGGGCTGAAGCAAGAAAAGCAAGAAAACGAGAGCATATGGCTGTCTAGGCTACGCAGAGCAAAGGGATGTGTCTCCCTTCATAGTCAGCTTTTGGAGAGAGTTAGCACAAAGTATCTCTTGATGTAGCATGCGTTTTGGTCCTAACTGGTGATTCCAAAAGACGGTAGCCATCGTATTATTTTTCCTACTTTTGAGCTTTGCTTTGTTTATTTTAGCTGACATGATCTCACTCTAGATGCACTAGTCCACTTGCACCTCTAAAGATCTAGTATTCAGTTTACATCATGATGTTCCACCCACAGGTAATGAAAATCTAATGCAAATTGCACTGTCTATTAGTGCTAGTGACACCAAAGCTATTTTCTCTCCTCTTTGCTTCACGCCTCGTTCTACTTCAGTTGACTGATTGGACAGTCCTCAAAACATTGGTATTTTGCTAAGGATCAGATGGGCAAAAGCAAAACGTTCAGATGAAACAAGGGATCAGGTCCGAGGAAATACACACCTAAGCTTGTGGAGGTTGAAATGATCTTCAAGATATCCAGGGTAGAGCTCCATCATAAGATGCTCAAAATCCTTGCAATACTTATACTGGCCACCTCACCTCAGTCTGTCAAACAGAAAATAGCAATTCATTTACCAAAACGAGAATACTAGTTGCATGATTCATAAAACACGAAGGTTCTGCATCTGGCCTAGGCTAGTGTTGAATGGACATGAAAGAAGAAATGATCTTAGAAAAAACTCTTAAGAAAGATACGCTCTTTTGAAAATTCAAATGTTTGATCACTTGCTCTGATTGCTTTATTCTGGCCGACAGTATAAAGATTCTCATAATCATGGGTTCAAGAGTGCCATTCCAGACTTACTGGAGAAGCCAATATGATCTATTATTAGTTCTATATTCTTGCAGAAATTTGCAGTCATCAAGAGTAAGAAGGCAATAACAGATTGAGCTTAGAAGAACACATCCACTGAGAAGCCTTTAACATGTGTTAGTCCATGCCTTATTTCTTTCAAGCCAGCAGGAATGAAGAGATAAACGGCCATGTTTGGCAAGCTCTAATGCGATGTGTTCCTTGTCAATTTCTACCAAAACACCAGCTATTGTTAGCTCTAGCATACATGAAGATCGAGCAGCCAAAGAACAGAATTCTACTTGCTCGTGACTAAGATTAACACACACTGAACAAGCAAAATCAATGAATAAGTAGGGAAACTTAGTACCTGGTTGCAGTTTCTTCAGTTAAGGATGCCAAAGGATACTGGATCACTGGACGCAAGGGCCTTCACAGATGTGCTCTAGCTCAGCTCCAAAGGACACCACCAGTTGGCCGAGGAAGTGATGCAGGGTTATATAAGGAGCCAGCTGCCTCCCCTTTAAAAGGAGGAGCCAAGTATAAAGAGCTTTTAGTATCTAATATTATCACCTGAGCCTCATGCTTAGGATGCACTAATTATTCTTTACGTAAACTAGTTGGATATGTGCGAAGTTGCTTGCACACAGGAATACATATACTCATCCATCATCACCTAACAAGTGAGAGCCTGAAAAGTATGCACATGATTCTGACAGAGAAGAAAGACGGTAACTTTCAGGTGTAAAAGAAGCATGCTTTTCAGGCACAGGCTTGGTTACATAGAGAGATCGACACATTAGGTGCTCAATAGTATCAGATAACACAACATATTGGCACTGGCAATGCCCTGGAAAGGCATGACTCCAAGTAGTTTCCACATACATTGTACTGCGATTCCACCAAGAAAAGATGGTTAAATACACAACACCACTGTCACTTACTGATTAGGCAGAAAGGTGAACGCAAAAAAACTCTGCAGGCATGATACAGATTACTGATAGGCACCGAGATTTTAGTGCAAAAGGAGCTAATTTTTACACAAGAACTCCTACAGATTAAAGGTCCTGCATTTATGATCTTGTACTCACAGATACAAATGGAACTATCTAAACAAAAATGGTATGGGGCAGAGGTTAACACTAGGTCCACACAAAATTATAAAGCTAGCTTATCATGACTTACTTCAATTGCTATAGTGTCTTTCGAACCTCAAGAAGGTCACAAGCATTTAAGTAATGCTCGTCGTTGTGATGACCCTATAATGGGGTCCCGTTAGATTCCATGATGCAAGTAAGGGACATCACTAGATTCACCAAGTTGGTGCATGGTGGAACTTCCCATTTCTGGGGTATCCCTCCTGATCACTAGACCTCCTCAACCTTCCCAAAAAGAAGCCTCCTTTTACATCTTTCTTTTTTGCTCCAATGCTAGTTGTCTCCAGTTCCTCAGTGCTTCTTCAGTGATGTATAAACAATTTTTTTGTTAACCCAACCCTTTGATGCCTAATAATCTTGTTGAAAGACACATCATATAGATCACTCAATTAAATATACATAGAGAAATACCTATCTTTGTAACGAGAAACTGAATTCAACATTCAGTAGCAAATTTGAAATAAGGTACAAATCCCTTCAGAATTTTTATTTGATTTTGTAATACTACATCGTCTACTCATGGGTCTAAGTCGTCCCACTATTGGGCAATCATTGCCCATATCTTTCCAAAAGCAAGAGAAAATTACACTGCATAATAATCTGATCCAAAGCAAAATAAAACAAAATGAAGAGGAATATATTATACCTAGTGGGGCACCTACTCTTTTGTGAATTGCGTAACCCTGGTGCGCGACGACGAAGAATTCTCCTTTGCCATAAAGGTGCAAAAGAAGAAGAACCTTTCGACGGGCAACCTAAAGAAGAAGAGATAAGATAAAGCACTATGAGGGATCAATTAGTAGTATAATTAGGCCACAATGATGCAGTCATGTTAATATATGCAAACTACTGAACCTTAATGCAAAAGGGCCCCTGCTTGCTGATGGCAGCATTATTGAAGCTGTTCATGCAGGTCTACATCATGGTGTGTGTTTTCCCCCTTTTTTGAGTGAGAATGCGTTGCAGCAATAGTCGTGGCTGTGGCTGTGGCTGCTTGATTCCTTCGTCGCCTTGTCTTCCTTCTGGCCTGATTGGTTTGCGCCCTTCTTTTCCCGACCTCCCCCCTTTTGCCCCCTTTCCAGTGTTCATGATGTTCTGTATGATTTCAGGGAAATTTCTGGTAAAAAGCTAGGGTAATTTTATAGCCTCCTCGAGTTAATCCGGACCTTGAATCCTACAAATGAAATAGTTCAGGAAGAGCAGAGGATTTAATCAGGAAAAGAAATTACCCACTCAAACCTCAAATGTGGCTGTTTGATTTCAGGGAAGTTAGGGCAAAACAGATCATAAAGTGCAGGCCGGACTCTGAATTCATCTGAAAAGGGAATTACTTACCCTTTTTTTTCCTAGATAGACGAAACAAGGTTTCTTCGGCGTCGAGGATTCCGACTGGCTACCTTTCGGCAGGCAGAAGTTGGCAGCGGTAAGCGGAATAAGAATCGGGTTGACTGCACCCGATGCTACCCTGAAAAATGAACACTGCTAGCCTGGTGGGCCAACCTTGCCTGGGCCTTGGACGGCAAATAATCTGAACTATGAAGCAGTGTTCAGGTACCCATTCTGACAAGAGATCAGATCGAAAGTTTCACATCCAAATCTCTTGGATTGAGGATCTTTTGAGACTCTGCACTAGGATTTGATGGCCAGATAATTTGGACCTACACAAATCATACAGCTACTAGCAGTAGTGGTAATGCTTGTTTGATGGCCAAATAATTTAGAAGTACACACATCATACAGCTACTAGCAGAAGTAGTAGTAGTAGTAATACTTGTTTGGGCAAAGACATTGGACGGTTGGGTTAGTGAACAAACCAGTAGCTAATGATTTTTTCAAGAATTCTAGAGTCTTTTGAAACCATTTGAATGAAATAACCCACTCCAATTGAAAGTTTCATTTTATGGTTTCATAGGATCATCGTAGCTTTTAATTGTAACGAGATGTTGTGACCAAATGTTCCATATAAATTATGTAAAAATAATTATTTGCACACAAGAATGTGGCATCTTTTGAGAAAATTCACACAAACTCTGCTTTGGTACTTTGTTCTCTGACGTAAACAAGTGATTGACTATGAGCTGAGTTGTTGGCACCAAACTGTTAATTTGGTTGTGGTATCCAAGCAGTACGGCGTGAAAATTCTGCATGAAAACAATGCGATGAAAAGAAAATGAAAAATGGGTCAAGTTGCAGTAGCACCATCGAAAGCAAGAGGAAAGGGTCTCCAATCCTCCATCTCACCAAGTGAGCATGCATAATGGCGCATGACTAAGATTCTCACGTGAGCAGTGCTACATGCTGCCTCCATTTTTACTTTTACCTGTAGCGAGGACATCGACATCGCCCTGTTCGTTTGGCTGGTGGCTGGTGGATGGCGCTGGTTTTTGCTGAGAGAAAAACACTGCTGGCTGGTTGGTGGCTGGTGGCTGGCGCTGGTTTTCGCTGAGAGAAAAACACTGTTGGCTTGCTGGAAACAATCCGAACGAACAGGACGGGTCTTCAATCAGATATTTGGTAGTAACTTCTTTTGCACTGCGTTTCAGCAGATATTACTAAAAACACACAGGATTGTTTTATGCACATGTACGTGTGGTCGAAATCCGAAGAAGCTAACAGCGTGCGTTTTAAAGCGAAACAAAAAAAAAAGATCGAATGGAGACGATGCCCGGTTTGTGCTCGCTATTGTTTCTTATACTCCCTCCCTTCGTTCTGAAAAACCTGACGTTTAGGACAAGATTTGGGTCAAACATTGGAAATATAAATCATCAATAACTTTTAAATTGTTGAGTTTACAAATGTGAAAACTATATGAATAGATTTGTCTTGAAAAATACTTTCATAAAAGTATACATATACCACCCTTTGATAAATATTTTTAGAATAACAAAAGATCAAAGTTGTGTTTTGAAGACCGTGTTGCTGTCCTAAATGTCAGGTTTTTCACAACGGAGGGAGTAGGAACAAAAGAACCTCGCAATTAGGGCACGGTGATAAGCTATTTAATTACAAAGAGAGTGAAAAGCAGTAAACGAACATAGTATTTTGGATCTCAAAGTAACGCTAGATCTTGGCTTTTTATGCCTTAGAGTATTGATCAGTGAGTAGATGCGGCCTAAGCTGGTGGCGAACGATGGCTTTGTGGCAAGTTGCTCCAAGGATGTTTTGTGCAGGCAAAGTGCAGGGTTAATATAAGCAGAACAGAGCCTGACTATTGGTTCGCGCCATGGGGCGATTCCCTGATACTCTAGTAGTCTAGTCTCTCAAGTTGCTTCACATTAAGCCAGCAGAGGCCAAACGTGAGCCGTGACATCTTCCTGAACAACCCAATCAGAAATAAACTAGGACGAGGTGGCCGCTCGTCTCTCTTTGCTTCGGTGGTCCGAGAAGAAAAGGCGCTTGGTGCGTTAGAGAACTCTGCGTGGCCGACATGATCACTATGCCGTTCATATTTGTAGCAAGGCTGCTTGAAAAGTTCACAGGCTAGTGTCGATCGATGGGTCATATTCAGGGCATATCCGCATCTGCGTGTGGGTATATCTCTGCGGCAAGATCAGCTTCAAACAGAGACGAGCTATACGTGAAGAGACAGGACGGCCATGAAAACTCTTCAGAATTTGTGCGAGTGAACTCTCAGAAGTCTGTCTTGCCGTGGTGATAAGTTAAAAATGTCTGAAACTTTTCCATTCAGATAGATTCAGCCGGGAAGCAATCTACTCAGCACGGAGGGGATTAGGATGCCGGAGGTTTCAGTCTTGGCAGTTGGTGAGGGAGAAGACGCAAGCTCGTCAGCTTGGATAGTTTTGGATAGACCGCGTGCCATTGCTTTACTCTCCAGATGTTAAAACGATCGCAAAAAAAAAAAGAAAAGCTAAAAAAGGCTAAAAGGGATCACCTTGGGTATCAAGGCATGCAGCTATACAGAGCTGCTCACTGGACGAAGGAAGGCATTTCGTGTCGATCCAAAGAACCCAACTTTTGACCGTCTTTGTGTGCAGTGCACACATGATTTGCGTCTGCTCAAGCTGATCTCTTTGGTCGGTCGGAGACCTGGTTCAGATAGACTTGCCTGGCAACTCTCTGTTAGGTATATGGCCAAAGGATGTATATCATGGACAGCATTAGCAATGCGAGACCAATATGATCACCACTCCCAGATACGTGCTTAATTTATACACATACGTCTCTCTCTATCTCTCCCTAGGTTTAGAAATGGTGAAGAAATGTCTTCATGCTACGTACCAGCCAATGGGATAGGCATAGGCAGTGACTTGGACACTTGGTTCATTAGTGATCAGGAACGAACTCGACGCAACAACCACTGGACAGGCTATTTTATTTTTTTATCAGGATTTGTTGATTAAAATCATTCATCTCCAGCCAGATGACCAATCAAACAGCTTTTCTTTTTGACACACTATCTATCTGATGTCATCGAGCACACTGCACACCCATTTTCTCTGAAAACAAGACTCCCTGACAGCAATCCAGTGTACCTTTTTCTTTCCTTATTATCTGAAGCTACCCAAAATACTCGTGTTATATATAAATAAATGGAATCATGGGAGAATGCCTTTTCTTTCCGAGAAAAAAGAAAAAGAAAAATGGGAGGACAGGAGAGCAAGGTTCCAACAACGAATGAATTGGTGGGGACACTCCACCTCGAAATACGATGCCCCACTCGAGCCAATAATTTGGGTCATGTAGGCAGAAAATGGAGCAGCCAATGTCATCTCTGCCTCACATTTTGTTTATCTGGACAGGCGTCCGGAGGTTTTGGTTGGGTTGGTAGGCTCCCCTTGAGAGTCATCGGCCATCCGTGCAGGCCGGACGGGCCCCATGGACGCGTTGCATCCAGACTCCATAGAGGCTTGGGCACACGAAGGCTCAACTTGTGGAGAGGAATAACGCTGTGCGCGTCACCATGGCCGGCCTTGAATTGCTCGCGAGTGTGGTTGTGGACTTGTGGCTGATGAGCAGTACGACTCATGAGTGGAATCATCGTGCCTTTGGGTTTTGACTTTGAATATGGTCGCAAATACGGATGTCCCTAGTGCCTTTGACTAGATGTGCTACCCGACTTTTATTCACCTGTTCGTTTGGATTGTTTCCAGCGAGCCAACAGTGTTTTTCTCTCAGCGAAAACCAGCGCCAGCCAACAGCCACCAACCAGCCAGCAGTGTTTTTCTCTCAGCAAAAACCAGCGCCAGCCACCAGCCAAACGAACAGGGCGATTCAGTCTGGTCTAACTTTGAGTATCTGGTTTCTGTTCAATTAAAGTTTACAGTTTTTTTCTGTACAACAACAACAACATAGCCTTTAGTCCCAAGCAAGTTGGGGTAGACTAGAGGTGAAACTCAAAAACAGAAATTAGAGTTAGAGAAAAAACAGAAAAGGAAGTAAGGATCACGGTTCGGGCACATTGATTGCTAGCCTCCAAGCGTTCCTATCCATAGCTAAATCCATAGAGATATTCCACTCCTTGAGGTCTCTCTTAACTGACTCGTCCTAAGTCAGTTTAGGCCGACCTCTACCTCTCCTAACATTATCAACCCGTCGAAGAACCCCACTACGCACCGACGCCTCAGGAGGCCTCCGTTAGACATGTCCAAACCATCTCAACCTATGTTGAGTCAATTTCTCCTCAATTGATGCCACCCCGATCCTATCCCGGATAACTTCATTCCGTATCCTATCCTTTCTTGTGTGTCCACAAGACCACCGCAACATACGCATCTCTGCTACACTCAGTTGCTATATATGCCGCATTTTTGTAGGCCAACATTCAGCACCGTATAGCATCGCCGGGCGAATCGCCGACCTATAGAATTTACCTTTTAGCTTTTGTGGTACCCTCTTATCACAGAGAATGCCAGAAACTTGCCGCCATTTCAACCAACCGGCTGAAATTCTATGCCTAACATCTTCATCAATGTCAGAAGTTTGTTCCTGTAAAATGACCAAATTTTTCTAGCTTTTATTATGGCAAATAATCTCACAGCTGAATGCGAGTGTCTTAAGTAACATCTACTATCCATCTATGGCCTTCATCCTAAAATATAGCTATATTATATCCAAAACGAATATTTCTGAAAAAATATCTCAAATATAAAAGGTATTATGCTAGTTAGTTAAACAACAAATCCACTGACATCATTCCTGTGTTGTGAATCTTTTATGATTTTTTATTCATAGTTTAAAATAAAAATATTTGACTAGAACATACCTCAATGTAATGATATTTTAGGACGGAGGGAGATCGCGGTGATTTTGCAGAAATCAGTATAATTTAATGGACACGAAATTTGGTGAAGTATAATGTGGCCACTCCAACGATTCGGGCCGACTTTATTTAGCAAGGGAAAAAGTCCTTTCGGCATCCCTCAATTATTGTCAAAGTCTGATTCCAGTCCTCCATCTCCAAATCTGGATATTTGTGGTCCCTTGCCTCTGAAAACCAGTTGTTTTTCATCCTCAGGTTTTTCAGAGGAGGTAAATTGGACCGTGGCAGACAGTTCGAGGACATAAAATGGTCCTTTTCAAAAAAATGGTTTTGCAAATATTTTTTCTTAGAAATCTGATAAAAAAAATCTTAAAATATGGTTTAATATTAAAAAATATAAAAAATGTTTTAGATAAAAAATATGAAAGTAGTTTCATATTTTTTTAAAAAATCATGTTTTTATGACTATTTTGGAGCCATACTAGTGTCCAGGTATATCAGACCAATTATAATAAATAATGGGAGCAACTACTTATTAAAAGTTATCAAAGTGAAATAATAGAAAATTAATAATAAAAAATATAAAAGCAAATTAGTAGGAAATCTATATTATAAAGATCCAAAACTTTCGAGGGTCGATGGGCCCATAAATCATTGAAACATTACCCCTCCTGTCTAGAAGAGTTTGACTAAATAGTCCATAAAAAAACACGCGCTTGCGTGGAATCGTCGAGTTCATAACCAATACGGTCTCCGGCCAATTATCTCTTAAATATGCATGTTTCACGTGCGTTCTTACTAGTTAATAGAAAATTTGTTTTAGATTGAAAAGATTTGATAGTTTTTACTAAGTAGTTGCTCCCGTTATTTATTATAATTTGTCTCGTATGCCTAGAAACTAAAGAAAATATGTGTTAAACAAGTCTTATATTTTCCCAATATAAAACAACTTTTATATGAACTTTTAAGATTAAACTATATTATAGGTTTTTTTATATTTTTCTAAGAAAAAATATTTGCAAACCATTTTTTAAAAGAACCATTTTACGTTCTCGAACTGACTACTAAGGTCCAATTTACCTCATCCGAAATCACCGTTAAAACCATCGAGGATGAAAAACAACTGGTTTTGATAGTTGAGGGACCACAAATATCCAGTTTTGGAGATGGGGGACTGGAATCGGATTTGGGAATAGTTAAGGGAAGCCGAAGGGACGTTTTCCTTTAGCAAGAAGAAAACCGTTGGGCCTCCAGCAAAGGCTTCTACAGTATGGCCATTTTTCATGGGCTTTTCGCGCCGCCAGCCTTGCCGTTAATCAAGGCCTAGTATATTTATTCCACCTCCTTTGTCTCTCCTCCCCCTCATCAGTGTCCGGAAATCCCAATCTCCCCTTCCCCTGCTCCCGAAGCTTGCGCCTAAACCCTAGCTCGCTTCCCCCCGATGGCGCCGAAAAAGCGAAAAGCCGATCCAGCCGAGTCCGCCGCCGCCGCTGAGCCAGCCTCCGGCAACCACCGCCAGGAGCCGGCGTCCTCCGATACCAAGCCCCGGGGCACCATCTACTTCCCCATCACCGACGACCCGCCCGAGCCCACCGCCGCCGAGGAGGACGAGGACGAGGGCGCCGGTGACGATGAGGACGACACGGAGGACATCGGGAAGCTGCTCGAGCCGCTGTCGCGGGAGCAGCTCGTGGCGCTGCTCCGCACGGCCGCGGAGGCGAGCCCCGCCACGATGGCGGCCGTGCGCCGCGCCGCGGAGGCCGACCCCGCGAGCAGGAAGCTCTTCGTCCACGGCCTCGGGTGGGGCGCCGGCGTCGACGACCTCCGCTCCGCGTTCTCACGCTTCGGCGAGCTCGAGGACTGCCGCGTCATCTCCGACAAGCAGTCGGGCAGATCCAAGGGGTATGGGTTCGTCCTCTTCCGCTCCCGCCGCTCTGCGCTCCGCGCTCTCCGCCGCCCCCAGCTCCAAATCGGAGGTCGTCTTGCTTTCTGCCACCTCGCCGCCTCAGGTCCCGCACCCCCAGCCTCTCAGTCTCAGAACCCTAGCTCCAACGCCAACACCAATTCCAACTCCAACTCCAACTCCGGTACCACCAGCAACGCTTCTGGCTCCACATCCTCGCAGCCGGACAATATGCCACGCAAGATATTTGTTGGTAATGTTCATGCTGACGTGGACGTCGACCGCCTATACCAGTACTTCTCGCAATTCGGTGAGATTGAGGAGGGGCCGTTGGGCTTTGACAAGAACACTGGCAAACCTAAGGGATTTGCATTGTTTGTTTACAAGTCTGTGGAGAGTGCTCGCCGTGCTTTGGAGGAGCCAATGAGGAATTTCGATGGCAAGATGCTCAATGTGCAGAAAGCTATAGATGGAAGGACCAAGGGCTCATCTGGGACAAATGCAAACTCTAACTCCAATACCACCACTGCCTCTGCAGCCGTTGCCGCACAAATGACTGCTCCTGCTAGTGCCGCCATTAGCCCATATGATGCATCAGCATATGGTGCTACTGCTGTTCCTGACTTGGGTTTTGCACAACAAGCTGCTATGCTGGGATTAGGTGCACAACAACAGGCATTTGCACAGCCCAATGCAATGCTTGCCATGATAGCAGCAATGCAGAACCCAGCTGCACTTGGGATGACACCAGCCATGCTTGCAGCTATGAACCCAGCCTTTGCTGCTGCTGCACTGGGTGCGGGGGGCCAGCAAGCACACACAGCTGGTCTTGCAGGTTTTGGAGCTCAGGGTTTTGGCACACAGGCGTTTGGAGCAGGAGGTGCCACTTTCCCAAATGCTGCAGGTGTTCAAGCAGCTGCTGCTGCATATCAAGGAGGTGCTGCTCCTCCTGGTTTTCAAGGGCCACCTGGGTTTCAGGTTGGCCAAGCAACTACCCAGACTAGTACAGCTGCAGCGGCCGCCGCCAATGCTGCTGCTGGTTATCAGGCTGGGACTGCTGGGCAAGGCCAAGTACCTGGTGCTCAGATCGGGGGCACTGGTTTTCAAGGTGGATACTGACGGAACTAGGTATATTAACTCTAAACTGAGCATTGTTTTATGGCCACATTTACTACTGTTGATCTGAGTTCCTTCATTCTCTATGCATTCTTTGTGATTTGTTGATCTTGCTCTTATAGTGTTCTTATTCTTTCCCTTGTATTTTAGTTTGGCATCCGCGGGTCATGGTTGGTTCATGTGATTTTCCATTCGGACGGCTTTTAAGTCTATGTTGGTGCCAAAATGTTGAGAAAGGGTTCCTGCTGTTGAATTTTACTACCAGATTTGAATCAGATACCTTTGTGACAGTATTTGAAGGAGGAAGTTTCTCGAAGAATTATGTCGTTCTTATTGCCTACCATGTAGTTTTGCTATTGCGGCTTAATTATGTACTTTATGGATCTGTATTGGATTTCATGTAGCAAAATATCTGTATTTTGAATAGTTGGCTGTTATCTGGTCTCATCGACAATAGTAAATGTTTTTTTCTGGGCACTTGGAGACATTTTAATTGCAGTTGCAGTGCTGTTTGGAAGTATGGGTATTCATGGCTTTTGCCTTCAACTTGAAACTTGGGAGTTTCTGCTTTGAGGTTGGGTTGGGGCTGCTACAGCATTTAAGAATGTCTTGCAGCTTTGTTGCCTATTTCTCAATTTGCCAGGTGTTTAACAGTAGCCGTGTAGAATAGATTGAATTCATTATGCATACCATGCATAATCCATTAAAAGAGAGGGAACTCATGGGATGTAGCCTAACTTGTGGTATCTCTGTTGGGTATTTAGAGTTCGTAGTAAGTACCTTGAGAAGTTTTCTGAGATGCATAGCAGTTGGAGCCTACATTCTTGTGTGTGTCAGCATTAAACTGTTACACACCATTCATGCCCCTGACACTTCCGGATTACTAATTAATTTAGCCACTTCATTTCCACTACCTCTACTTTAAGTTGTTTTCTCCTTAGTTTTTATTAATTTTTTCTTACTGCTGGTAGATGACTAAGCTGTGAATC
Organism: Echinochloa crus-galli; assembly: GCA_900205405.1. Classification (NCBI taxonomy): domain Eukaryota; kingdom Viridiplantae; phylum Streptophyta; class Magnoliopsida; order Poales; family Poaceae; genus Echinochloa; species Echinochloa crus-galli. The sequence goes on along the minus strand of OAMR01000410.1, from coordinate 1,131,421 downwards.
CTCACTGTTATATGTTAACCTTTGAAATGTCGAGTCATCATGAGAACTTATGAATAGGTCAAGATGGAACCGTAAAGTGAATGAGTTAATAATTTTTAATCCTTATAAACTTGGCTTGTCAAATGGCAATTTTAAAGAGAGAGAGGGAGTAAAAGCTCAAATACTTATGGAATTAATCAAACTTGGCTTCTGTTGTTTTATTTTCTTTGGGGTTTTAGACTAATGGCCACCCTGCTCTTTCAGCTCCTTCGCCTGTGCGCCTCTCCTTTTCCTTCCTTTCCTCTTCACTTCTCCAAGATGGCCTAGTTTTTCAGTGTTCACTATTTGTTTCAGTACTTCAAAAATTGAGCATGAACTTGGTATTCACTTTCCATAGTATGGGTTGAGTATAAACTCTGAACTAGTAATTATACTAGCACTGCAAGAGTGCTAAGCTGGCCAAGGTTTAGTTAAAGCAAACTAACTAACAAGCATGGCAAAGGTTTAGCTAAATCAAACTAATTAACAAATCTTTGCTGATTAGCTTGCAGGTCCACTCTTCCAGTGGTAGAGCAACATGCTTCCATCGGGGTCAGCTCCTGGCAACTTTTGCTTAATCCACTGAATTTTTTCTTTAGCAGCAGCAAAATTTTCTTCTAAGTAATGAACATGACAACATGATTGACCCCAGTGACCAAATAGTCTAGCTCCGCCTCTTGGCTTGCCCAAGTTTTTCAGATGAGTGTAGGATGGCAGTACATTCTGATTACAGTAGTTATCTTCAATTCTTCAATTCTCATGTGTGGGGAACTGTAATTACACTTGATAGCTAACAGCTCTAGATGTTTCAATTAGTCTCACATGACTACTCAAGACATTAAGTTGGAATACTTCATATATTTTCCTCACAGAAGAATAACTGTTCCTTGTTTTTTTTGGCCCCTTATAGTTTTTGCTTCATTGTCAACAAAACTACCTGTTGCTTAGATCTACTTATCACTGTCATGAATATGCTTTTTGCGCCTGATTGTCTTGCTGACCATTGCAGAGCTATTCAACCTCGTATAATTATGTTATGTTGATATTGTTTTGTTCCTCTATTCTTGTACATTATTGTGTTTGCATTCTTACTGAATGTGATTTCTGCAAGCCTCTTGAGAACGAGTGTTCTTAATACCACATACATTTTTTTTTTCTGAAAGTTCATATCGCATACAGTTTTTTTAAAGTTCAGACTGCATACGGTTTGATTGAGCTTATTTCAGAGTTATGTTGGGCTCGTTGTTCCAAGTTTCTTATGGTTCTTTAGGATTTTCATATAAGTGTCTTCATTAACTCTTAGTCTGAGCCGAAAAATCTCTGGTGACCTGTTTGATTCTTAGATTGCCCAAAAACAACTAAGCTATGGGAATGATGACCACATCCGGCAAACTTCACCCTCTTGCCTGGCTGATCTTGTAATAAACTTTCCCCCCTTTACAAAGCTAGTGAATATACCATGGCTGCGTAAGTGTGATTTTACAAGCTACTAGCGTGCTGATCATGAATGCTAAAATATCAGAGCATGTTGTTCAGAGTACATTGTGATTTGTAACCTCTTTCACTTAATACTGTGATCCCCAGCTATATTTAGAATCTGAGTTGAGTGGACATGCTTTTTACGTCACATGGACAATTAATGGGTATGGGCATGGTTTGGCCTGGTTCCTTGGGGCTATTGGCGTGTAGTAGCTCCAACATGAAGTGGAGCTATATGATAAGGCATCGGCCTCAGACAAACCAGAAAGGTATGAAGGTTAAGTTACATACTTCTCGGTCCAATATACAACAACGAGGACCTGTCTCTTATACACATCTTTGGTGCGGTGGCAGGCCGTGTCGACGAGGTGGCCTCCCATGGCGTTCGCCTGGGCGTTGCTACGGGTCTCGTTGCCATGTCGACGCACACCGGCACTGACTATTCCAGGATGCCGGTTGGTTTCGCCAACAGCAACCCAGAAGACATCGATGACATTGACGCCTCCATTGATCGTCTTGATGGCCATGGTGCTGCCATTGCCGATTCCATTCATCCCCAGTCTGTTTTGAACAGGCTCTTCCAGTAGTTTGTACTAGGGATTTATGGAATTTCGGCAATAAAACTTATCTTTTGTGATCTTGCATGAACATCTGATGTAGTATATTTTTGTGCTAAGGGCAATACATTCAGTACTGGCCATTTTTCTTTTTCTCCAATGTCTCTGTTAATTTCCCTCTAAAGACGATTTCTTCCCGAATATCGGCTGTTCGGCAATTTAATATATCAATCACCGATCGATTTCAACACTGGGATAATACCTTTTCAAATATCTTCCATTTATAGCAGAAGCAAATTCTTCTCCCAATAATGTCTTCAAAATATATGCATTTCCAGGCACGCATCTAACCACTCTGAAAGGACCTTCCCAATTTGGTGACCACTTACCGAATGTACTGTATTTAGTACCAATCGGCAATATTGCTTTCCAAACTAGATCTCCTTCTGCAAATTGCCTGACTTTTATCTTCTTGTTGTAATATTTGGCAACTCGCATCTTATTTTTCTCGATATTTTCCAATGCTTTGAGACGAATCATATGCAAATCTTCCAATTCGTCCATCATCAAGTTACTGTAATCTTTAGAACTTAAATCTTTCTGCAACTGTATTCTCCTTGACTCTGCATGGCTTATGACCTAACAGAGGAACCTTCTTGAGACCACAACTTAAATCCACCGGATGATACTAAGCATGGTAACAAGACTACTTGCATCAAAGCTTAAATCCACCGCATGATACTAAGCATGATACAAGGTTGCCGGTACTTACGGAGGTCGACGGATCGATGGCTCCTCTCGAAGGACTCGACGACTCGACTAGGGACTCGATAGGTGGCGCATGGCCGGTTTGTTGTGTTGATTGATTGTTGCTTTCTATTACAGCTGCCATGGGTTTATATTTATACCCAAGTCTTGATACAACTCCTAGTCGGACACGACTACAACACTTGTTTCTAAAAATAAATGACGAATCTTCGTGCCCATATTGCGTTCCTTGTTCGAACCGGCCTTTTCCTTATATTGATCCACGTCATCACGCCTTCCCGAATGCTACCTGCGGAACTTTCGCATGCGGAACAATGCCTTTGCCGAATGATTACGCATTCCCGACCGCAGAGTATCTTTACCGAATGCTTCAGAGAAAGCCTCTTAGCCGAATGGCGACGCGTTCCCGACCGCAGAGTATCTTTGCCGAATGCTTCAGAGAAAGCCTCTTAGCCGAATGGCATCCTTCCACCAAATCCGGCTCACATGTCAGCCTCTTCCTGGTGCTAATTTTTGGTGTTAATAGAACTTTTACTATCGTTGTTATGAATGGTTCGGACTTGAGAGATCATCAATTGCTGTTAAGCTGTTTAGCCTATCAGCTCAAAGGAATCGCATTCCTGACTTCCCGTTGCCTCCACTAATTTGCACAGCTTTTCATCTCACGAGCATCCTGCATGCAAGTCGGCAGATGCTTTTCGATGCTAATCTTTGCTTTTAATGGTTCGGCGTCGTGCTGGCCTTTTTGGGTTTAATTTCCCTGTCTTTCTGATTAGTCGCACGCCAACAAGTGTTTTATCAACACTGTTCTTTACTGCCGACATGAGTGGCACGGCATCCTTTTCGTTTCGTCGATTTTCCTTGGTTAAACTCCCGTTGTTTGGTGTCTGGATTCGAGAGGACGATTGAGAGTCGTTTTTGTCGACGGGACGGGCGTTGGGATTTTGCATGGATGGGTGGTCGTACCTTTTTTTATATATATAAGGGTGGTCTTCCTGAGGAAACAGGTGGGCGCCCACCTGACGTAACACAGATCTTTTTTCAGATTTTAAATTAAATACATTGTAAACGAAAGAAACTCTGCTCCGGTGCCATGCGTGTTTCTTGCTACCGCTGTTCCCACCACACCTACTCACGGAGACCCACCGGTGATATTCAATGCACGTCTTCTGCACCGAATTTTCCTTCTTATTTGCACGAGAATAAGCTTTGTTTTATCACGTCATGTCTGCGGCGTTAATGACGTGTTAGCGACGTGTGCTTGGCTGGTGAAGAATTGACCTGTACGTGTGAGTAGTTGCCAACTGAACTCAGGTTTGGTTTAGGCTTTCAGACCGAGACGTTCAGGTTTCAAAAGCGTCTCGTGTTCTGGTCTCATCGAGTGGGAAGCAAAAGCCGCAGCGCACACCATGGGATGACGGTCCAAAGTTAACACGGATTAATCAATCCGCCAGCCGTCCGATTCGCCGTTCGGTTGCTCCTGCACCGTTCATTCTTCTCTCTCCGAACCCGAGACAACGAGTGATTTACGGATATGCCCTCCACCCATCACTAGCCACGGCTTGGCCCCCGGCCTATCCTGCGCCCACCACCTGCCCTGCCCCTCCTGCCCGAGCTGCCCGGCTCTCTACCCTCCTCCCTCTCTAGAGAGTGAAAAAGTCTCCTTTCCTCTGCTCCACCACCCTCCCGTTGCAGCCATGGAGTTTGCCTAGTTGTGCCCGTTGAGTACTAGTAGCCCCTTGAAACCTTCAGATCTGTGCCTCCTGGTTCCAGTTCCTCGACACAAAGGTAACCTCCCTGTTCCTGCTCTCTGTTCTGGCCACACTGAATTACACCATGTTCTTGCCGGTGAGGATAATCCTGTCTGTTGCCTCTGTTAACGCCTAAACTCTTCCTAGTTTGTCGTTTCATGAACTGTTTCATGTTTCATGGAGCCATGATAGTTCTTTTTTAATCTCTCGCAAAGCCTGGGGCTTTTATATGAATGTTTGTGAAATATTTCTCTGGCAGAACAGGTACTGCTTGTCTAACATTTCAGGTTCTCTTGTTGAGACGAGAGGTACCATCTTGTTCATCCCATGTTCCTCTCTGTTCTATCCAGAGTTCTTTTTTTCGCCGAGTCCTCGGAGCTTTTCTTTGCCTGACAGTTGTACTTGTGCTCTGCGAGCAAATCTAAGATTGGGTTTTTGCTAAAATTAGGGGGGGCACAAAATCTCAGGGCTCAAGGCCTTTTGCTTGGCCTTGGGAAAGTAAACGCAGCCCGTTTTTAAGTTTTTTTCATTTGCCTCCAACGGTATACTGTCCCATCTGACGGACCTTGTTCCCTGTGCACGTCCACGTGGCCTCCTCTGCAGCCGTCCAGATGGACACCATGACGCCGGCGCCCCTGCAAGCCGCCGACGCCACCGGAGCCGGCGACGCCGCCGTCTTGGAGAAGCTGCTCGCCCCCGCCATCGCCGAGGTAAAACATCCTACAGAATCACTGGCATGTAACACATCCTCCCGTTTTGAGTCCTTTTGATTCGGTGATTATTTTTTTTCTTCTCCTCGATTAGCCTGCCTTTTTCCTTTGTTTTTCGAGGAAAATATCCTACTGCTTCTGCGAGGCTGCTTTGGGCCGTTCAGTGGGTGGGATATTGCTCTTTGTTTTGGACTTTCCGGATGCGGAATTGTGGGGTGGGTTTAGGGTGTGGTTTTCAGCCGGGGATTTGAGTTCCGTGGGAGTGGGCCCACCGGGCCACAGGATATAAAAAGCGCCCTCTTGTTCCTTACTAATTACGTACTTGCCCCCGCGCCCGAATATTCGCTTTCCCATGACACCGAAATATTCCTCACCCGGATATTTTTTTTCCTCAACAAACTCGAGGGCTTTTTTTTCTCTTGCTACATAAAACACCAAGAAACTGCTGGACAGTTTCATCCAGTGGCTTACCTTCTAAGCAAGATAAGCAAGATGATTAGAAAGTGATCTGGTTTCTGCATTCTTGTTGTTATGCGTCTAAATCCCTCTCTTTTTGCAAAATTATTAGGCATCTTATTTTTCTGCCCATAGTTTTGTAAGGCCGAAAAAAACCTTTCTTTAACGTCAAGGCTGTCGACCGTCCCCTGGTCCGCGTGTTTGCCGTTTGCACTTTGCAGTAGGAGATTCGACGATGCGAGTATGCGACTGCGACACAAGAGGCTTTGCAGTGTATTATTTGCAGTGGGGTCCCTTCGCTATAGATTAATTTGACAAGCTCGCTTTCTCCATCATTGTCAAAGCCTTTTTGTAAATTTCCAGTGGGGCTAGATTGCCAGACACAATGGCCTACCATGCCTGAGGCTCAGGGTGGGAATTGAAAGCTAGTTCTTGCCCTCATCTAAACGGCTCCTCGATGACATGTAGCCCGGGTTGTTGTATGTACTCTTCAGCCTACCCTCCATGACGGGTGCATGAACAGTTGCAGCAGATCGAAGCCCGTTTCTTTTCCTAGATCCAGCCATCTACCGTGCCAACTAGTGGATGATACTGTATCTCCACATGGTTGTGGTTGACTGTACCATGCCAGTTCTGCGGCAAACCATCCTGTTTACATTCATCTTTGATGTCCCTAGCCTTCTGCCGCTTCTAGCTGGTTACAATTTAGGAGCCACCCAGTAAAAATGAGAACAAGGTTTCTAGATCATTACCTGAGCAATGGAAGGTGGATAAGCCTGTCCTTCTCTATGACTGCCGCAGGAATGCTACATCATAACTGTTGGGCAATATAAATATAATTGCACATTGTCATACTGTAATACTGTTCGTGCTCCTTGAGAAATGTCTATTTTTACCTTGCAGACCAAATTATCTGATGCTTGGGCTCTGCCTAAGATGGTGTTAAAGTTGACATATACTCCGTACAAAGCTTTTTTTTTCTTGTCTACCTACATCTGGTTTGGTTTCCAAGGCGTCAATCTTCCCCTTGTTTGCATTTTTGAGATATGCGTGTTCAAGCATTCTCGAGATATAAATCCGTTGTACCCTTTGTGCTTTATGAATTTTTTGTTTCTTCAGTGTCTTTTTAGCTTTGTTCTGAATGTTGACATTCTGAACATTTGCTTGATCAATGTACAGGGTCCTATCTGCGGTATGCCTAACTTCAAGATGAGCGGAAAGAAGAATGATGAACTTGAACCCACCGATGCTGGTGACGAAGATGATGGTGGCGATGATGGGGACGAGGATGGTGACTTTGGGGAGGGCGAAGAGGACATCTCAGAAGGAGAGGGGTATGATAACCCAAAGGGCAATGAGAACAAGAAGAAACAAAGAGGTGATGCTGAAGAAAATGGTGAGGAAGAGGAGGAAGAACCAGAAGACCAGGAAGGTGGTGGCGGCGATGACGACGACGACGACGATGATGGCAATGATGATGACGACGACGACGACGATGATGGCGGCGAAGATGATGATGAGGCTGTAGATGGGGAAGACGACGACCAGGACGAAGATGAGGAGGAAGATGATGATGAAGACTCGCTCCAGCCCCCAAAGAAGAGGAAGAAGTGAAGATCTTCGATCCGGCATTAGTTACATGTGCTGAGTCCTGGCTCGCTTTTCGTCATGTCCTTGCATTCGAACTTTCTTTAGAGTTAAGAAGGCTCCACGCCTCCACAGGTTCTGCGGCATGTGTGGACTTGTAGGGGCTTTATGATTCGAGGCAATTAGGGATAACTCCGTGTCATTGTTGCTTGCTTCTGTGGAGTTGAAGTGTTGAACAGATGTTTCGCTAACATAATTCAACCTGAGTGATCAAAGCCTCAAGATTGAATATGCCATCTCTTTTATCTCGTATAGAATCAATCATAAAGCCTCGGCCGATCGTGTTTTAGTTTAGTTTTCATCTTGTAATAAATCGGCAAATCTCCTGTTGTCATTTCAAATAAAATAAAACAAAATAAAAGGCATCGGGTGATCGCTTTCCTGCAAACATGAATTACGTTTATCCGTTGAAATCTCAGCTAATTCAGTTGGACTGGACAAAGGCAGGTCACTCTTTTTTTTCTTTTGGTAGTCAGTCAGTCAGTGAACTGCATTATCACCTTATCGGTAGTGTTGAACTGCATTATCACCGACTTGTTGGCAAAAGAGACGATAGAGCCCTAGGCCAGAACTGCTTGAGCGTTTTCATTCAGATCAGACCGTCCTCGTCCATCATGAAGGTCACAAACAACGGCGAATGCGTGCCGTTCATGTGTTGTGTTTGCAACACGAAAGAGCAATCAAACTGCAACGGAGTGCAGCGGGATCCAATGACATATGTTACCGTAACGTTCGAATCGGTTCCTAGCCGTCTGTGGGGTTGTGTCGTCCTCGCTCCCCAAACCTTCGCCATTCTCAGCAATGACATCATCCTAAATTTGCCTATGTATGGCCATTGGCGTCCCACTACCTTTATCACTTTATGCATGTTTAAGATGGGCGGCGGCGGCCCTTAGTTGTATTTCTGTACGTATGGTTAACAAATTAATGTTTTATATGTCTTTCCGAGTTTGATATTTAACCTAGACATTTGCTATTTAGTATCACCGTCTAAAATTGAGTTCAAGCTTCACCACCGCGCGTTGATGAAGAGCTTGCCATCACTAAACTAGCTTCCCACCAAATAACCAAGGTCTAGGGGAAGGTTATCGGCTTATCGCCCTAAAAATCCCTAATCGTCTATGTCATTGCCTTGTTTAAGTGAGAATCGAGCATTGGTTCTTTGATCCATGTAAAATAGAATGCTTGATCGCTCTCCTCTCCCTTGTGTACTCTTTTCAGAGGCATCGCGCTTGCCTCAAAATGTAGCTAGCTTGATAGAATGAAAATGTTCAGGTGGGCTCCTGGCCCCGTTGTTCCTAAAAAAAAAGAATCGAGCATTGTGTGAACGTGCGATGGATTATGGCTTACTGAAAGTGCATCTAGGCACTTAATCAATTTTGGTGATTAATGACTATAGAAATTTGGATATAATGCTTTGAATGAGATGTGCAGGTGCAACACAAAAAGAAAAGTGGGAGAAATGAGAATGGATGGTACCCAACTTCGATCTAAAAGTTTATAGAAGATCTTGAAGGTTTAATTTTTCAAATAGGCCTTTATGATTTGAGTTTAGGACCACCGTACTATCAAGAGGGACAAGTAACTGTGGAATCATGTGACTCTGATGCTCTTACACTCCCTCAAACCTATCTCATAGCCTCAGCACCAAAAACTCCAAAGATTCAATTAAATTGGTTTCTGTCGGAAATTTCCGATGATTGCCGGATATTTGGTCTGTTCTGTTGAACACCGGAAATCTCCGGTGTACTGTGTAAATGTCTGGCAAATGCGACGGACATTTCCGGTGATTTGTCGGAGATTTCCGTCATAAATCCCCCCAACGGTCATATTTATGGTGAGAGCTATAAATACCCCCTCATATGCCTCATTCTGGCTCTCTTGGCCTCCTTGACGAACCCTAGCTCTCTCAAAGCTCTCAAGTGCTCTCCCAACACTCCTTGCTTCGATCTCCTAGCTTGTGGTGGTGTGTTGGTTGAGAGATTTGAGCTAAGTGATTCAAGCTTCATTCTTTCTCTCTCTTGAGCATCAAGTTCGTGGTTCTTGTGGTTCTTGTTTGTTACTCTTGGGGATTCATCCCCTAGACGGTTAGGCGTCACCAAGAGCATCCAATCAAGCTTGTGGACTCGCCTTGGAAGTTTGTATCACCCCATCCTTCGTGGATTTGCAAGTAAGTGAGCTTAGCACCTTTGTGGTGACTAAGTAGAGGAAAGTGGCTTGAGGTTGATAAGCCCGCCTTTCGTAGGCCCTCAACGGAGACGTAGCTCCTTCGTGGAGTGAACTTCGGGTTAAATCTTGTGTCTCTAGTTTTTGTTCTCATTATTGCCTCTAATTCCCCTATAGTTCATATTGTTCAAAGCTAGTTCATATCCTTTATCGTTCGATCTATCATTCTGTGTAGTTGCTGTGTATATCTTCTACTTCAGGGCACCTACAACTTACAATTGAACACTTTGATTCATACACTTTGTTGTCTTTACTCCGAAATCCAGTCCAACACTCAAGAACCAAGCACATTGACATAAGACATCACTTTCTTAGAGATCACGAAGCCAAAG
>OAMR01000410.1:1091339-1105503 GCA_900205405.1 Echinochloa crus-galli | reverse complement strand
GCCGCCGGCTGGGGATGGGGCGGCGGCAGCGACGGGGGCGGCGGGGTCGGGGAGGCCTTGGGCGGGGACGGCGGCATGAGCTCCGGCGGGAGGCGCTGCGCCATGCGGCACTTGGGGCAGATGAACTCGGTCATGCCGGGGGCCACGGCGAGGACCCCGCGGCAGCCGGCGCAGCGCACCTGGACGGCGACCGCCGGGGCTGGGGAGGCGCCGCGGCCGGCCATCGCGGAGGGGCCGAGGGTTTCGGCCGTCGGCGTGGGGAGGGGGTTTCCGCCGGGGTTGGGGTTGGGGAAAAAGGAGTGGGGTTTTTACCGGGGTTCTGGCATTTCGGCAACGGGAGAAAATGCTTGCTATTTCGGGAGGCTCATGGCATTCATTTCCTGCATTTCACGCCTTGAGAAATTAGTAATTACCGATCAGTAAGGCCAGTCTCACTGCAACGTTTGATCGCACAGTTACCTAGATCAGAAATAACTGTACCAATGAGTTTCATGGTGATGAAACTCCTCTCACATCCCATGAAACTCTCCACTCTCTCCTCTGCCACATCAGCATATTAAATGCCATGAAACTCTAATAAAACCCCACTGAGACTGGCCTGAGGGAAGGACAATGTTTGTTGACCAGTTAGTCCATATAAGTGGGTCCTATTGAGGTGTGCTTCAGTCATTTCTTGTCACAATGCTGAGACATCTATAAACTCTATCATGGACTCATTATAACAAATAAAAAGGGATTGGTTTGGTGCCGGGAGCAACGACAACATCCACACCGGAGGAGAGATGACAACCAAAAGAGAGATTATTAATATTTCATTTCATATGGACGTGCTTTAAACTCATGGGTAACTACAACTAGAGACTGCTACAGGGACTAACTGTATAATAGACCCAGCCCATATGAGTTTATAATGTCCACTTTTTCCTTCCACTACGGCTGCCTTTAGTATGCTAGTGGTTGCATACTAACATATTTTCTTGAATATATTATTTTAAAGATGACACCATAATATTAAAGAAACTAAGTTTTTAGATTCAAGTTTAAATGAGAATATGGATATACACCCGGAGCGAGGGTGTCTTAGTGGTATGTAAAGGCTATACTTTTAATAGCATATGGTAGCAGTGTAGCACAAATTGACACTAAGAGCCTCCTTGGTTCAATGCCAAAAATTTGGCATACCAAGATTTTGGCAAGCCAATTATTTGATCACCATTTGGTTTGCTACCAAAGTATTGGCACTCTCTCACATTAAACTTGTCAAAATGATGGCATGTTTTCTGCCCATATTTTGGCTTGTCAAAAGCCAAAATTTCGGTAGAGAACCAAGCAGGCTTTAAGTGTGATGATGAAGTAACTATATGTTTAGAAATACAAGTTTGATTACGTATAACGAGAAATAGCATATCAAATGAAGGCTTGAGATAGACGAGGAAGCACATAATCATGAATAAAATAAAATATTAGTCCATATATTTGGTTAACCTAAACCATATTCTTGCTTATCTTAACGTCATGATTTATTTCTAACAGTTATACTATATTAGATGCCACGTAATCTGTATGTTAGTGCACTTTGTTTCAAATGCCATTCTTGGTCTAAATTTAAAAGTTATATAATTTTGTGGCTAAAATGATAATAAGGTGATTCCTTTTTTAAAAGCATCCAAATCCAAGAAAAAACAAAGAAACACGCAAGCAAAACGCTCGGGCCGATCTGAATCGCGCTTACACTCCTCTTCTTTAGTTCTTACCTCCGCAAACCCTAGCCTCCCCGATCCATCAACACATCGAGATTTCGGCCGCCGATGCATCCGCCACCGCCGCCGTGGTCTCCTTGCACCCTTTCCATCTAGGGTTCACTGGTCCCGCTAGCTCCCGTCCCCAACAGTTTGCGCGACGCATCGGCGATTCGAGCTCTGCGTGCTGTTCCGGCGGCCATGAACAGCGCGTTCAGCGAGGACATACTTGCCGACAAGCTCGCGAAGCTGAACAACACGCAGCAATGCATAGAGAGTATCCTTGCCTTGCTTGTCTCTGGTCAAATCTTTGGATTTTGGGTTGTTTTGTGGTGATTCTGGAAAGTTTGGTGTGAAGTTGCAATTTCTGTGCTTACTCTGCTTTTCTGTGGGATTAGAATGTGGAGACATATCTTTTTTATGTGTAATCTTGCGCCATCACATTGCTGTTAGTTAACGAACGCATCAAATTGCTGTCGAACCCATCAAATTGCTGTCGTCCAAAAGGATGTCTCTTTGAATAGCATATAGGGAGGTAGTGCTCAAGATAAAAATTTTAGGTGCCTAGAAATGCAAATTCTTCCGTGCCTGTTCTACACCTTTTTCAGATAGATTCTTGACTTGCTGGGACTCGTTTGGTTCTTTTTATAGAATGGCTACTGAAACAGTCTGACTCTAAATCTTTTAACCTATTTAGGTTGTGTACATAGATTGATTTCTTTGTCATAACATGTATTCTCGTTTTCTGGTTGTTGCCTTGACTTTTGCTCTTTGTGACCACTAGCGTTGTCACATTGGTGCATTTATCATAGAAAGAATGCAGAGCAAATTGTCCAGACTTGGGACAAGCAGTTCCACGGCTCTAGCAAGGAGCAGAAGGTCCCTTTCCTTTATCTCGCTAATGACATCTTACAGAACAGCAAGCGCAATGGGACAGAGTTTGTAGAAGAATTTTGGAAGGTTCTCCCTGGGGCGCTTAAAGATGTAACTGAGAATGGTGATGATCGTGGGAAGAAGGTGGCATCTAGGCTGGTGAGTGACGTATATGAATATCAATGCTATGAGCTGGCCGATTACTGTTGCATATCTATTTTGAAAATATACGTACACTGTTATTTGTCGTGTAGCTACAAAACTTACTAGTAAAGCACCAATGTGTATCCTAGGTTGACATATGGCAAGAAAGGAGGGTTTTTGGTTCACGTGCTGGAGGCATCAAGGATGTGATGCTCGGAGCTGACCCCCTTCCTGTTTTAGATATGACAAAAAAGCGCTCTCACAGTTCATCCATAAAGATTGTTAAAAGAGATTCGCGTTCTCTAAAACTTGTAAGATTTGTACTCCCTCTACTAGACTCTATTTTAACAGTTTAGTTTGCTAAGAAATTCTCTCAAATTTAATCACTATCTTTGCCCAGAGACTCGGTGTTGGAGGAACTGCAGAGAAAATTGTATCCGCGCTGCATACTGTTGTCAGTGAACAAGCAGATGAAGATGCTGACCTGGAAACATGCAAGACCTCTATGCGTCATATTGGAAAGATGGAGAAGGATGTTGACAGTGCCTGTAGCAAAGGTAATTGTTGTTACTGACCCAAGCCGAGTCCTGCAATTTTGCTACCTTACTATACATTCTTAAAATGTTCTATGTATGCAGCTGAAGATCCTCGTCGTGAGGTTCTTTGTGCAGAATTAAAGGATGAGGAGGCTAACATCAAAAAATGCATTGAAAAGCTAAAAGTAGTTGAAGCAAATAGAGCAGCCGTTGTCTCTGAATTGAAGGAGGCATTGCAGGAACAGGTCAGAACAGCTTGATCACTAAGTAGTTATGATGCATTTAGTTTTTTCTCTCTCTTGAATTTGTATTTGCTTGTCGTTATTACTTGTATTTTAGCTATGGAATCTTACTTGTTTATGTTATTCAGGAATCTGAATTGGAGAAAGTCCGCACTCAGTTACAGGTAATGTTTTCCCCCAAATCAGTTACAGGCCTGTAGTGTTCTGTAAGATGTAAACATTTGCCATTCTTATGTTTTTTGACTTTCCAATGGACAGCTGGCTGAAGCAATGGTACATGAAGCCTCCAACATGCAACGGAAACTCAAGAATGAGCCAACCATTCCGCTGCCCAATTCAGCATTGTCAGTAGAGCCAGGAAAGGCGCTTCCCAATGGGCAAGTAAAGGAGCAGCAGAAGACAGCTGCCGCTATACTTGCGGACAAGATTGCTGCATCATCAAACTCTCAGCAGATACTGCAGTCTGCTCTTTCCAAGTTTGCTGCCGAAGAAGCAAAGAATTCATCTGAAACACGCTCAGATAAGAGGCCAAAAACTGACCAACCCTTGCAGGTACCAAGCGTGGCGAAGGCGAATGCTGCCGCTTTCGTTCCAATGCCACAAGTGGTTGCCACAACAGCTCAGCAGCAGGGCCAGGCAATGTTAGTACAGCAAACACCTTTGCAGAGCCAAGCCCCGGCTCCCCAGCCCCAGTACAATATCTACCAGGCCCCTCCCCAGCAGTTTGTCCAGCAGCCTGGAGGTATAGTGATGGCCATGCCTTACAACATGAACTCCATGACCCCACCCCCGCCTCCACCACCGCCACAGATGATGAACCTAGGACGCCCCTCACCGTCAGCAGCCCAGCCGCAAATTGCTGTCATGCCACAGACACAGCAGATGCCAATGAGCCTAGCGCCACAGATGCAGTTCACCCTTCAGCAGCCTGGCGTGCCGCCTTTCAGGCCGATGCAGCCGCCCCCTCCTGGAATGCAATACTTCCACCCCCAATCCCAGTGACATTTTTGGTAGCCCAGCCCTGTTGAACTGTGACAGGTTTTTTCGATTTAGCGTTGACTGATAGGCAGGATCTGACTGCTGTAGAGTATACTGTTTGTGTTGGCCATTTCGTCATGTTGTTGTACTTGTACATGTATTGAGAGGAGAGTAATAGATGTGAGGAGAGTGACAGGAAGGTTAAAGATTCACATAGGGTGTGCTCTTGGTTGCTTGCCTTGCTTGGGGCTTTTCATGGAGCTGCGCCGTATATATCCTGGACGAGGGGATCCATAGCGTTTGGTAGACTCCATTTCTGGTAAGTTGAAATGGGTTTTCTGATTACCAGGACGAGCAGGGAGTATTAGAAGTGGTGATGGCATGCACGGTGCCCATGGGACTGAAACTCGATCGATGAGGGTGCATATTTAGGTCTCTCTGCAACAGAGTGGAAGTAGACAATCAAACGGCCTTCTTTCTGCTCCTGAACTGCCGGTTGTGCGCTCGAAAAGAACAAGTAGTACTCGTGCATTTTAAAAAACAACAACATAGATTTCAGTACATTTCACCCTCAAAACGCGAATAGAATCGATGCGAATTAAATTCGTGTTTACTCTTTTCTATCTAAAAAAGGATTGGATGATCAAGATGTTCCATCATGATTATCAATCTCCGTGTACTTTTATATATTTATTTCAATTTCATTAGGGCGAGGGCTTTGATCTTTTTTTTTGCTTTGATTAGAGCAACTCCAGCAAGGACCTACCTTCAAAACTCATTTGCAGATCCAACTTCAAAATATAGAGCCCAACTTCAGCAGGGGCCTCAACTCAACCCTCTATTTTGATGTGGACCCCATTGTCATACAGAGGGACTCAACTCCTCGAGCTCCGCTTGGCCCATCCCCGTCTTCCGCCGCAGCTGCTCACTCCCGAGGCCGAGCCGAGCTCCCTCCAGCAATCCCCAATGGCGTCGAAAACCCTCTCGTTCACCTTCACCCTCCTCTCCCGGCCCTCCACCTCCCTGTCCCCGTCCGCCTCGCTGCCGAGGTCCTCCGTCGCCGTCCCGCGCAGCCGCCGCGCCGTCACCGTCGCGTCCACCGCCACCGAGTCCCCCAAGGTCCTCGAGTTCGGGGACGCCATCGCCGGGCTCATGCTCGAGGAGGCCCGCAACCTCGTCAACCACCTGCAGGACGGCACCCAGCCGCACAATCTCCGCGCGGGCGCGCTGCGTCGCCGCGACGGCCGCGAGGCACGACCCCCGCTGCCACGGCGCTTCGGTCCAGGCCGCCCTTCCCGTTGGCCGGGCCCACGAGGCGGACCAGCTCCGCGAGCAGCGGCTCGGACTCGGCCACCGTGAGGAGCGAGCGGAGGAGCCTGCGGACGGCGGCGGGGCAGGGCGGGGACGGGAGGGGCGGGGCCGAGGCGGAGCGCGAGGGCGGGCGGGAGCGTCGGGAGGACGCGGCGGCGACGGCGTCGGGCGGCGCGAGAAGCGCGAGGCAGGGCAACGCGTGGATGGGAAATGTGGGACCCACTGTTTGGAGGGGAATTGGAGGCCCTCTAGGAATGGAGGGTTGGTGGGGAGATTTGGAGGCTCATGTAAATGCAGAGGCCGTGCTGGAGTTGTGTTTTTTTTCAAGCCTTCAAATTTTAGAGTAGAGGCCCATATAAAGGCCCTCGCTGCAGTTGCTCTTAGGGGGTGTTTGCCATTTGCCATTTGCCTCCAAACATCCCCATGGCAAAAGGGCAAATCAAAAATGAGATGGCAAAATTTTTTTGTCAATCTTGTGGTAAAATTGAGCAAAAGGGCAAAACTTTTACCATTTGCCTCCAAACTCCCCATGGCAAAAGAAAAGAGAATGTGGTATAAATGGGTTTTTGCCAAAACTTTTGCCATTGAATCCAAACACACCTAATGGCAAAACTTTTGCCATCTTTTTTTTAGACAAATGTTTTGCTTTTTTCTGCTCTTGCCATGTGGATCCAAACACGGAAACACCCCCTTAGTCTTCCATCTCGAAGAAAAGAAAAGAAAAGAAAAATAAAGGCATTACCAAATCTTGCGATTTTAGGCCTCCCCTGTTAACCTGAACGAGAACAATCCCCAACTTTCTCTCCAAGCGTTCATTCGGGAAGCCGCCCGGCGACGCGCCGCTCTCCGCCTGCCCTCCCGCATCCGCCTCTCCCTTGCCGCCGCCGCGCGGCTCGGGGCGGTGGCCGTGCAGAGCGATCGGAGCCTCATCCCTCGTCCGACCCTCCACCTCCTCATCCTCTCCCAAGCGGCGAGAAGAACAAGGGGCGGTGGTCTCCTCTGACATCGCCGACCATGCTGCGCCGGTACGGGCATTTACTCTGGCACTCACCCACTCCCCAAATTAGGGTTTCGATGCCTAATGCTCGATTATATCCTCTGCTGCAGGTGCGTGCGGGATCTGCGCTCGCTGCGTTCTCTCGCGAGGATCCCCAGACCGATCTCCGGTGAGGTACGCGGTTCTGTTCCCGTTGGTTGTCACTTGGGCAGGTTGTTTGTTGTCGGAGTTATCTGTTGTGTTAGAAAATCTGTTGTTCGTTGGAGCTTAGTCAGCACTCAGGTCTGTTTGAAGTGCTGAATTGGTTAAGTCGATTTCTGATGGCTTGATTGGTTTGGAAATGCTGCTGAAGCTGGTAAATGTATGTGGTTGGTATTTCTAGGGTTTCTGCCTCTTGAGGTTGAATTAACTAAGCAAGGATTATTCAGAACACAATGCTGTGACAGGTGTGCTGATCTCCTTGTTCACCTGTCTTGGGAGTTAGGATGATGGTAGAGAGTCCAGCTTACTGATGTCTCCTTGTTGGTTACAGAAGTAGTATCAACCACATTTTATATTTAGTTTAGGTAGTCCATATTGGGTGTGATGGATTGCGTGTCTAATATTTGGTATTCTAATTAGAGATGCAAGGATAATTTGGAGCACAATGCTCTGACATGTGTGCTAATCTCCTTGTTCACCTGTGTTAGGACTTACGAGTAATGTGTACTTGTTGGATACAAAATTTGTGTCTACTAAAGGATGGCGGCTTGTGATTGTCATTGGACTTAGCCCGCAGAGATTATTGAAATGCTTTATTCTCTTAATCAATAAAAATACATTTTTCCTATGATAGATTGCATCTGTTCTCTGGTTTCTCTGATTGTTGTGATGGTGTTGGTTCTTGTTTTAATAAGCTTTATATGGAGCTTTAATTGGGATATTTGCGCTTATGTGGTACAATGGAATATTGTCCCACATAGATAGACTGTGAGTCATATCGCATGTGAACATGTTTTCTGTTGGTTAATCTTAATAATTTTTCTTTTATCTTAGTTTGCTAGATCCAGCAATTTGTTTGATTTCCCATGTAGAGTACCAACTATATCCCTGTTTTACTCTTATATATAATTTACTTCCGGACAGTATATCTTCAGTAGAACTGACAAATGACCTATTTATCTGTCAGAGTCCAACATTCCTTAGATCCAGAAGCAACTCGACAAAGTCATCTCAAAATAGTTCAACGCCGAACACTGTTCCCGGTCCCAAAGAACAACCTTCTCAGTCAGGAAGCAATGTGTCGAAGCTTGTGCTCGGAACTCTTGTGGTTGGTGGTGCTGCAGCTTTTGGTGCCCATCAACTTGGTTATATAGACTTTCAATTTAACGAAAAGAAATTACCATTTAGCTTCAAGAATTCAGAAGTCGCAAAGGTGTACGAAGATATGAAGGTTCCTTCTGAACAAAAGGTTGACCAGGCACAAGCCATGTCAGGACCAAACACTCAGATTGTTCAAGCTGGTGATAATGAGTCTCATACTCCAAAGGACCTTCCAAATGAAGAGGTGGGAACACCAGAGACTCCAACTGACGGGGATCAATCAGAAACTCTATCCCATGAGGCACATTCAGTTCCAGAGGAGGATGGATCTGATAATAAACTGCCATCTCAAGATTCTCTGGCTGTTGAGATAAAGCCAGTTGTAGTTGATGATAAGGAAACAATTGAAGGTCCTCATGAACAGAAAACTGATAAGACAAACAGCACAGTTCATCCAGTACAGTCAAGCCCAACAACAGTCAGTACTTACAATGATTCCCCTGCAGATGCACCAAAGGTATACATTCCTTTGTGCTCATCCTTGCCTTCCTTTTATCATAATACCATTTGCACATTGACTGATAGAGGATAGCATCTTCCAAATTAGCATTTGAACAGATTCTATGCGTGTAAAGTGGATTGAAATATCTAGATTCTAGACTCAGCTATACCATTACGACTCCTGTTTATCTTATGAAATTCCTAAAGTTGCAAATGAAATCTGCTTGCAGTTTGGTTTACTTCAACCAGTGTAGGTATGCCCTGCATGAGGTGCAGGTCCCACAATTTGTTGTTGCATCTGTATTTATTTCTGACTATTTAATTTGATCAGACAGCTGGAACTTTTGAACAACTTTTGATAGTGAACGGGTTTTGATTATAGGACTGTTTTTTTTTTGCCAGGGAAGAACCTACAGTTTTGCTTTTCTTACATTGTCATAAACTACTTTATTTTGTTATTGTCGCTTCAGCAGATACCATTTGTAGTTTCCATGTAGCACAAATGTTGAGAGATTCTTCTGTATTGTCTTGCTTCTGCAATGGACTATGGATGGTGATGGTGTTTCTGATCATTGAATCAATTCTCGTTCATAGGACCTCTCAGGAGCTGATGCAGCTGAACAGAAATCTCTTGCTGAGACATATTTGCTTCAAGATGAACTTGATGTTTCGAGAGATACAGTAAGTTCAAAGTTCTTATCTCTTTAGACTGTAACAATCTCGAGGACTTTCTACAGACAAAGAAGTGGCTAAAAATAACTTGATGAAACTTAAATGATACCTCTTCCATGTTATTTATCTGATTATCCTTTTTTTCCTTTTCCTTTTCTGGGGAAAACAGACTGCTAAGGAAACTAGAAGGGATGAACTTGGTCCTGAAAAGCCTTCTGATGATGGTAAAGTTGTACTTGATATCATAGAGGCTATTCATGCTGCTGAAAAGAAGCAGGCAGATGCAGATGCTTACATGTATTCAGAAGAGAAAAGAAAGTTGAAGGTGTGCTATTCATCTACAATTTACATTTCTTTTCTGCTTTTTTATGGTCTTTGTTTGCTCAAAATGCAAGGTTCAACGTGGTTTACACTGTTTCCCTCATTTCCTTACTTTCATAATTGTTATGGATTTTATGGAGTTTGCAAACCATGGCTAAGACTAAATGTTTTTTTTAAAGTTCTATAACGACACATTAGACATTACTATTCTTTTATGGGTTATACTTTCATTTTCTCAGGAGAAATATGAAAAGGAGCTGAAAGACACCAGGGCTAGGGAACTAATGTATGCAGAAGAGGCAGCAATTCTGGATAAGGTATGAAGCAGACATGTCTTGGTCCATATTAGGTTTTACTATATTCTAAAATATAGGTATTTACTGCATTTCATTGACATCAACTGAGGCTTTGACTGTCATAATATAATCTAAAATTAATGAAAATGACCATAGCATGAGAAAATTTGTTAGCATTCAGCAGTCTGTATACTTATATGTATATATTTTCAAAGTTTCAAATGCTAGATACCACCAGAGGGAAGGAGTAATACTTTAAAGTTATCCTTTTCCAGTTCTCCTTGCAAATGCCACTCTAAGTCTAAACCAAAACTGTAAAAGATCCTCAGTGTGATATGCATGGTGTTTATTCACTTTGTTCAATAATAGGCTATAGTGCTATTTAGTGGCTCTTGTTTGCATTGAATTTCTGATGCATCATTTATCTTGATTATATTTTAAATTATCTCACTGTTATCAGGAGTTGAAGAAAGAGAAACTGAAGAGTGCTGCTGCAATAAGAGAACTTCAAGAAAAAGCTGAGCAAAAATTGCGGGATGAGCTGCAGAGAAAGGTGTGTCAGTGTCATATTTGCTCTGTCTACAATAAATTTATGCTAACTTATAAAGTAATTGACCTCAGTGTTGCTGATTTAACAGGATGAAGAAGCAAGCCAACAAATTGAAAAGGCTCAGGAGTTAGCAAAAGCTGAACTAGCTGCAGTTGTTGCAAAAGAGAAAGCAACACAGATCGAACAGATTGCTGAAGCAAACCTCAATGTAAGAAGTTTATGCAATATTCTTTAGGGTCTGATAGTGTTATAAATAGTTGTTTGACATGATGTCACCCAGCTTAAAAAGGCATGCTTGGCTTTGGCTTTGGGGCATGTAGTGAGTGCTATTGTGGCTGTAATAGCCCTTATTGAGAACATTTTGGACTATTCTGTCCATGCTGCTCACTGTTCCTTTTGAATGTTTCATATTCACAATTCCCATTAAGATGTTGAAGCAGCAGATGACTGGACAATCACAGATATTTTTGTATTTTTGTTCGTCTGTAGGCCACATTTATATGATACATTTGTGACTCCTTTTTCTAGATGTCATAATATATGTTCTGGAGTATGATCAACACAGATCCTTTACATCACAGCTTTCTCATATTTTATTTGAGGTCTACCACTCAAATACGTTCCCAGTTTTATATCCAGCACATGATTATTCACGGCAGCAAATTTGGTCACCTATGCTCTTTGTGTCGGTATATATCTTTAATTGCTAGAAAAACTAGTTATCCATAATTTTAGCTTGCTTGCACTTGGTCTGAGCTTGTTTTACACTTCCTTTTCAGATTGATGCGCTGTGTATGGCATTTTATGCACGGTCTGAAGAAGCGAGGCAGAGTCATTCAGTTCATAAGCTTGCTCTAGTAAGTTTCGTTGAAGCCCCTTATGCGCTTGCCTCCAAGTAACTATTGAAAGCATAATTTTCATATTATCCTCTCTTTTTTTTTCAGATTTCAGGATAACATAATTCCTTATTATCTTGCAGGGTACTCTTGCTTTGGAACACGCTTTGTCCAGTGGATCACCAATCCGGTCAGAGGTGGAGCTACTGCGTAAATCTGTTGAAGGCATTGATAAAGATTCACTATTAGAATTGGCTCTTTCGTCTCTCCCGGAAGATGTTTTAGATTATGGGTCAGATACGCGGATGGAGTTGAAACAAAAGGTATGTTTGTGACTGCATCTGTTCATACCCTTATTAAATCTAACAAGCTACTGTTGAATCAAGCTGTTTCTGTGTAAGATAGCTGCAAGTATTGTTCTGAATGGACTATGGAATTTGGAATCCTTATAGTTGTTAAATATAACGTATAACAGTTCTTATAACCATTTGTCAATCTATTGTCATGTAAAGGGTTCTGA
Source organism: Echinochloa crus-galli (assembly GCA_900205405.1). Taxonomy (NCBI): domain Eukaryota; kingdom Viridiplantae; phylum Streptophyta; class Magnoliopsida; order Poales; family Poaceae; genus Echinochloa; species Echinochloa crus-galli. Next base: position 1,093,685 of record OAMR01000410.1, on the reverse strand, counting down.
AAACCTCTGGGAACAGGACAGTAAATTCTGGGTTTTCTGAACCCTGACTAGTTCTTACACTTCAATCAAAATTTAAAAAGAACGTGAACCAAAAATTTATGTGTTTCTTGTCATGAACATGAATGCTTGTAGTGAAACATTAGTGTTGCTAGTTTGCTACCCATGCTAAATGACCGGATGGCCATACTTTTTCATGTGCAGTTTAACTCCTTGAAGGAAACTATCAGACATTTCAGCCTTATACCAGCAGGTGGTGGTGGAATCCTGACGCATGCGCTTGCTCGGGTTGCTTCTTCCATCAAGGTCAATACTATTGCAATCAATTCTCTAACTACTACTAGTAGATAAGTAATGGGCATCCTATATTGATGCTCGTGAAATATTTTGTCTGCTATTGCTGTTTCTGCATCTTGTGATAAAAAACCGTCCCGTCTAATGATCTGATACTACTGTTATCGATAGCATCTCTCATTTCAACTTTAGGACATACAGTGTTGCTTCACCATTTGTGCTGCCTCTAGGGAACCTCTGTTAGTCTTAACTAGTTAGTACCTGCGGTGATGTGTTTCTAATCATTCCATTGGTTTTCAGATTAAAGATGATAATTCTGGAGATGGCATTGAGTCCCTTATAAACAAAGTGGAAAACTTGATTGTTGATGGAGACTTGAGTACAGCAGCTAATGCCTTGGAAGGAGGGTTAAATGGAAGTGAAGCAGCAGAAATAGCTACCGAGTGGGTGAAGCAAGCGAGGAAACGCGCTATCGCCGAGCAGACACTTGCTCTGCTTCATGCTTGTGCCTCTTCGACCACATTCTCTTGATTTTGACCCTTGTTTTTTTCCCTGTGTTCAGCGGGTTTCAATACTCTGTGCAACCGTATATTTTTCCCAGACCATGTTGCAAATGCGTGGATGGTGAATGAGAAAAAAATCAGATACTATAGGAGCCACTCGGTCTCAAGCGGGCCCAGATTAATTTCCTCATGTAAACAGAGCTAATAAGTTTTGCCCTTTAGCTACTTGCTGTTCTGGCATTCTAGTCGCAACAATGCCTTTTGACACAATTGCTGAATGTAAGCTTCCTCTCACAGGCAATAGTGATATTAAGTTTCTGTTAGGTTATTAGCTGTGCCAACGTCTTTGTTGTTAGTCATGTAGCCGTCTACAATGGATCTAGTCTCGTGGACAATCCATACTTAAATAGGGCCTTGTTTAGATCCAAAATGTTACTCTCAAATTCACTATGCAAAAAGAAGATTCTCCATCATATCAAAATATTATAACATTTTACTATGCAAAAAGAAGATTCTCCATCATATCAAAATATTATAACATGCATGGAGTACTAAATGTAGATAAAATCAAAAACTAATTGTACGGTTTTGTTGTACTCTGTGAGACGAACATTTTGAGCCTAATTAATTAATTTTAGACAATTTTTCGCACATATAAACGAAATGCTACAGTGCGCAATGATTACGAAGAGACATTAAAGTTGTTCTAAATTTGCACTCCCAAATTTGGGAACTAAACAAGGCCTAGATGATCGAGGATAGATTTGAGTAGGAATAGGCTGAGGCCGTAGGGGGGGAATTTCAATGATGTTCAGCATCTCCTGAAAATAAAGTTACACACTCTAAAATACTTCTGTTTGAACAAGGGAGTACTTCTGTTTGAACAAAAGAACAACAAGGAACAACAAGGGAGTACTTCTGTTTGAACAAAAGAACTGAAAAGAATGGATCCAGTGCGCTTTGTACCTACCACTCCTAAGATCAATAATAATCAAATCGAACCACTTAATCTCCGAACGACAACATCGAACAAATCAAGTCGCGTCTAAATCTTTCTCAATTCCCATGTTAACACCCGAAGGACTTGCGCCTCTTGTCGCCGGCGCCCGGCAGTGGCAGCTGCTCGTGCTGCCGCTGCCCCTCCCGCGACGACCTCCCGCCTAGCCCGAGCTTACTGAGCAGCCGGCTCAGAGCACTCTTGGGCTTCCCGAGCTTGTGGATCTCCTGCCGCATGCTCGAGCACTCGTCCTCCAGCTCACACACCCTCTGCCGGATCTCCTCCACGCTCAACGCCGGCGACAGCTCGCCGGGCCGGGCCGCCGCGAGGCCGTCCTCCTCCGTCGTCTCCTCCTCCGATCCCGCCACGAGATCCGTATCATCGTCGTTGGTTCTCCGCGGCAGCACGCAGTTGTCGGAGCTGGATCCCTGGTCGGCGTTGTCCGACACGAAGAACCACCCGGCCACCGTCGTGCGCAGCCGCAGCTGCTCGAAGAAGAGCACCTGCACCACCACCCGCAGCGGCAGCCGCTCGTTCTGCGCCGCGTGCGTGCAC
>OAMR01000410.1:1076726-1090505 GCA_900205405.1 Echinochloa crus-galli | reverse complement strand
CTATTGCAATCAATTCTCTACTACTAGTCAATAAGTAATGGGCATCCTATATTGATATTCGTGAAATATTTTGTCTGCTATTGCTGTTTCTGCATCTTGTGATAAAAAACCGTCCCGTCTAATGATCTGATACTACTGTTATCGATAGCATCTCTCATTTCAACTTTAGGACATACAATGTTGCTTCACCATTTGTGCCGCCTCTAGGGAATCTCTGTTGGTCTTAACTAGTTAGTACCTACAGTGGTGTGTTATCCTTCAGATTTATAGGTGAGTTTCTAATCATTCCATTGGTTTTCAGATTAAAGATGATAATTCTGGAGATGGCATTGAGTGCTAACTTATAAAGTAATTGACCTCAGTGTTGCTGATTTAACAGGATGAAGAAACAAGCCAACAAATTGAAAAGGCTCAGGAGTTGGCAAAAGCTGAGCTAGCTGCAGTTGTTGCAAAAGAGAAAGCAACACAGATTGAACAGATTGCTGAAGCAAACCTCAATGTAAGAAGTTTTATGCAATATTCTTTAGGATCTGATAGTGTTATAAATAGTTGTTTGACATGATGTCACCCAGCTTAAAAAGGCATGTTTGGCTTTGGCTTTGGGGAATGTAGTGCCTCTCAAGTTTGGCTTGGCACCTTGGGTATGCAGCGCAGAAGCCAGGCTAACTTAAATGCTTTAGTGAGTGCTATTGTGGCTGTAATAGCCCTATATTGAGAACATTATGGACTATCTTGAATGGAATTATATTTCTTCCCAGTACGTGGAAAATTCTGTCCACGCTGCTCACTGTTCCTTTTGAATGTTTCATATTCACAATTCCTATTAAGATGTTGAAGCAGCAGATGACTGGACGGGCACAGATATTTTTCTATTTTTGTTTCTGTAGGCCACATTTATAATGATACATTTGTGACTCTTTTTCTCGATGTCATAATATATGTTCTGGAGTATGATCAACACAGACCCTTTACAGCACAGCTTTCTCATATTTTATTTGAGGTCTACCACTCAAATACCTTCCCAGTTTTATATCCAGCACATGATTATTCAAGGCAGCAAATTTGGTCACCTATGCTCTTTGTGTCAGTATATATCTTTAATTGCTAGAAAAACTAGTTATCCATAATTTTAGCTTGCTTGCACTTGGTCTCAGCTTGTTTTGTGCTTCCTTTTCAGATTGATGCGCTGTGTATGGCATTTTATGCACGGTCTGAAGAAGCGAGGCAGAGTCATTCAGTTCATAAGCTTGCTCTAGTAAGTTTCCTTGAAGCCCCTTATGTGCTTGCCTCCAAGTAACTATTGAAAGCATAATTTTCATGTTATGCTCCTTTTTTTTCAGATTTCAGGATAACATAATTCCTTATTATCTTGCAGGGTACTCTTGCTTTGGAACACGCTTTGTCCAGTGGATCACCAATCCGGTCAGAGGTGGAACTACTGCGTAAATCTGTTGAAGGCATTGATAAAGATTCACTATTAGAATTGGCTCTATCGTCTCTCCCGGAAGATGTTTTAGATTATGGGTCAGATACGCGGATGGAGTTGAAACAAAAGGTATGTTTGTGACTGCATCTGTTCATAACCTTGTTAAATCTGTAACAAGCTACTGTTGAATCAAGCTGTTTCTGTGTAAGATAGCTGCAAGTATTGTTCTGAATGGACTATGGAATTTGGAATCTTATAGTTGTTAAATATAGCATATAACGGTTTTTATACCCATTTGTCAATCTGTTGTCATGTAAAGGGTTCTGAAAACCTCTGGGAACAGGACAGTAAATTCTGGGTTTTCTGAACCCTGACTAGTTCTTACACTTCAATCAACATTAAAAATAACGTGAACCAAAACTTTATGTGTTTCTTGTCATGAACATGAATGCTTGTTGAGAAACATTAGTGTTGCTACCCATGCTAAATGACCAGATTACCATACTTTTTCACGTGCAGTTTAACTCCTTGAAGGAAACTATCAGACATTTCAGCCTTATACCAGCAGGTGGTGGTGGAATCCTGACGCATGCGCTTGCTCGGGTTGCTTCTTCCATCAAGGTCAATACTATTGCAATCAATTCTCTAACTACTACTAGTAGATAAGTAATGGGCATCCTATATTGATATTCGTGAAATATTTTGTCTGCTATTGCTGTTTCTGCATCTTGTGATAAAAAACCGTCCCGTCTAATGATCTGATACTACTGTAATCGATAGCATCTCTCATTTCAACTGTAGGACATACAGTGTTGCTTCACCATTTGTGCTGCCTCTAGGGAACCTCTGTTAGTCTTAACTAGTTAGTACCTGCATTGGTGTGTTATCCTTCAGATTTATAGGTGAGTTTCTAATCATTCCATTGGTTTTCAGATTAAAGATGATAATTCTGGAGATGGCATTGAGTCCCTTATAAACAAAGTGGAAAACTTGATTGTTGATGGAGACTTGAGTACAGCAGCTAATGCCTTGGAAGGAGGGTTAAATGGAAGTGAAGCAGCAGAAATAGCTACCGAGTGGGTGAAGCAAGCGAGGAAACGCGCTATCGCCGAGCAGACACTTGCTCTGCTTCATGCTTGTGCCTCTTCGACCACATTCTCTTGATTTTGACCCTTGTTTTTTTCTTTGTGTTCAGCGGGTTTCAATACTCTGTGCAACCGTATATTTTTCCCAGACCATGTTGCAAATGCGTGGATGGTGAATGAGAAAAATCAGATACTATAGGAGCCACTCGGTCTCAAGCGGGCCCAGATTAATTTCCTCATGTAAACAGAGCTAATAAGTTTTGCCCTTTAGCTACTTGCTGTTCTGGCATTCTAGTAGCAACAATGCCTTTTGACACAATTTCTGAATGTAAGCTTCCTCTCACAGACTATTAAGTTTTTGTTAGTGGTTAAACATGTAGCCGTCTACAAGGGATCTAGTCATCTCGTGGACAATCCACTACTAAGTCGATGAGGATAGATTTGAGAAGGAACAGGGCAACAGGCCGAGGCCGTAGGGGGGAATTTCAATAATGTTCAGCATCTCCTGAAAACAAAGTTACACACTCTAAAAGATACTTCTGTTTGAACAAGGGAGTACTTCTGTTTGAACAAAAGAACAACAAGGAACAACAAGGGAGTACTTCTGTTTGAACAAAAGAACAACAAGGAACAACAAGGGAGTACTTCTGTTTGAACAAAAGAACAACAAGGAACAACAAGGGAGTACTTCTGTTTGAACAAAAGAACAACAAGGAACAACAAGGGAGTACTTCTGTTTGAACAAAAGAACAACAAGGAACAACAAGGGAGTACTTCTGTTTGAACAAAAGAACAACAAGGAACAACAAGGGAGTACTTCTGTTTGAACAAAAGAACTGAAAAGAATGGATCCAGTGCGCTTTGTACCTACCACTCCTAAGATCAATAATAATCAAATCGAACCACTTAATCTCCGAACGACAACATCGAACAAATCAAGTCGCGTCTAAATCTTTCTCAATTCCCATGTTAACACCCGAAGGACTTGCGCCTCTTGTCGCCGGCGCCCGGCAGCGGCAGCTGCTCGTGCTGCTGCTGCCCCTCCCGCGACGACCTCCCGCCGAGCCCGAGCTTACTGAGCAGCCGGCTCAGAGCACTCTTGGGCTTCCCGAGCTTGTGGATCTCCTGCCGCATGCTCGAGCACTCGTCCTCCAGCTCACACACCCTCTGCCGGATCTCCTCCACGCTCAACGCCGGCGACAGCTCGCCGGGCCGGGCCGCCGCGAGGCCGTCCTCCTCCGTCGTCTCCTCCTCCGATCCCGCCACGAGATCCGTATCATCGTCGTTGGTTCTCCGCGGCAGCACGCAGTTGTCGGAGGTGGATCCCTGGTCGGCGTTGTCCGACACGAAGAACCACCCGGCCACCGTCGTGCGCAGCCGCAGCTGCTCGAAGAAGAGCACCTGCACCACCACGCGCAGCGGCAGCCGCTCGTTCTGCGCCGCGTGCGTGCACCCCTCCAGCGACAGCTTTTGGCAGTTCATCAGCCGGCATAGCTGCTCCCGCTCTGAACCCGTCAGCCACGGATGCGCCTGCACACCAACATACGTGTGTATGATCATACAGCTCGATCGATTAGTTAAGCTCAAATCAGTACAGAAGTGCTTGGATTACCTTGAGGTAGATGTCAATGGCGCGGTAGAGGCCATCGTCGATGGACCGGGCGTAGTCCGGGACGAGCGCGGCGATGGTCTGGAACTTGGAGAGCTTGAGGTTGGCGTCGGTGCCGACCTCCGCGAGGTACCCGTCGACGAGCTTGGCCACCGTGCTGACCGGCATGAGCTCGGCCGAAGGAGGATCAACCAGCTGCCCCTCGTCCGTGATCTCCGGCGACGCGGCGAACGCCGACGCGCTCGTCATCGTGAACTGCTCCAGCATCCGCTGCACGCTGTCCACGTCGTAGAGCGTCTCCGCCGAGTAGCCGGTGTTGGGAATCAGCAGGTCCTCCAGCGCGGCGTCCTCCAGCTGGCTGCCGGCCCTCCTCTCCAGCGCGTCCCGGCACGCCGCGCTGGCGTGCAGGACCGTGGCCGTGCGGAGCAAACCCAGCAGGAGCCGCGTCGGGGCGACGCCCTTCTCGGCCGGGAGCAGCGCGACGATCTCCTCCAGGAGGGCCCTCTGGTCACCGTCCGAGAGCACGGCCGCCGCCGTCGTCCTCGACGCGCCGCCGCGGCTGCTGCCGCCGCCGTCGCTTTGTTCCCCGTGCCGTCTGAGCCCAGAGAGGTGGCGCCTGGCGTAGTCCATCAGCGAGCCGGCGACGTTCTCGGGGCTCATGCCCCTGGACTGCACCGCCGCGATGAGCCTCTTGTACACCGGCAGCCTCAACGACGACGCCTGCTTGTACCACCAGTCCGCGCCCAGCGACCGCGGCTTCCCGGCGGCGCCGGTGCCGTTCCAGACCACCGTCTCCTCGAGGCTCTTGGACGTGTAGTACTCCAGCATGGGCCACCCGAAGAGCGTCGGGTCGGCGCAGGCCTTGCTCGCCAGCGAGTCGATGCACCGCGCCACGATGAGGAGGTCCTCGGCGTCCGGGAGCACGGCGTCGCACGCGTGCAGCGCGCGCACGGCGTCGCTCCAGGTGCCCAGCACTTGGGAGGAGAGGAAGGTCTCGGCCTGCTCCACCAGGTTCCCCTCGTCGTAGTCCTCGGTCATGGCGAGGTGCTCGGCTGCGCAGCGCAGCGGCACGACGTTCCCTGCGTTCAGCTCGATCTTGACGTCGTAGCAGAACCTGGCGGCCAGCTGGAAGGCCTCGGAGCCGCCGGGGACGTCGTCCAGCTGGACCGTGCACGGTTTGCCGTCGTCGTCGTCGTCATCGCCGCTGGACTCGTTTATCAGCTTTCGCAGCGTGCCGCTACGGCTGATCAATATAGACTGGACAAGACGAAAAATGCATACAGTGTTTAGACGTTGTCAGTATCGAAAATGTGAGTTCTGAGAATTTACAGGTGGCATGATTTTGCCATGTTTGAGCAAGGAACATTAGAACAGTGTAAAAATGACTGGGACGATGTTCTACAAATGAGAGAGATGGAAGAAATGGTGTACATGTACCTTGTGGAGATGGAACGATATCTCTCCTACTTCAACTACCACATCACTTGCAGGCTCAGTATTGCAAATCCTGCAAGAGGGCCATTGGGTTGGGGCTACCAGCAACGTAACAGCAAGATTTGTAGTGTCAATGTGCAGGGAAAGTATCAAAGATTCTGCATTGTTTTCCTGTTTGCTCATTAAATTCCACACAGGCGTCACTTAGATTTTCTTAAAGGCAGAAAAGGCACGAATGCTAGACCTGTTTTTTTTTGAGAATTAATTGTTTTAGCCCATGATCATCAATCTTAAACTAAGAGAGTACGTTCATCAGATTGATTTAGCCCATGATGCCCTACTGATGATTACGATCGAAGACACTAATGAATGCATTGCATATTTGAACCCCAAAAAATGGGAACGAATCAGCTGATCGATCTGCATGAAGCTCTGCAGTATCAGAGATGGAAGAAGGAGAAGATGTAGGACAGAACAATACCAGGTGTTAGGTTCTCGGAATTCGAAACAGTCCGGTGGTTTGGATCCGATCACCTTCGTCGCCGCCGCCATGAACCTGTCGATCGTCCCGTTCCTCCTACGGACGATTCAGGAAAAGCGACGACCGATCAAATCGAAGGGGTGACGCCGCGGCGAGGATGAGATCGGCACCGAGAACGACGGCGAGTGGCGCGCACTTATCCGCCGCCGGCCGGATTGGCTAGGTCCCCAAAGAATTCCGCGAAAGTTCAGGTTCGCACGCCGTACCTAGCCTCTCGGCCGCCCGGCGGTGGCGGTGATCGCCCGATCGGTGGCCACGCAACGCGCGCGTCAAGCCAGCAGCTCAGGCACGAGTCAGGACGTGACGGTGTGCAGCTGAGTGAGGGAGATGACGCTTGTCCTCCCTGTCTTGTCGACACCACCGCGTCGCATGGGTTTGATTGATTTTCAGCTGTTCGTGTCAGCGGAACAGGAAGGTGAGATGGAAGGCGGCAGATCAAGATGGATCAATCAGAGAGTTTGAATGCGCTGGCTCTTCGATCTCGTAGCCGGGCGTAACCGCCGCCGTGATTAGTGACCGATCTAAACAGCTAGAGCAGCCTACTACATGTATTCTGTTCTGTATACACACTGGCACACCGCACACGTCCGTCCATAGGCAATAGCCGCGCAGATCTATCCTTGGATATACTTCTTGTTCAATTTGTTGTTCATAGGTATTGACTTTAACGCCAAGTCTTTAAAGGTACACTTGGCCAATAATTTCTTTTCAAATATAATCATCAATTGTATTTTTAGATCAAAGGAAGAATTATATTATATCGAAGTCGAGTACTCATCAAGTTACAAGCAATCTCAATGTACCCACTCACTAAGCAGCTTCAGTAAAAAAAAGCAACTAAAAGGCCGCACAGGCATACACTCAGCAAACAGGCTGAGAACACTCGCCCAATGAACAACGACCAACATTCCTCTAGGCTGGAACGAGCACAATCTTCTTCTTCCTTCTTGCATCTTTTTGTCACCGATGAGGAAGAGAGACTTGTCCCAATCTATCCGACCCAGGACCGATCGACATCACTTCGGGGGACAAACCTATTCTCCCAAGCCTTTCACCGTGGTTGGATCTAACCACGACAAAACAGAGAAGTGGCCAGAGAAAATTATTCCACGATGACGGCACCATCTCCGTCTCGAATGTCGCCATACGGAAACCTAAATCTCCATGTCGTCTCTTGAAGAAAGTTGCCGACGTCGTAGATGACGCCAATTCCTTTATCGAAGCCGTCATAGAGAACCCCAAGCCACCATGTCTCCTTGAATCATCAATTGTTAGAAAATCAAAATCACATGAAAATATTTGAAGTATCAACATTTTCATATGTCATTGATCTAGTAGCAATTAATTTGAATGTAAATTAATGGTACCTTGCACATTAATAATTTATTTTAATTGGACATGTTCTTGTTAACCTCAAATGCAGGGTATTATATCTCTTGATAATTACATGGGGAGCTAATGTCTGCTTATCTCTAAAGCAAGCAATGTTTGGTATGTCATGTCTGAATCTAACTAGGATAGCTCTAGTTTTGATCTGTCAGATTTGAATCCGACTAGGATAGAGATTATAAATCATAAAGAAAATTCCTGCTCCTGATAAAAAACATAAAGCCATCAAGATTTTCTCTAATCCACAAACCCTACACACAAATCGTATCTCACATATAAAAAATGTATTCACATGTTGAATAGTGATTCACAAGTCGATATGTGAATGTTATAATTGAACCGGGTAGAAGGCAAGCACTGGATAGTGCCTGTGGCCATGGCGTGTGCCTCCTCTATGTATGGATTGATCATAGCGTCATGTATTTTTTGTGAACTCAACCATAATAAAATCAAATAGCTTGGAAATCACGACCGAACCAAACCAAGAGAAAGCAAGATAAAAAGAAGAGAGGAGGAAAATTTAAGATGCAAGGAGCCAACATGCCACAAGGAGAGTACGTGCATATTACATATGAATGGATGAGTAAAAAATTATTTTATTTTGGTTCAATTCATTTTTGCTAATCTCGATCTAGTTAAGCTTTTACGAACTGTTGCAATTATGCTAACACCCAAATCATCAAAATGGAAAATATATACATTATAAACCACCTCATCAATCAAACATATCGACTACTATCTATTTCTCCGCGAAGTAGCTAGTTTGTTTTATGCACGTTTTGATGAGACTTACAATCAGTGAAAGCCCTTAACAAAGTATATTACACGACCCACACTCGCACAGCACCTCCCACACGCGGCGGGAAGACGAAAATGTTCCCAAACGCTAGTCCAAACTCCAAATCCTACTGCTTCTCCGCTTTCTCGCCGCTAACGTAGCCGCTGCTTTTACAAGGCCCGCGATAGTGTGGCGAGATGGGCAAGTAGGATTGGATCAGGATGGAGCATATAGATTCCACTAGACCCGCTCAAGCCGGATAAGAAAGATGAAGATGGTGGCCGCGACGATCTAGATAGGTCGACTTTTGCATCAGAATTACTTTTCTTTACTGTGGGAATGGTCTCTTTGCGACTACTCAATGCGGAGAGAGAACATTGTGATTGAATTCGCTCCAAATGAAGGTCGTAACTCTAATCACTATCTCGGCGGGCCAATAAGACTCCGTGTCAGCTACTCTTTATACATCATCTCTTTATGACAATTAAATAGACTAAGTCTGTTCGACTAGGCGTGTGCATGAATTTATAAATAAGTTTACATAAAAATTATGTTTTTTTTCTAGATATATATCATTCATTCATTCTACCACATGATCTTCTAGTATTATATTTAGATGAAAAAGAAGCTTTATTAACGAATCATTTCGAAAGTAAAAAATATGCACACACACAAGTTCATAATGTACATATGTTTTGCAAGTTGTGCGAGTTCATTGAGATTTTTAGGCGTTCTCACTCCTCTGTATGTTTCGATAGGTAATGAAACATATCTCAGCAAATGTCGTGGAAACTCCAAATATTTAGTGATGAGAAGTTGCTTTGAGTTAACTTATGCAAAAATTTAGTAATTTATCCATCACATCATAGATGTGCTAACCAAAATACAAAAAATATATTACTCTCATATGACTATATTTCAAATATATACACTTCCATTTATTCTATTAATGTTGATACATTTTGTATATAAAAATCTTTTATCTAGAAGCATCTAAAAAAGTAACAGGTTTTATATGATCAAGATATTTGCTTAGAATAATTATATATCGATTGAATTTTAATGATGTTCTAGAAGTTTTGTTTACTAGGTAAAATTTTTATAGGTGAAAATTGCCACATTGTGTTAAAAGAAGAGCTTTTTTACAGTGCTCCATAATAGTACTTAGTAGTATACTAGTATAGAGAAGATCTAACAATCAATTTTAAAAATATTTTAGTAACTATTTTGATCTTTCCGGCCTCAATTGTGCTAGTGTCAAAAGAATATATAATAGTAATTTTACATGTGTTTTTTATCCATAATATTCTTAATATATATATATATATGAAAACAATTGTACTATACCATACCTGAAGTCTTCAATAGTATATAATTAATCTTAGCCGTTAGCCATTGTGCAAATGAGATTAGTTTCAATGTCAACATATAGGTTAACATCTACAGAGCCGGTTGCTCCGTAATCCAGCGTGTCAAACTCAAATGGGAGGCTTTGCAATCCTTAGCTGTTATAATTGGGTTGTCATTCATCACAACTGCAACACATACACATGGACATTTTTGAAGAGAGGATGCGATGCCATGCTCGGATATGATGTAGACAATAATGACATCTAAGCCTGGCGTGTAGGATTACATGCCACACAAGAAAGAGGAAGTTTGTGATATTATCGATATAGCATGTGTATATCGTACTGGTTATGTTAGAAGAATATTTGAGCATATAAATGCATTACCTTCATCTAATGCAAATCATGAACACATCCCTTTTTCTCAAGGAGGCAACTAGAGGGAGGGCCCTCTCCCAATAGACATACATCGAGAGCCCCCCTCCCCCACGGCCCTACCCCCCTCCGCCCGACCTTATCTCTTCGTACTCGCACCGCGTCTTCTTCCTCCCGTCGCCTGTGATTTCTCGCCCGCACCGCCTCCAGCTCCGACGGCGCCCACGCCGTCTCCGCTACCGCCCTCCACCGCCGCCCACACTAACCTCTCCCACCCCTTTCCACTTTCCTCTTCCTCACCCTTCTCCTCCCCTCAATTCGGATCCACAAGATCCCCCGCCGCCTACTCGACCGCCGCCGCCTCTAACCGCTTCGGCTAGGACGCCCCTGCCATCCCGACCTGGCCCAACCGCCCTCCTCCCCTACCCGCGGTGGGCGGCGCCACCGCCGCCTCGCCGTCCTCCCCAACGCCCACGACCTCCGCCGGACCTCTAGCCTCCCCCCAACCATCCCTCTGTATCTGCAGCCATCAATCCCCTTCCCAACCCCAACCCCCCCAACCCTAACACCAAACCCTAACCCGAATTGGAGTTCACCGGAGAAGAAGTCGTCGGCGTGCTCGTCGGAGAAGAGCGGAGGATCGCCGGAGAAGAAGAGGGGTGGCTCACGTTGGAGCTCTCTGTGCTATTTTTTCTGATTTGTTAGTTTTCCTTTTTTTCCCCGCTTCTGGCTTCCTTTGTTCCCTTGTTTCCTAAATTTGGGGCTCTCGGTTTAGATTTTGGGTTTTCTTAATCCTTCTATTTCCACATTTGATAGAAATATTTTTTTACCTTTTAAAAGCATTCTTGCCGAACCATGCATAGGAATAGATGGTAGATTAAAAACATCCACGAAACCAGTATTGTCCTTAGATAATGAAATGCAGTTTAGTAATCTCTAAACGTCTAAGGGGCCGCTTGGTTCCCTGCCACAGCACTGTAGTGTGGTGGGGGTGACGAGAGGAATCGGCGCCACAACCATGTGGCGTGGCTGGGTGTGGCCACCAACCAAGCAGGCCCTAAATTAGCATGATTATAATCTAAATAACATCGAAAGAGATCCGGGTCCACTCCATAACCTCGTACCCGAACAGGAATGGATATAATTCTGCACAAGCCCTGCTATCAAGTTATTGTCGTCATCGTCACCAGTTATGTAACAAACGATTTAGCATGGATTGATGCAACAACAGTGTGGGCGTGTGGTGTCATGTTCTAAAGTGCTGTCGCGCGCCGCCATTGATCGATCATGACGGCGCTGCGACGTCGCGGTTGTGGTGGCCGAAGATCCGGTTGAGGAACATGGCCAGCCTCACTCCCCCCTGCGCTATCCGCCGCGACACGATCGGGAGCCTCGAGTCGAAGTAGTCATCTGCGAGAGTGACAGCGCCATTCCATTATTTCATCATCAGCTGGACTGTTCATTCAGACATACAGAGTGATCTTTGCACAAACTTACTGGACAGGGTTTCCCCTTCATGGACGCCGCTGTAGGCCCACTTGCACGCCAAGTTTATGCTCTCCGTAGCGTACCTGTTGGTTGCATCAAGAAGCACGTTGGTTGATGTTATCCGCAAGCAAACACAAGCAGAGAAAAAAAGGGGTTTATTTCGTTCCAACTTCTGAGTCGCAGAGTTCAGAATATACTAACTTGGTTGGGCACGACAAGAGGTCCTCACAGTCTCCCCATGAGGATACATCATCAGACCAGGTGCCCTGAAGAACATAACACATTGAGTTTGCCACTGAGATACAGTTCCATTTGTTTCTTGGCTTGGAACGAAGAGTTCCCTGGTGAACACCCGTCTTCACCACTTACCTTGGTGAGGTTGTGCTCAAGTTGCTTCCGGAAGGTGTCCATGTCCTTGTCGTAGAAATCAGCAAGAGCTGTCTGTATGATCTCCCTGTCCCACACCTGGAAACGTCCCAGAGAAAGAAAAAAATTCACCAATGCGGAATGTGGGGAATCGTGTGCAAGCAAGGATCATGGGCGTTGTTCATTACGTGATGGAGGTTGGATTTGTGCCTGAACCACCGCAGGTCTATTGAATTGCCGCCTTGATCGCTCGTGAACCCCACATGCATCGGCTGCAAGCAGGACAGACGAGCGAAATTACCCACTTGATGGGCTGGCATTGTATCTGTGGTAAGTGGTAAGGATATTGACTCGTGAACAGAAAAGAAAAAAAAGGTTTACCTGATGAACATCTCCCATGAAGTGTGACAGGAACAGAAGGGCTTCAGTCAAGTTGTCTGCAATGCAACAAAAAATTGGTTAGAGCACGTAGAGATACAGAACCATTGTTTGAGATAGACACATTGATCTGCTTACACTTGCGATCGGCACTGCCGTGCTTGTAGTGCATCAGCTGGGACGTGAAGTTGGCGATGGCGCCCGCGACGCACATGTCCTTGGCACCGTCAGGGCCATGACAATCTCCTGCTCACCGATCATTCACCATTGCATTTCATCAGAACAGAACAGAACAGACAGGTCGCCGCCCACGTCCTCCGGGAGCAGGTTCCTCACGGCGTGCGCGGCGTCAGGCTCCAGCAGATCCTGCAGCAACGAATGAGGCATCCGGTTCAGTTCAGCCATCATATCGCTTCGTCTGCATATATGCCATGAGACATGGATGCGAGATGAAACCATCCGATTCACCTGTGCGATTTGGCATGTGATCATGTGCCCCTCCTTGCTCCACGACCGAACCACCGGCGCCGCCGACGCCAGAATTACCAGCCCGAGCGCCGCCGCTCGCAGGAAGGAGGCCATTGTACGTGCTCGATCAATGGCGTCAGTGAAGGAGCTAGCTTCAGATGAATGAGCGAATGCCACAGCAGCAAGCGGTGCAGAGAGTAATATAGCCAGCGGAAATGGAAGGTGAGGAGATGGACTTGGTTGCGTGCAAGCATCGTGCGTGTTTCTTCTTCAGCTCAGGCTGTTCGTCGCCATGCTTATGTTGCTTTGCTTAGCTCCATTGGCTCCCCAGTTGCTGACTGGCCGGCCACGTTTGCAAGGCACCACACACCTACTGAAATGGCAACGCTTGCAGCATCAGGCACCGGCTCCTTCGTCCCGTCATTGTTGCTTATCTCGGGATGCCAAGCCAAATCAGTGGTAGCAGCATTGAGAGATGGTCAGATGGAGAGACCAATGCAAGAAGAAGATGACGTACGCAATTAGTCTCGCCGAAAGAGGATCCAGACAGACTCACAGTCACACGGCCGGCCAGTCAGCAACTGGGGAGCCAATGGAGCTAAGCAAAGCAACATAAGCATGGCGACGAACAGCCTGAGCTGAAGAAGAAACACGCACGATGCTTGCACGCAACCAAGTCCATCTCCTCACCTTCCATTTCCGCTGGCTATATTACTCTCTGCACCGCTTGCTGCTGTGGCATTCGCTCATTCATCTGAAGCTAGCTCCTTCACTGACGCCATTGATCGAGCACGTACAATGGCCTCCTTCCTGCGAGCGGCGGCGCTCGGGCTGGTAATTCTGGCGTCGGCGGCGCCGGTGGTTCGGTCGTGGAGCAAGGAGGGGCACATGATCACATGCCAAATCGCACAGGTGAATCGGATGGTTTCATCTCGCATCCATGTCTCATGGCATATATGCAGACGAAGCGATATGATGGCTGAACTGAACCGGATGCCTCATTCGTTGCTGCAGGATCTGCTGGAGCCTGACGCCGCGCACGCCGTGAGGAACCTGCTACCGGACGACGTCGGCGTCCGCCACTAGCAAACCT
>OAMR01000410.1:1046532-1067721 GCA_900205405.1 Echinochloa crus-galli | reverse complement strand
TTTTTTGTTAATGGCAGATGCGAGTTAGAAGGTCAAAATAGCAATATGCAATTTCACCCCTTTTTTTCTTAACATTGGCCATGAATGCTACCTAGTGATGTACAAAAAAAAGAAAAAGAAAAATACTTGGAGATCCTATTCTTTACTTTAGTTTCTACGAAACGTAGGCCAAACGTATTTGTATTTTGTAAATGCAATCAGAGATAGATACATGCATGCTGCTACATTGTAACAAAATACTTGGAGATCCTACTGTTCATGTAGCACAAAGTATCTTGAAGTGATCTATTTGCAAGAAACACACCCACATCTTTTAGCCTCTTGTTTTTCAAGTCCACAGCGAGCACCCATGCCCTTTTGTCCCACGCCCGAATCTTGGCCATGAGGTAAACAATATCATCGTCGTTCAAGCTGAGCCTGGGATGACTAATGTAGAGCTTGTCCAAGGTAGGCGTGCCATCATCATTACCCTGCAACTTAGGCAGCAAATCAAAATGCAACGTGCCATCATCGACTAAATCATCACATATATCAAGTTTGTAGTCCCTGTGCCAATCCCCCTCCTCCAAAGAAGTACTTGACCTGCTCCATATGGAAGCCTTCCAACGGTATGCAGAGTCACAAAAGAGCTCGGCAACCTTGATGCGCCCATCGACAACGACGATGTCCCGGGCGACATCCGGGTTGAGATCCGGCTTCTTGTTGCTCCTCAGTGACCGTGGCAATGGCATGTAACGCAGCACGGAGCTGCCGTCGAGCACGTCGCAGACCAGGATGCCGCGCCAGGGGTCAACGAACCCTATCAAACCCCCTTCTTCTTCCTCCGAGCACGATGGTCTTGGACACACAATGCTCAAATTGGCTGTGCTGGTGTTCCCGGCCCAGCGAAACAATCCTGCAGCTCCAAGTTTCAGTCATGGAGTCGAAGAGATGCAGACTGAACTGCCATGCCACCCTTGTGGGAGAGAGTGTTAGTGTGTTACAACATGGTAATGGTCGTTGTCGCCGTGGCGGAGAACACCGATGTTGTAGTAAAAGAAGTAGCTGTCCTCGCGCGTCAGGCGGCGCAGCCACGGCCCCTTCTCGCCGGCGCCGGCGTAGTAGATGAAAATGTCGTTCCACCGAGGGTCGTAGCACTGGAACCCATTGCCAAGTCCGACGGACAAGACGGCGAGGTCGGCCTCCGCGGCTATGATCCGGGGCTCCGTGGCTAGTCCGGCGAGGTCTCTCGTCTCCGGGCACCACACGCAGAAGTAGGAGGTGACCGGCGGCGGCGCGACGCAGAAGGTGACCTGGATCTCGCCGCCGTCGCTCATCCGGCCGTACGCGGTGGTGGCGTTGCGGCGGTCGGCGATGTACGCCCGGACATCGAGCGTCACGCAGGTGATGGGAGCGCCGGCCTCGTCGCGGGGATGGTGGTCGTGAGCAGGCGGGCGCAGGGACGCGTCCAAGAAATTCCTCCTGCCCATGGATCTCTCTCCTATCTTCAGCTTCCTGCCCGGCCTGGGGCGTTTAAAGCAGAGACGGGCCAGACCGATTCAGAATCCGGGGGATCATGATCAACGCACGTTGGTGGATCTGTGATCGGAACAAATTGTACAAGAAACCCGGAAGAAACTCCTCCAAAGCATCCGAATTTAGTCTCCCTGTTCGTTTGGGTGGTGGCTGGCGTTGGTTTTTTGCTGAGAGAAAAACACTACTGGCTGGTTGATGGCTGGTGGCTGGCGCTGGTTTTCGCTGAGAGAAAAACACTGTTGACTCGCTGGAAACAATCCAAACGAACATGGCGACTAGGATAGTACTCGAGAACCAGCCCGCAAGTTCGAAGCGTAATGAGATCGTACTCCTACTTATGAAGGCTTCCAAGCACCCCACCTAACAATTTATTACTGTTATTGTATCATACACATGACATGACGATCATATATATCATCACCTGCATGCCAAGCAACTCGCTGTAAATGCAATCATACATATTCATGCTCTGCTAAACATTTGTAACTGCCTGGCGTGGTGTTGAAATATTTGCAGATCCTACTGTGAATGTAGGATAAGGTAACATCAGGGTTTCTCACAGCATGGAACACGCAGCCTCTTCTTCTTCAAGTCCACAGAAAGCACCCATGCTTTGTCGTCCCATGGGCCGACCTTGGCCATGAAATAGACATTATGATCATCGTCGTTCAAGCTGAGTGTAGGGTGAGCGATGTAGAACTCCTCCAAAGTTCTTTTAGCCGAGCTATCGTCACCAGCCCGCTGCAGCTCCGGAAGCAGCTCAAAATGCAGCGTGTTAGCGTCAACTAAACTATCCCGTATCTCAAACATGTAAATGTAATCCCTGTCCCAGTTCGTGCTTCCCAAAGAAGTAGCCGCCCTGCTCCACACGGAAGCCTTAAAGGCGCCGGAGGCCGAGCAGTAGAAACAGTCGATGACCTTGATGCGACCTTGCACGACGGCGATGTCCCGAGCAATCGCTGGCTGGAGACGAAGAGGGTTCTTGTTGTCCTTGAGTGGCCGTGGGAATGGGAAGTAGTGCAGAGCCGGCTCGCCGTCGTCAAGCACGTCGCAGACGAGGAGGCCTCGCCATGGATCAACAAAGGCCATCATTCCCCCTTCTCCCAGCATGATCACTTTTCTCGCACCGTGACGAAATTGGCTGTGTTGGTGTTCTCTTCCTCCTACACAGACGCGCTTGGTGCTTCAGCTCTCGGTCATGGAGTCGAAGACGTGCAGGTTGAACTGCCATGATGGCTTTGCATGACTGAGTGCGACGATGGAGTACCGGTCGTCGTCGTCGCCACGGCGGAGAATGCCTCACACAATGCTCAAATTGGCTGTGCTGGTGTTCCCGGCCCAGCGAAACAATCCTGCAGCTCCAAGTTTCAGTCATGGAGTCGAAGAGATGCAGACTGAACTGCCATGCCACCCTTGTGGGAGAGAGTGTAGTGTGTACAACATGGTAATGGTCGTTGTCGCCGTGGCGGAGAACACCGATGTTGTAGTAAAAGAAGTAGCTGTCCTCGCGCGTCAGGCGGCGCAGCCACGGCCCCTTCTCGCCGGCGCCGGCGTAGTAGATGAAAATGTCGTTCCACCGAGGGTCGTAGCACTGGAACCCATTGCCAAGTCCGACGGACAAGACGGCGAGGTCGGCCTCCGCGGCTATGATCCGGGGCTCCGTGGCTAGTCCGGCGAGGTCTCTCGTCTCCGGGCACCACACGCAGAAGTAGGAGGTGACCGGCGGCGGCGCGACGCAGAAGGTGACCTGGATCTCGCCGCCGTCGCTCATCCGGCCGTACGCGGTGGTGGCGTTGCGGCGGTCGGCGATGTACGCCCGGACATCGAGCGTCACGCAGGTGATGGGAGCGCCGGCCTCGTCGCGGGGATGGTGGTCGTGAGCAGGCGGGCGCAGGGACGCGTCCAAGAAATTCCTCCTGCCCATGGATCTCTCTCCTATCTTCAGCTTCCTGCCCGGCCTGGGGCGTTTAAAGCAGAGACGGGCCAGACCGATTCAGAATCCGGGGGATCATGATCAACGCACGTTGGTGGATCTGTGATCGGAACAAATTGTACAAGAAACCCGGAAGAAACTCCTCCAAAGCATCCGAATTTAGTCTCCCTGTTCGTTTGGGGGCTGGTGGCTGGCGTTGGTTTTTGCTGAGAGAAAAACACTGCTGGCTGGTTGGTGGCTGGTGGCTGGCGCTGGTTTTCGCTGAGAGAAAAACACTGTTGACTCGCTGGAAACAATCCAAACGAACATGGCGACTAGGATAGTACTCGAGAACCAGCCCGCAAGTTCGAAGCGTAATGAGATCGTACTCCTACTTATGAAGGCTTCCAAGCACCCCACCTAACAATTTATTACTGTTATTGTATCATACACATGACATGACGATCATATATATCATCACCTGCATGCCAAGCAACTCGCTGTAAATGCAATCATACATATTCATGCTCTGCTAAACATTTGTAACTGCCTGGCGTGGTGTTGAAATATTTGCAGATCCTACTGTGAATGTAGGATAAGGTAACATCAGGGTTTCTCACAGCATGGAACACGCAGCCTCTTCTTCTTCAAGTCCACAGAAAGCACCCATGCTTTGTCGTCCCATGGGCCGACCTTGGCCATGAAATAGACATTATGATCATCGTCGTTCAAGCTGAGTGTAGGGTGAGCGATGTAGAACTCCTCCAAAGTTCTTTTAGCCGAGCTATCGTCACCAGCCCGCTGCAGCTCCGGAAGCAGCTCAAAATGCAGCGTGTTAGCGTCAACTAAACTATCCCGTATCTCAAACATGTAAATGTAATCCCTGTCCCAGTTCGTGCTTCCCAAAGAAGTAGCCGCCCTGCTCCACACGGAAGCCTTAAAGGCGCCGGAGGCCGAGCAGTAGAAACAGTCGATGACCTTGATGCGACCTTGCACGACGGCGATGTCCCGAGCAATCGCTGGCTGGAGACGAAGAGGGTTCTTGTTGTCCTTGAGTGGCCGTGGGAATGGGAAGTAGTGCAGAGCCGGCTCGCCGTCGTCAAGCACGTCGCAGACGAGGAGGCCTCGCCATGGATCAACAAAGGCCATCATTCCCCCTTCTCCCAGCATGATCACTTTTCTCGCACCGTGACGAAATTGGCTGTGTTGGTGTTCTCTTCCTCCTACACAGACGCGCTTGGTGCTTCAGCTCTCGGTCATGGAGTCGAAGACGTGCAGGTTGAACTGCCATGATGGCTTTGCATGACTGAGTGCGACGATGGAGTACCGGTCGTCGTCGTCGCCACGGCGGAGAATGCCTGTCTTGGAGAACAAGCAGTAGGGGTCGACGTCGTCGAACGTGATCAGGCTCAGCGACGGCGGCCTGATCTTCTCCCCGCCGCCGCCGGCGGCGGCGTGGTAGACGAAGGTGTCTTGGCACCGGGGGTCGTCGCAGTCGAACCCGGAGCCGAGCGCGACGCGTAGGACGGCGAGGTCGGCCTCCGCGGCAATGATGCTGTGCTCCGTGCCTATTCCGTCGAGATGGGCCGGTTCCGGGCACCAGACGCAGAGGTAGGAGACGGCCGGCGGCGGCGCGGCGCAGAAGGTGACCTGGATCACGCCGCCGTTTCGCATCCGGCCGTACGCGGTGGTGGCGTTGCGGCGGTCGGCGATGTATGCCCGCACGTCGAGCATAGCCCAGCTGCCGGGAGCGCCGGCCGCCTCGTCGGCGGGCTGGTGGTCGTGAGCAGGCGGACGCAGGGAGGCCTCCAAGAAATTCCCCTGCGTCTCCATGGAGGATCTCGTAGCTTCGCCTCCGTGCCTGCGCCATTGCGGCGTTTTTTCTTTTATAAGAAGAGCAGAGACCGGATCAGAATCGGGGACCAACGCAAGATATCTGATCGGAACGGGCTACGGCAGCGCGCGGCGGAGAGAAATCAGCACTAGTATGAGAGGTTGCGGGTCACACTCACACATGAATAGTTGCATCATCAGAGTAACTAATGATGGTTTCTTGTTCCTGGTCAAATCATCAAACTTTCAAAAATTCTCTCTCTAAACTTCACTATTCACTTATCACATCAAATCCCTCTCCTCATGCATGGAGTACTAAACGTGGGTAAATAAAAAAACTAGTTGCATGTTTTTGATGTACACGACGAGACGAATCTTTTGAGCCTAGTTAGATCATGGTAGGACAATGTTTACCACAAACAAACGAAAAATGCTACAGTGTCCGATGTGACTTTTTCACTTCACTTTTCACCTTTTCTCATGAACTAAACATCCCCTTTTTCTTTCTTGCATCGTATACTGTTTTTTTAGACTCTTATATAAGCATGGAGAAATTGATTCTCAAAGGTGTCAGATGAAGAGCGGAGCGCAGTGACGCCACGGGACTCGCCGAGTCGGGAGCAAACAGGGGCGCCGATCGGCTACTCGTCCGGTGAAGCTCCGGTGGCAGGATTGTGTTGCTGCATTTGTTGGGTGGAGTTTGTTCTCTGGTTTCCAAGTTCACTTGAGATTAAAGATCAGACTTTCCCTATGTTTTGGGAGCTACAAAATGGGCTTGGTCCTTTACCACAAATCCAATAAACATCTCCCCAACGCTTACTCTTTGAACACATCAACTTTCAGTAAACAAACATTCTGCACTATATAACATCCATATATAAAACTTAACACTTATCGCGAAAAAAATGTTCATGTAAATTTCGATGAAGATACCATTTCCCTAGTACATTTCATGAAGTACCCTTGGTAGGGAGTCATTTTTCACAACTTTGGGTCGTCAATCCCTTCAATTCCCTGGGAAAAGTACTCAAGCCTCTTCTATCAATGTGGGACTTTTGAGAATATCTTCTTCCGGTGATGCAAGAGCATATAGAATCCAGAGTTTTATGGACTGTATGACACAACTGTGGCTTCTCTCTGAACAAACTTGTGATCGAAGATACCTTTACTGTGAGATCAGAAGCAAATGCAAGCATCCTAGTTAATGTTGCCTACGTCTCACGATAACCAGCAAAAGTCAGAGATTCGTATCTCTTTATAGGCTCAAGCAAATCAACTAGACTGAAATGAAGCATGTGCCTCACCTTGGAGCAAGTGAAGCATACACAATGTACATTTTTTAAAATAATGATACACAATGTATACTAGCCCTCAAACTTGGTGCCACCCAGTTTCTCGTTCCTCCATTACCAAGCAAGTTCACTTCTCTTTCCATAATCTAAGCAACTGAAAAAGGAAGCTCCAGTTTCTTCACACTGCTGCCAGAGCAGCTGTCCCACTCTGCAGTAAACAGCACAAGATTCTGCAAGGGTGCCAATGAGAGGGTGGATTCAGATAGATGGAAGCAAGCAAGCACAGATCAAGAAGCCACACAATGGGCAGCAACAGCAACAACAAGAGGTTGCCCCCGTACCTGCTGCTCGTGCTGCTGGCGATCGGCGCTGCAGCGGTGAGCGTCGGCATCCTGCACAAGATGAGGGAGCGTCGCGTCCTCGCCGTCCTCCTCCAGGAACGCGACCAGCAGCTCCTGTCCTTCCAAGTCCTCCTCGAGGTATGAACATGACTATGACTATGAGTTCGCTAGCATCCGTGATCCAGAAGAAAGTTTGCATGCATCAGAATTGTAGATACTGCTTTCCTGCTTTTCTGTGCTTGCATTTTCTCACTAAATCTGCCACTAGATTATGAATGCGCTGCTTCATAAGCTGGAATATCAACTATTAAGTACTATTAAGAAATAGTAGTATCAGTTAACTCATTTTATTCACCGTACAAGCAAATTGATGCTCAGAGTATCCATTTGAATGAAGTTCTGAAGAACATAGTCCCACCTTGTACGAAATGCTGATGCCATGGACACATGATATGGAATA
Organism: Echinochloa crus-galli; assembly: GCA_900205405.1. Taxonomy (NCBI): domain Eukaryota; kingdom Viridiplantae; phylum Streptophyta; class Magnoliopsida; order Poales; family Poaceae; genus Echinochloa; species Echinochloa crus-galli. Next base: position 1,060,368 of record OAMR01000410.1, on the reverse strand, counting down.
TTGTCTCCTAAAAATAAAAAGTTCAGCACATTGTAGGTGAATACTTGGCCCTTAGATTATGGATATTTCTTTATCAAAACAAGAGTCCTAGACTCCAAGCACTCAAATAACTTCAGGCCCATTCGGATCTCTGCATTATATATGGCCGCTAAATTGGGCGTACATAATTATTTTTTTCGGTACTTCTGTAGCTAAACTTTGAGTTAAAAGTTACGAGTTAATTGAAGACCACATCATCAATTTCTTTAACATAATAATGTTTCATCATCAAACAGAATAAGGCATATTAGTGCACCCAAAAGTCAAGATCCCATTATAACATGTATATAGTGAATTGCCTATACTGCTTAAATTAGGGAATTTCATTTACCATGGTAAGTAAACTATAATAAATAGCACCATTTCATGCAAATTATAATTCTATTTGCATTCGGAAATTGTCATGACCAACCATCACGGTGCCAATTTAGGTTGTATGTAGACACAAATTTTGCAAGAGTTTTTCAACGAAAACATTGCAATTTGCACAGGAGGAAAAATCTTTTGAACAGGGCCCTGGCCTGGTAGAAGTATGGATACACTTTGCCCAACCAAACCATGAGGATGCTGTCAAATGTAGAACCGTTCTTCCATAAATTATAGTCAATATAAATCAACCCTGAGAAGATTTCCATATTGACACCACTTTGCATACATACTTTTAGCTAGAGGCGTCACATCAAATTTAGTTTCAAAATGCAAGCAGTCAAATACATCAACATATTAATTGAGCACCCTCTTTTCTGCAAGTAAATTATACTGAGATGAAGGTCTGCCATAGCTGTAGCACATTCAGAGCCATCTTTCGCCTTTTCTGTGTTCTATACTTCTATGAATTATTTATCCAGCCTGCTATTCAAGAACATCTCATCAACCAAATAATTCTATCTCTTGTTTGATAGAAAGAAAAGGAAACTAATAAAGAGATGAGAAGGAAAGTGGATGAACTGGAAGCCAAAACATCTGTCCTAAGTATTGAGAGGGCAGAATTGAAAAACAAGCTCATGGATTCAGAAACTACCACCACATATCTTACCAACACCCATAAAGAATTAGAAGCAGCCCTTGTGGAGAAAGAGAGCCATATCAACCAAATGAAAGAGAATGCAGCTGCTTCAAACCCTGATCAGACGACAACTGTAAAGGAACCCCTGCAGCAACAAGAAGCTGGGCTTGATAAATCTGAAAATTCCAGTGATTCCATACCAGCTACAGCAGAAGATAACTCCAACAGCACTACTGCATCAGAGAGCAGCCACCAGGATGAGAGCAATGTTGGAGGAGCAAACAACGAAAATGAAACTTCAGACACTGTGGCACTAGACAAACCTGAAAACTCTGGTGACTCCATGCCTACTCCAGCAGCAGAAGGAAATTCCAGTATCACAAATGCATCAGAGAGCAGCCACCAGGATGAGAGCATTGTAGTGGGAACAAACAAAGAAAATGCAACTTCTGATGCTGTGGTACCTGGGAAATCTGAAAACACCAATGAATCTGTACTTGCTACAGCAGAAGAACAAAATTCTTACAACACCACTGCATCAGAGAGCAATGGACAAGAAAATAGTTCCTCACAAGAGCAGTTCATAAAGTTGACAACTAACATGGAAGATGGTCCACAAGAGAACAAAGGTGATGCCAATGAACAGTCAGATGATTCTCCAGAGGGAAGTCATTCAGATAAATCTGAGCTTCCGCAGTCGATCCAAAAACAGACAGACAGTCAGGAAACCAGCAAAGAAGAACCGGATGGCACACGACAGGTGGAGGAGCCTCAAGGCGAGGTCAGCGACCACAGCAGAGAGAGCAAACTGCTGGAGAGTGAAGATGGTAATGTAGTTGTTAAAGAAGCAGAGAAAGAAATAAATCCTGAGGGCGCAAGCTCAGAAGAAAGCTTGAGTGAAGCCAATCAGAATAAAATGCAAGCAGCAGAACCTGTTGCTGATCCTGCAGATGTAAATCCCAGCACGTCCATGAATAACGAGGAAAGAAAAGAAACAACCAAGAGACGTAGGAGGAGAAGGTCCAGATCTAGAAGGAAGAGGAGGGTCGCGGTTGCTGCCAGCAATAATGATGGAAATCAAGTGGAGGTAGATGCCACAGCAAACCCATGAACTTTGAATTGGAAAAAAGTGTTGCAGCACAATGATGAAGTAGAAGAAATGCAAATTCGTGAAAGCACTCTGGAAGAGACAAAAATCCAGATCACATTCATATGCTGAATACCTCTGAAGAGAAGTAGAGAAGAAAGAGAATAACAGAATATGCAGCTATAGTTGTCATTTTGTAGTTGATGGCAGCATATATACTAGTTATTTTCATATTATAAAATGGATTCCTTCTGTGGACTTGATAATGTACTGCTTTACACTTTATTTCATGTAAACACTTCCCTGAATTGTAGCCCATACAAAGTTCAACCATATGTGATGAAACCATATTCTATCCGCATAAAATGGATGCACCGACTTCACTCATATTAAATACAGCATTGATGCACCTTTTCCAACAAGACATGGACTTGCAAATAAGCTTTATTCTCCCTCACTCAAGATGTGACAACATTGAGCAGCAACAAAAAGGAAACAAATTAAGGTAGAGCTACAAATGAGATATGGCGATTTTACTTATCAAGATGTATAAATAAATAAACAGAAAAAGGTTCACTGTCTTAACATCCAATAATTATGGATATGTAACTCAAAACTTGTAACACCTCAAGAATTTTGAATCAATTCTACATGATCTCCATTGTGTGATTCTGTCTCACCGAAAAAAATCAAAAATCAAAAAATTACATTGGTGGTTGCAAGTTATGATTGTAAGAGTGGATGCTGTTCAACAAGTAGCAGCCTACTGCATCACAATCTTAGCTCTTGTGCAGTTTACCTGTGGCTAGAGGTATATGTGATTGCTGTGCTTCATCAACTACAGATTTTCTATAAACAGCCACTGATGTTTCGTCAGAGATTATAACTTGAGAGCAAAGCCAACTGGTCTAAGTACAATGTTTACTTGTGGCAGTTGGAGCATGCACTTGGAACATTTCTACTTGGGAGCTTACAAAAAATTCTATGTTGATACACAGTAATCAACGCATGAAGCATTGCTGAATCAAAGGGTGTGAATAGTCCACATAGCTATCCCAAAAGCTCTTGTACTTCTCCATTCCAATTTTGAGCCATGGCTTCATATTTCCATTGTAGTGCAGTACAGCCCCTTCCTTGATAGTAGCAGGATCTACATTAGTGTAGCCAAGTCCCAAGACATGCCATTTGGGATCCAGTGCTTCAACCAAACCATAGAAAGCAAGAAGACCAGGTGGTAAAGACCCAAGCTTCCATAGGGTGTGATCAGCATTGCGCTCCTGCCAATAATGATATATACCTGTCACATTCTTGTTCCTCCATTCAATAAGATCAAGCACATTCATACCAAATGCCCAACCACAAGCATCAGGGTCAAAATGAGCACGGATTAGAGGATGGGAATGGTTGAGATACTTATGAAACCTGTGGAACGTCTCCATGCAAGTCTCTACAGCACCCATCACATTACCATTGAGGTTGATGGCAAACAGTTCTGACAAGTCCTTCTGAACAACAATATCATCATCAAGAAATACCACCTTCTGCAATTCAGGGTATATTTCTGGAATGTAAAACCTCAAGTGGTTAAGCATGGATAAGTACTTTGGGTTCCTGAACTTAATTGGTGTTCCACGGCTACCACGGCCAGAGAAATAGAACTTCTGGGTAGCAGCATTCTGCAGCTGTTTAAGAACAGGAACATATGATGCATTGAGCCAGGTAAAGTCCTCCACCTTTTGTATCTCCACCGTGACCCCTCTGTAATCATTCATGGCAAACCATGCCCTCATTGGAGCATAGTTCAACTCATCGGTCACTAGGTGAAAAACAATTTTTTCAGGATGCTTTGAGTTTATAGATGTGGAATTGACAACAACTGAAACAGCAAGGATGTTGTCTGAGAAGACACAGAAATGATAGAGGCTGTTATCCCTTAGGTTGCTCTGCACTGCTGGGCTCCTATCTGAAAACTTCCTCTGAAGCTCAGGACTCTTGAACCATTCCATGGTTAACCGGACACCAAGGCAGTAAAGCCCCTTCGGGAGCTCCTCAGCAGCAATCTGTCCATACTTTGTGCTCTTCTCCGCCTCAGCTTTCGACTTCTCCTCTAGAGACTGAATCTGGCCTTTCAACTTCATGATTGTGATGCCACTGTCATACCGCAGCTGCTGCGCTTGGAAGAGCAGCACAGACATATCCCTGATCGCCTTCTCTGCTTCCTGCTCTATCACCGTACCCCCGTGGGCTGCAGCACGAGCAAGGATGCTTTGCGCCTGCCGTACCTGTGCACTAAGCTCAGCCGCAAACTGCAGGTTATTGACCTCCTTTGCGACGACAACATAAGTTTTGGCTAGATAAATCTGGTCCATTAGCTGCCTGGTGAACGAGCGAGCGCTCATCATTTCGTCAGTCATGTTAAGCGCATCGGTGATGCCCTCCAGGTAAGTTCTCTGCACACGAGAGGTTTGAAAACTTTGAGATGATGCCACTCGCTAGCACTCATTATCGTCTTCCTACGAAAGCTAGCACTAGACAGCTAGCAGATTCAGCAGGTGCAATGGCTACTAACTAAAATTGGCATGCTCGTAGTCAAATACTCACATGACGAAACGATCCTTGAAATGCGATAAATGCGACGTGGTTACCTGACGGAGGAGAGGGGAGGACGTGGTCCCGGATCCGGAGGAGGTGGAGGTGGACGGCGAGGCGCCGGGGTCGGGGGAGCCGAGGAGGACGGCGAGGAGGAGGACGCAGGCGAGCGCGAGGAGGAGGGAGAGCGCGAGGCGCACCCACCACGGCCGCTGCTGCCACCGGCGCTTGAACGACGGCCGCCGCTGGTCCAGGAACGGCCGCCGCCTCATCGGATCGCGCGGGGGCGTCCCCGCGCCCGGGCCCCCGCCCACGCTGGTGCCGCCGCGCGCCGAGATCTGGGACGCGCCAACCGCCCGCGAGCTGCTGAATTCCCTTCGTCCCGCACTCCCGCGCCTTCAGATCTCGCGTCGCGCGGCGCGGCCGGCAGCGTCGTCCTCTCTCTCTCTTTGGAGTTTGGACCGACGTGCCTTGCTTGACTGCTCTGCGACTTGATTGATCTGGCTGCCCGCCTGGCGCACGCGCCCTTCAGATCCAGGGGGCAACTTCCAGTTCGCGGCTCACCGCGGCTGCCTTTTCCTGCTGTCCCAAGAGGAGTGCAGTTGGTTTTATTCCGGTAGGCAGATTCGTAGGAGTATGTAAGAATGATTTCGATACAAAATGGTTGTACAACGTTTTTTTTTCTGTAAAATACAAGAAACTATAAAAACATTGGAGTTTTCAGTAGGAAGAGGGAGACCACGCGATCAAAATGTATTGCTAAGCTCAGCTTACAAACTGTAGCAAAGTGAATATTGAACCGACTCCATACGACCCTTTTACGAGTTTGCGAGCTAAGACCTAGCATTCACCATATTATTAAGCTTATACTCGTTTGAATTTTGGCAAGAGCCCTGAACAATATAATTAGAAAAAAATGTAAAGAAAAATCATTTTTTTAGGAATTCTCTCTTCAATCACCGTCTTACTATAAAGAAAATTGGCCTTGGCACTAAATAGTAGAAACCCACTCCATTTACTAAGCCGCTCCGCAATAATAAAATCTGAAATCGAAGAGATCCTTTCATGCTTCGTTCCTTTTTACCATTGTGTGATTTCACACGGTTTACATTTGGCAAAAATGCTTCATGTAATCACATTTTTCTGGTTCAATAAATCCAAAAAAAAGAAAAACTAGGTCGGTAAAGGGAAACTCCGCACCGACCAACGGGACAAGGCCGGCCCGACTGGGACTCATATCGGGCCTGTAAACCTGTATCGCGGCCCACGCTTATATTTCGCTTGCCTTTCCCTCCCTTTATCAATTACCGACACGAGTGCCCTCAAAAAAGAAAAAAAAATACCGACACGAGTCACCACTCACCACCACCGCGGCGACCGACGAGGAGGAGGCGAGTCGAACCCAACCGTGCACCGAGCCAACCGACTCCTCGTAGCAAACCCGACAGCCACCGCCCTAACCCCAATGGCGTCGCCGGACGACGAGGCCGCGGCGCCACCGCCGAAGCGGCCCCGGCGCGACCCCGAAGCGGAGGAGGACGACTCCGCGCTGCCGCCGCCGCCGCGCGTGGGGCTCAACCCGGCGGACTGCGACCTCGGTACGCACGCACCTGACCTGACACCCCCCGTCTTCCTCTGCACTTCCGTTTCAGTTAATCGCGTCTCTAAGTCTCTAATCGTGCCGTCTCCGCCGCGTCCGTCCAGACTTCGATGTCGGCGCGGGCGGCCTCCAGGGCAGCGCGCTGCACGAGGGCGGTTTCGCCTACTGCTGGTCCGGCGCGCGCGCGACGGTGGGCGCGAGGGGCGGCGGGAAGTACTGCTTCGGGTGCAGAATCGTCGCCTTGCAGGACGTGGAGATGGACCTCACGGCCCCCGAGGAGCGCCACCTCTGCCGCATTGGGGTCTCGAGGGGGGACGACCCCGTGGGGGCGCTCGGGGAGTCCGACCACAGCTTCGGGTTCGGGGGCACGGGGAAGTTCTCCCACCAGCGCAAGTTCGTCAACTACGGCCTCAAGTTCGGGGTTGGGGACACGGTCGTCTGCGCCGTGGACCTCAATTCCAAGCCCATGGCGTCGATCGGGTTCGCGAGGAACGGCGAGTGGCTTGGTATCGCGAAGCATTTCGATGCCGGTGAGAAGGGGCTTGGTTTGGTTGACACCCCTGTGAAACCGATGCAATGGGAATCTGCAGTCTTTCCCCATGTCCTGCTGAAGAATGTTGTCGTGGAGATGCAGTTCAGCAGGGAGGATGGACTGCGGCCAGTTGATGGTTATGAGCCCTGGGCCTCGGCTTTTGCTGATGGAAATGGAGTATTTGGCCCATTGTTTGAACAAAGTGAATGTGAGGTCATGATGATGGTTGGTCTCCCGGCTTCAGGCAAATCGACATGGGCAGAGAAGTGGGTCAAGGAGCATCCGGAGAAACGTTTTATCCTTCTCGGAACTAACCTTGCATTGGAGCAAATGAAGGTTGGGTTTTCCTTCTCGTGGCAATAGTATGGTGTTCTCTTAATTGTGTTGCCTCTTCAGTTTATGACAGCCTTGATCATTGCAGGTGCCAGGATTGTTGCGTAAGAATAACTATGGTGAGCGTTTTGATCGGTTGATGGAGTGTGCTACATGGATTTTCAACAAATTGCTGACCAGGGCTGCAAACACTCCTCGCAACTTCATCATCGATCAAACAAATGTCTACAGGAATGCTCGTATTCGCAAGCTGAGGTCATTTGCAAACTATCGCAAGGTAAGCTGCAAAAGAGGGAAAAAAACACACACATTTTCTGTATGGTTGCAAGTCTTAACATTGGATTGGTTCATAAGGTGTATAATGGCCTAATGCCACATACTCTTGTATAAAACAGACTGCTGTGGTCGTGTTCCCACCGCCATGTGAACTGAAATCCAGGGCAGCAAAGCGATTTGATGAAATGGGAAAGGAAGTGCCAGCTGAAGCAGTTAACGAAATGACAGGTACATAGACATATCCACATTTTTATTTTACTCTCGAGTAACATATTTGTTGTCCAGCTTCGTTTTTCTCATATCTCTATATCCATTACTCATCAGTTACCATACATTCCCACTTTTCAGCCAATTTTGTCTTACCACTCTCTAAGGACGTGCCTGATTCAAAGGAGCCTTTTGACAAGGTATAATCAGATTTTGGTATTAATGTACTGCATCTTCTTACTACTCTCAAATGCTTTCTTAGTTCACTTGTGCTTTAAAACATCTTTCAGGTAATCTTTACAGAGCTTTCTAGGGATGAGGCCCAGAAAATCCTAGATGAGATGCAACGAGTGCTGCCAAGAACCGGGATCCCAAGCTATGGCAATTCCAGTAACCAAAATGTATGGTGCCCTTATTGTTATTTCGAAATAGTTCCTTTTATGTTTTGTGCCATCATGGATAAGATTAGTTTCAATATGCAAAGCAATACAGTAGTGTTCTGATGTTCTGGGTGCTTACAGGCTAGCTCAACATATGCGGTGACTGCTGCTCCAGTTGATCCTAGGGCAAGAGCATCCATGGCAAGCTTTCATCCACCAATGGCCAATTCATATGGAAGTTATAGTGGCACTGTACCTGGAACTGCTGCTACTTTCGGCACTGGTATACATACTGTGGGCAACACAACACAACTACAGGCACCATCTAGTGTTCAGAGGTTTCAGAGTCCAACAGGAAACCAATATGAAATTCCCAAACCAATATCAGTTCCATGGAAGCTACCAAAGTACCCCGCTTCCTGGATATGGACAGAGTACATATGGATCCTATGGGAACCCAAACCCATACAATCCTAATCCTTATAACCCTGCAACGCACCAATGTATTCAGGCTCCCATGACTAATAGGAACCTCTACCAGGCACCTGGGTCAGCCGAAGCCTATGGGGTCCCTGGCTATGCAGCTGCAAATCTGATTGGGAAGCCACATCAGGTGCCACCACCAACTCTTCCAGCATATACTAGTTCACAACCAGTTGCTCAGTGGGTGCCAAATCAAGGTAGTTCTGCCTCATGGAGTTCTGACAGTTACGGGCCCTATGGACAACAATCTGGTAAGTGACCAATTTGCAGTCTTGTTAGTCCACCTGATAATCTACATATAATTAGATTTCTAGGTTCATCACTCATGCTTGAAACCATCGACTTTTTTAAACAAACAGTTATCGTTCATCTTCATAGGGTCATCATCTGTTTTAGCTCACTTGCCATCCGGTTTCCTTGTCACATGGTTTTACTTTTACCTGAACTTAACAATCATGCTATCAAACATAGAACCAATATTCTAACTCATGTTTCTTCTTCAACCAATGACAGATGTGCACCACCTGCCGTATGCTGCTCATACACCTCCGGCTCCCTGGCTTCCCCACAGTTCTGCTCCAACTCACATGAATCAATGGCGGAGTTAGAACTAGCTTGATGGCAGCTATTACTTGTTTTGTATAGAGAACGCGATATGCATAAATCACAAGGATGTCTGATTCCACCTTTTCAGGTTCTAGGGAACCATTTTGCGGCCATTATGTACATATATAATAGTTGCCCACTTGAACATTTAGCAGCTCGTTGGATTATCTTGTTGAGGTTCTCCATTTTTGTGGGTGCTCGATCCTTTTGCATTATTCCTCTGAAATGTAACTGACGAAATTAATCTAATTTATTTCGTCTTGATGCTACTCAAACATAGTACGTGCGTGCTTTTCTGCAAGTTATGAGTGCCATCTAGTCGATTGAGAACTTTGCACAAAAAGATGCACCCTCTTAACATTCGAGAGGTCAAAATTCATATTTGACACGCATGACATCTACAATCCAACGGTTGGGATTTAGCATCTACAAGCATGTATAATCTGTTACACTAGAGCGTGTACAAGGTACGGTCAGTTCACCGGGCAAAAAAAAAATAAAAAAAATAAAACACCGTCCATGTTGATGCAAGCTAGCCATCTCTTCTAAGACAACACTAGCCTATCTCGAGAGCAGAACTTCCTAAAGATCATCTTCTCCTGACAGCCCCATAGTTCCTGGCGACCTGCGAACACCATTTTTTTAATAGATCAGATCATTTCACGCAATGTGTTTGCTTTTAAATGTATTTTTTTTCTAAATGAGAACACTGAGGTGATTTGCTGACCCGAGGAGGAGCTTTCTTGGGAGGCTCATCTTCTGAATCATCATCATCATTGCCCATTATACTTTGGTTCGAAGGAACATCTGTTTTTCTCCCCCTCTTCGCAGTAGAACCTCTACCTCTGCCTCTTCCTCTACCTCTAGGAGCTGCTCTTTTACGCCCAACTTGTTAATATGCTGAACTAGCAGACAATTTCAACGCCTAATTCGTGTGGGCATTATTGAGAAGATTAGATGTTCTCTTTAGGTCACACAATTAGAGGGGATCGGTAAGCGTAAAATTGACGCCAACATTTATCCTGTCCTCAAAGACAGTCAAAGAAGTGCATGCAGTATTAAAAAATACCAAGTTGCTCTCTGCGACCAAAGCTTCAATAGTTTGTTGGTTTAGTTCCTCAGGACGAAGTTTCTCGGAATCATCAATATGGTCTACAAGATAAATGTAATTAAAAGATACATCATTAATAAAATAAACAGGTCATTTGTAGCTTTTTTACTGTATAAATATATATTGGATGCACTGTTTATATCAAAATATAAAGAAATACCTCCTGTAGTCTGACGCTTCTTTGCTGATTTCGAGAAAATGAGAATATCTTGAGGGTTTGCCACCTTACAAAATCAACAAATAAGTTCAGTCAAGTAAGATTGAGATAGAACACTTCAGTAGTACCAAATTAGTGCTTTAGGTACCTTTCCTACATATTTCTGACCAAAACGTTGTGGGTTTATTGTTGAAAACCCAGAGTAATCTACCTGCAGAACAATGTGAGCATTGTCATTTTTCTTTCTTTCTTGATCACTTTGCACCAATTATGTTCTGTGTTTTATTACCTTGATTCTAACTAACGGAAGTTTGGGCTCTGATCTGCTGGCTGTTGGCTGGCTACTCTTCTCAATCAAATTTCTCACCTGAAGCAATTTAGTAATACGAAACCCAGGAAAAATCACTTACATTTGACAGCACGTATGGGCAGACTCGAGAAAATAACAAGCAGATTATTCTTTAATGTTTCTTATGAAACTTCAGAAGATCTAAAAACAAAATGGATACAAGCACTCACAATTTTATCCAAATGCTCAAGCACAGAGGCCTGATCATTGGGGTCAACATCTGCTTCATCTTTTAACACAACCTATACAAATACAAATTGTGAGATTTGCTAACTAAAATAAGAAGCATGAAATATGGGAGACATACCTCGGCATATTCAAAAGGTCTGACAGATTTCAGGGGTATTTTGGTTGGCCTATACTGATTTCCCTACTTATGAAACATATGAGTGAGAAACTACAGAAAGCACATTCAACATGAATAAGAGAGTTCTGTATTTAAAGAAGACCTTGATTTCTAACAAAAGAACGTGCTTGGGTTTTGCTTCACCATCGATCAGGGAGGTCGCAACTGATGAGCCTGGTTGAGTGATGTGGAAACCCATCCCAGGGACCTCCTGTAAATAGTTCAGAATAAAAGTGCAGAGTTATTTTTTCCCCTTAAATCTTGAAATGTAAAAACAAGATCCCAAGCTGTTACCTGTGGATCGACAAGGCATTCATGCTCATGGCCCCACACAACAAAGTCCAAAAAACGTGGTAAGAAATGCTCGTTGATGGCACTTTTAGGGTTTGTCTTTATCCTATGTGAGTTCAGGTGTAAATTTGTTTTCCAGTAAGCAGGATGGACCAAATAAACAAAGTATTTTCTTTTTGTTTTTAATTTGATATGCATACCTGTTCTGATGAAGAACCAATATATTGAACCAGTCAGACACTGACTCTCCATCTTGATTTCCAGGCCGCATCCACTGTACTGAATGAGGCGTCTGTAGTATTCAAGTACAAAACATGACACCAATAATAAGAAAAAAGTGGCATGTAAATGTTTGAAATATCAAAAAAGCTTTCTTGTTTAACTGGCAAGAAGTTATTTCAAAGTCATAAAAAATTGATGGAAAGGCACCTGAAACATTCTATTTAGCCGTTCATCTCTAATGTTGCCAAGACCATATAGTGCAACTGAAGTCATGCCCTGAAAAAATAGGAAAGCAGTGAATTTAGTATATTAAACACGAGTCCTTCCCAGGAGCTGAAGTAGCACACCTTTTTTATGAGTACAGGATAAACTGCAATTTGGCCAACGCCAGAGCCACCAAGGTCCATCTTTCCAAAATAATTTACAAGATTGCAAGCCGAAAGAATATCGATGGCAGAGAGATTATCCTACAGCAAGAAGCATAAATGTATGAAACAAAGTTGACATCGCATCATACACATAATTTCAGTATACATACACAAAGTTCAGAAGGTAACAAAACAATGTCCATACCACTCCAGCAGGGTCATCATGATTTCCATGGATAGTGAACACAGGTAGGCCAACATTAAAGTTCGGATCTTCATAGTTTACTTGTCCAAATCTGAGAATACAACATAAAATTTCTTGTAATGAAATGAGAAAAACATGCATACATATCTTTCCAGAAGTCCTCATAAATGATATATATATATATATATCAGACAAATGAATCTCGGGAGAAGTGTGAAACTTGGGCAAAACCTAGGTTCTGTGATTCTAAAACATAATCTGTGCTTGCTATCTGACTGTATGTGTCTGTGTACATGTATTCATTTGTGAACCTGTTTGGGAAGTTAACTGTCTGGTCACTGACAACCTGGAACTTCACTGGTTGATCATTTAGGCAGTAGCGCCGCAGGATCTCAATAGTTTTGACCAGGGTTGAGCGTGATGGCTTATTCTCATGGAACAGATCACCACCGAGAAGTATAAAATCTACCTGTAATTCAGTCTCGTATAAATCATAAAAAATGAATGAGCTCACCAGAGCTGGGAGAACACTTGGTAGTTACAGAAATATCATTCCTACAAACCTTATTTTGATCTGCCAATGAGCAAATCTCCTCGAATGCTTGAAAGGAATCGAACCTACGTATCTCATCTTTCTCCATGTAGCCTAGATGGCAGTCAGTCGCTACAAGTATTCGAAGTGTGTTGATATCGCCTCCCCCTTCCCTGCAACATCATTGGACAACAACAACAACAAACAACAACAACATAGCCATTAGTCCCAAGCAAGTTGGGGTAGGCTAGAGGTGAAACCCAAAAACAGAAATTAGAGTTAGGGGGAAAACAGAAAAGGAAGGAAGGATCACAGTTCGGGCACATTGATTGCTAGTCTCCAAGCGCTCCTATCCATAGCTAAATCCATAGAGATATTCCACTCCTTGAGGTCTCTCTTAACTGACTCGTCCCAAGTCAGTTTAGGCCGACCTCTACCTCTCCTAACATTATCAACCCGTCGAAGAACCCCACTACGCACCAGCGCCTCAGGAGGTCTAACCCAGATAACATGCAATAAAAAAACACAGAAATCAATAACATGCTTCAACGTTGAACTGTCTTCAGCATTAGTTTGGGTTAAGTCAACTTTCATAGTTTGCCACAAGTTTGACCAAGTATGGCTCGTTCAGTTCATCTTAATAGTTGTGGCATGTAAGGATTGCTAGTAATTGGGTCCAGCTGTCATAACTATATTTCCTTGCCAAAACTTGAAATTGCAACAAGTGTGGTAAGTAATTTGTTAGCCACAAATTCTGTGGCACGCCAAATCGTTGGCACACATAGCATGGTAAATTGTGGTAAGCAGCCAAACATCCTCAAATCTCCTCAATCAAAACTACAACTTCTGTCTTGTCTTTCTGTACATGGCTGCCAACTACGCCTCCATCAACATCCAGACAGCTTAATCCCACGGTAGTTAGTACAACTTTGAACATCTCCCTTGTTCTTGAAGATCGGTACTAATATACTTCTTCTCCATTCTTCAGGCATCTTGTTTGACCGAAAAATGAGGTTAAAAAGCTTAGTTAGCCATACTATCGCTCTGGCACCCAGGCATCTCTACATCTCGATGGGGATACCATCAGAGCCCATCGCTTTGCCTCCCTTCATCCTCT
>OAMR01000410.1:1018971-1045535 GCA_900205405.1 Echinochloa crus-galli | reverse complement strand
CACATACTTCAAACATTGAGCATGGTATGTATAACCTCAACTGAGTTACTAAACAGTGAATCAATAATTATTTGGTAATAAATACTAGATATCAAGATATTACTATTCTCTTTATGTATAGTTGTATGTCATATATGACGAGACTCTAATATCCAGTTATATCTTGTATCTGATTAGAATACATAAAATATGTCCAGGCCCACCAAATTAAACGATGGTACTAACCTTCTTTATATGTCTTCCATTAATAAAAGGGGTTGTTCCTAACTCTTAAAGCCAAAATGGAAGATCCCTTCAACATTTCCACAATAAACAAGATGGTATAGTAAATGTAGTGTTACATTACGAAGCATAATTCGATCGCCTTGCCTCCTAACATCAACAACTCCATTCTTAAGGCTCTTATCGATCAAGATGCCTACACCATTCCTTCCCGAAGTTGCCCCCGTATACCAAAGCTTGGAGCCAGTACCCTCTACTTCCCTCGCCTTCTGGCCCTTCCATTTAGTCTCCTGAACGCATAGAATATTTACACGCCTCCTAATTGCTACATCTACCAGCTCTCTTAACTTACCCGTTAGAGACCCTACGTTCCAACTACCCAGAACCCAGCATCACGCAACAGGCATCCCTTAAGGCTTAAGTTATATTACTATGTAACAGCTATGCAGATTGCTTCATTGCAACATTATAGTCCATTTCACAAAATAACTACTTGGAACAACCAGTAAGCCATGTGGTGTGCTGCAGTCATCCGCAGAACCGGAAAAGTTCCATGGATTGTACTTGCACCTAATGAGAAAGAGAACTCACATGGGCTGTGATGATTCAGAAACTGAACTCGACCTCAACTAGTTGACCAGATCAATCCCTTGCTGCAAAAATCGCAATGTCACTGCAAAAACCAAACGATTGCACAAGTTACATTATTAACACTATAATTTAATATGCAGAAAAAAGGAGCAGAGTGAACAAGGAGGCGGGCAGGCATTTCGTCGAACAGGTTCCGCCCGCGGGATCAGTGACCCACCACCCAGCACGAACAAGTTCGAAACAACTCTGCATTCAGGCGGCTGCGCGCCCCCAACTAAGAAGGCCCCCGCGAAACACGGAAAGGCGAGGTTTATCGGACGAGAAAAACGGAGAAAAAATCACCTGCCCCTCCAGCCGCCAGTCGCCGCCGCCCTGGCGAGGAGACAGCAGCGCCAGCCTCGGCGGGAAGTCTAAGCCCCGTCTCCTGGTCTGGTCGGCGACCTCAGTCCTCGGTTTCCTCGAAGTCTCGAGCGGAGAGACAACGAAGGAGGCGGAGGGCAGATGAAAAGCATCAACTGAGGAATACGCTTTTGAGAAACGAAAGCGGATATAAGACCCTACAACGTATATGGCCCACATGTGAGGCGCTATTGGACTGGGCCTCGTGCCGCGCAAATTTACCTGGGCCGCCGTGGGCTACGACTTTCCCCGTCCGGTTGGGTGGGCCAAGCAGAAGTGCAAAGCCCAAAGCAAAAGCCCCACCTGCGAGGTGCTTTTCTCCTCTCTGCTTCGTGAGTTCCCCAGCTGCGGCGGCCGCATCGATTTCTAGGGCGAAATCCGCTCGAATCCCCCGGCGATTTGCGGCTCTCAGGCGGAGGTAGGAGGAGCCGTGTGAAGGATTCGTCTGCGTGCTGGTGTCGAGATGGTAAGTACCACTAAGCTTCGACGCCCCTTCTAGTGCGCGGCCGCGGAGCAGTTTGCTTGTTTTAGATTTGTGTGGTTGCTTGCTCGCGATGCGAGGTTGAGTTGTGGTATTCTTTTGTTTGCTGACCAGGCTGGGCGCAAGGAGACTGCACTCGACCTGGCGAAGTTCGTCGACAAGGGCGTCCAGGTGAAGCTCACCGGCGGCCGGCAAGGTTGATTTCACATCCCACTCCCTCCTTTTCTAATTGTCAAAACAACCTGGTACTTGAAATTTGCAACTTCGCCGTGAGCACGATTTAGCTATGGAACACATTTGAGTAGAATCCTACGAATATCCCCTATCCAGCTTGTGATAGGAATCGAGGGGAAACACTATCGTGCTCATCCACCTGGTGTCCTGGTTTTTGTGTTAACTTGTGCTGCTGTGTTGTGGTTTTAAGTTAGTCGTTGAGTGAAATTCACAGAAGTACAAAACCTACTACATACCCTGGTGTTTTTTTAAAAAAAAAAAGCCAACAGTCATAAGTTATTTTTGTTGGATTTGACATTAGTGACCAGAAACCTGGGATTAGTGGTGCTTGCCAAAACCTAGGGTTTTGTGAAACTTGGGCCAAACCTAGGTTCTGTGATTCTAAAACATAATTTGTGCTTGCTATCTGACTGTGTGTCTGTGTACATGTCTTTATAGAACATCTGAAAATGGAATGGATAAAGTGGAAAGTTGATATTAACTAGGGTTATTGTCATCATTGTGTGCTATAATGTGGAATATTCACTGCAAATCATTTGCACAATCTCTTTGCTTGCAGCATCGTTTTATGTTGGATTTGTTCATAAATATTAGGCATATTGGCCCTTGGGCTAGGAGCTGAATAATGTGCAAGCTCCTTTAGTGATTTCAATTCAATCCATGGACACTTTTGTTTCTTTTCTGGATTTTGTTTTATATATGCTGACCTACCGCCATATTCATGTGTCCAGTGACAGGAACTTTGAAGGGATATGACCAGCTACTCAACTTAGTCCTAGATGAAGCAGTTGAGTCTGAGAGAGGTACTTCTGATTCTTTGGTTCTGTTGCATAACATGTGGTTTTGCTCATTGAAAAAGGCTAGAGTTAGGATTTAGGACACAATTTACAAAATACAAACACATTTTGCTTCAGTTATTTTGTGCACTTAGCATTTGCTAGCCAGATAAGATAGGTGTTTATTAGCACCGAGCTAAATGTTAAAGACTGAATGAAGCATGGGATTCTATATTTTACAAAGAACTGGGTCGTAGTGCCTCATTTCTGAAGCACATACGATGCATATGCACATGGAACGATGTTAAATTTCTTTGTATGCGCTGAATGGAATGATCCATAATCTTGTCGTTTTCATTTGTAGAGCAAGATGACCCGTTGAAGCTATCAGGGAAAACCAGACAGCTTGGCCTCATTGTAAGTATTCTTTTCTGACAGATTAGATTTATAACCTGTGTACATATTATGCAATATGAGAGCTGATGCTCCATGTTTACGATGTCAAAGTGTGTTGTTGTTAATCTTCTCACAAGCTTGTACCCAGTCCGTTAGCAATGATTTTTTTTAAGAATAAGTGTAAAGTAGATACAGGCACTAACATTCCTAGTAGATTACTCTCTAGGATGTAGTAGCGTTCCTGTGGTTACAAGTAAAGTAAGAAACTACATGATTTTCAGGCCACTAAATAAATTTATAAATTACTTCTGCTATATGTGATGTTGCTTTTTCATTGGCCTTACAACTGCCGATCTGAACATCATGCCTCCCATTCTGTTTCTTGCAGGTGTGCAGGGGCACAGCTGTCATGCTGGTCTCACCAACTGATGGAACTGATGAGATTGCAAACCCTTTCCTCGCTGATGGGGCATAAGCTTGCACTGGTTGATTATTTAGAACCTTGCTCCCAAAGCACTGTCAGAACACTATGCTCCAGTGGAAAAGAACTCCCATCTCGTGTATTATTGTACCTGTTGCTGATGAACGTTGTAATCTCCATTGCGCAACTTAAAATATCGACCCTCTGTTGCTAAAGTGCTGCTACCAAGTATTAGTTCTGAACTCTGACACTATGGTTCTATTATTCTGATACTATGAGTGCTGCTAGTGCTACCATGTATGTGCTTGTTTTATTAAATTCTGATACACGAACACACGCCCTCTCTACTTCAGGGGGTTTGATGGATAGGCAAAATTGCCTCACAATTTTGTTGCAAAGACCGTGGCACGAAACCATTTAACGCATGGCATCGGTTAAACCTGTGGTCGCACAGAGCGCACTGCATCGGTTAACGCGTAGTCGCAGCAGAGGACATAACTCATATCTCGTTTTCTTTGAACAAATATCTCTGTTTTTTAAGTTTTATAAAACTACGTTTGCTGCATGCTGCCTTGATGGGAGTTGTTGATCACATAGGCCGGCCCATCAGTGTTAAAATTCACAAACAACATTTCATCGGCCCACAGGCCTATATCGGCCCGTCTCGTTTTAGGGTTAGGTCAAGGCCTCCCCCGATTCTCCCCTTTATTAATAGAGGCCGAGCGGCCGCCGCCGTCCGCATCGCCATCACCACTTCTCGCCGGAGAACCACCCACCCAATCCACCGCATCGGGGATAGTAGAGGAGAGGGGATTCGGCGGCGGCGAAGATGGTGTGCATCCGGCAGGCTACCATCGACGACCTGCTGGCGATGCAGGCGTGCAACCTGATGTGCCTGCCGGAGAACTACCAGATGAAGTACTACCTCTACCACATGCTCTCGTGGCCGCAGCTCCTCTTCGTCGCCGAGGACTACGGCGGCCGCATCGTCGGCTACGTCCTCGCCAAGATGGAGGAGGACCCCTCGGAGCCCTGCCACGGCCACATCACCTCCCTCGCCGTCCTCCGCTCCCACCGCAAGCTCGGGCTCGCCACCAAGCTCATGTCCGCCGCGCAGGCCGCCATGGACCAGGTCTTCGGCGCCGAGTACGTCTCCCTCCACGTGCGCCGATCCAACCGCGCCGCCTTCAACCTCTACACCTCCACCCTCGGGTACCAGATCCACGACATCGAGGCCAAGTACTACGCCGACGGGGAGGACGCGTTCGATATGCGCAAGCCTCTACGGCAGCCGCAGCCCAAGAAGCACCACCATCACCACCACCACCACGGCCCCGGTGGATGCTGCTCCCACGACGCTCCTGCTGCGGCGGCTGGTTCTTCTCCGCAGTCTTCTAATTCGCCAGATAAGAAAGCGAACACTTGACGAAGGGTAAGCTTTTCCTTGTTAGCTCCTGTTTTATAATCCCTTAATAGCTTTTGATCTACTACAGCTGGTTAGTAACCACTACCGAGTTCTTTACTTTAGCTAGGCGGATTACAATATGCTAGTTTTGTTGTAGAATCTAGTAAGTAGATGTGCCTCTCCTCACCTTTGGTTTCTTGAGATTGTTCACTCTCAAGGTAGCCCAGTCATGGAGGCACAGAGCAAGTAATGGTGAGTTTAACGTGGAAGCTTACTGTTCATTATGGTGGTATTGCTTCTAAAATCTCTCACTAAATCAGCCATGTGGCTGTAGATGGTCCATCTTACATCCAACTTGAATATGATGCATACTGTTTGCTAATAATTGGATAGACTTTTAAATCCTTTATTTTATTGGTATCCTATTGTTTGTTGCAATGATATGTTAAATGTTTTACAATGAGGAATTGCCCTGTAAATTAGGTGTAGATAGCTCCAAGTCCCTGAATTTCAGGGAGTACCTACTTGGTGTCCTACACTGGAATGAGATATATGGGCTATTTACTGAGGTTTATGAATAAAATGATCCCAAAGTTGTTAGGAAATGCATGTGCATATTTATTGTGTTCATTACTAGTCCTATGATGATTTGCCCAATGTTTGAGGTGTAGTTAGCTCCAAGCCCTGCTTGTCAGGGAGAACCTACTTGGGGTCCTACACTGGAATGAGATTTCTGGGCTTTTTACTGAGGTTTGTAAATAAATTAATCATAAAGTTGTGAGGAAATTCGTGTGCATATTTATTGTGTGTTTTCATTGCTAGCCCTATGATGATTTGCCCAATATGTGAGGTGTAGTTAGCTCCAAGCCCTGCTTGTCAGGGAGAACCTACTTGGGGTCCTACACTGGAATGAGATTTCTGGGCTTTTTACTGAGGTTTGTAAATAAATTAATCATAAAGTTGTGAGGAAATTCGTGTGCATATTTATTGTGTGTTTTCATTGCTAGCCCTATGATGATTTGCCCAATATGTGAGGTGTAGTTAGCTCCAAGCCCTGCTTGTCAGGAAGAACCTACTTGGAGTCCTACATTCAAATGAGATTTCTGGGCATTCTCTGAGGGTGTTAGGATACTTACTTTTTCACTGATTTTTTGCTGTGTTCTATTCTGCCTTTTCCTTGTTGTAGTGATATTTGTAACAGAATTAGTGGATTGCTTTCATTTTTAATCCCTACACCTATGATGAGTTGTCCAATATTCGAGGCATAGGTAACTTCCAAGTCCCTGTTCCAGGGAGAACCTACTTGGGGTCCTACAGATTTCAGTTTCCTTATGTTTCCTTTGCAAATGAAAGTAAAACAGGATCCTGAATTATGATTGTCAATGACTTTCCTGGCTTTAATTGGGAATGATGCTTTATCTGATCAGTCAATACAATTGAAAGTCCCTGTTTCAGGGAGAACCTACTTGAGGAAGCAGTGAATAACATGACATCAAACATATATCTGAGGCATTAGAAAAAATGTTTTGTTCTTCCCACCCTGTACTTCTTTTTTCTCATTAATACCCAAATTTCAGTGATGGTTCTGTCTGCAAAATGGATGTGCTGTGTATCCAAGTCCCTGCTTCAGGGAGAACCTACTTGGAGAAATAGCATCTATGACATGAATTTCAGACGTCTGAGAAAATGTTTCCTTATTGTTACTAATAACCTATTTTCTGGTCAATTGAAGTGAAGCTGTGTTCTACATTCATTATCCTAAACTTATCTACTGAATTTCTTGTCTGAATCTTTCTTGTTCGGTTGAGATTGTTCTCTGTACTGGATGTCTAACTGTCTGAATCTCACCTATGCAGAAGTGAATCTATGGGGAGGAGTTGCTGAGCCCATTGGACACATGTCGCGCTCTCTCGTTTGTTAAAAGATTGTAGTGCTCATTTACTGATAGAACGGAAAGGCCTGTACTGTGGTTATTTGTGTTTGTATCTCTGGTCGATGATTTAAATTCATTGACCGTTTCCCTGTAAAACTGGGAGAATGCCATGCATATATACTGACATTTCTATTTTGTTCTCACTTCATTTGGATGTCTGATGATTAGTCGGTTAATCTGGCAACAGCACAGAATAATAGTTTGCAACTTGTATTACCTTGCGTTGTGAGATCTGTTTAAATCAATACTGGCGTTGCAGCCGATTCGTGGATAATGGCTACTGAATCTTTGATTCGGTTATTATTTTATGACTCATGTTTACCAAATATAATTTATAATTTGCTGAAATGTATGCAACACAGGTATATCTGATTCTGTACTTTCTTTAGCTCTTTTCATCAGTCACCAACAGCAGGGGGTTATCCCTAGCTAATTAATAGCTGGATTAATTCAAACAAGCTTGTGGTTTAGCCCCTGTTTGGATCCCTAGCTAATTAATAGCTGGCTAATTTTAGCTGGATTGAATTAACTATTCAGTTAGCTGGCTAGGTGGATCACATAAGGGCCTTACTCGACTCTTCATCAGTCAATCACCAGCATGGCTCAAACATACCACAACCATCCTCCTTTATCTCGTAGCAAGGTTTTCATTGTCTCCATTGTTTCACATATTTGATGAATCCTCTTACTATCTTTGGTATTACAACAATCATATCAGATTCATCGACTGAGTGACAATCATATCGGAGTGCGTCGCAGCGTCGGCGATGAGGAGACGCGCCGCGCGCGCGCAACGGGTGTTCGACGAAATGAGCGGGGCAGCCTGCGTTTCTTTGAGGTTTTTGGGCCGATGATTACTCAGGGTCAGTTTGCCTGTTTTTCTTTCCCGGAAAATTGTCCAACACTATGAAATTTGGAAAGATGAAACCAAATCGAATGTTGTGACGAATTCGCATGAAATTATTGTTCCACAACCAGATTTGATCCACCCATTTCTTGAGACGGAAGTACTGAACTTGTAGTTTTTGTTTCGAGCAGAACTGAACTCGTAGCTTTGGTTGCTCACACGAGAAGGGCCTGAACCGTATATGTATCACGTATGAGAGGTTAAGCCTGAACACAGGTCTAACGCACCCTTCAGATATGGTGATGCAACTAAAAAATACAGGTACGAAGAAGACTGAACAAGTGAACGACTGAACATGTCATCAAGCTCATCTCCTTCGTCAATCATGAGCATCCAGCAAAGGCACTGACACAAAAACCTCTATGCAACCATTGCCCTGCGTGCATTGCATCCTCCCGTACCTCGCAGCAAGATGATCTCCGGCTTTTTTTTTTAAGAATGATCTCCGGGAGTCCGGGTTTAGGATGAAGCTGGAGCTAGAAGCCAGGATCATCCCACTGCAGGACGGCAGTGCCAATGTTCTGCTCCCTCTTGAGCTTGTCCTTGAGGAACCAGTCGCAGACGCGGCCGGCGTTGAGCTCCTCTATCGGAACGCCCTCCTGCTCCGATATCACCCTCAGCAGATTCAGAGACGATATCTGCAAAATACAGACAACAAAGTTACAGTCATCATATACTATTGTGCCTAATATTAATAGATATTCCCTTTTCTAAAAATATACTGCTGTGCCTCGTCTCAAACATACTACACAATCAGACAGCCAGCCAGCCAGTCAGTCACTTGGCATGCATACCGTCAGGCGGCAGAGGAAGCGCTCGTGCGTGTCGAGGCCGGACATCTCCACCAGCCCGGCCTCCTCCAAGCTCAAGAACGTCCTCTTCTCCTGCTCGTCGGCGCCGCTTCCCTCCGCCGCTTCTTGCTGCTGCTGCTGATTGTCTTCTTCCTGGCATCTCCTCCTGACCACCAATCGCGGCGGCGATTCATTTCCTCCTGCAAATAGCACATGGAGTCAGGTCAGTGCTTGATAACAAGCAGGATCAACAGCAAACCAAATTATCTGCCTGTAGATCATGGAATTAGCAGGGGATTAGATGCATCAATTCGTCATCCGTACTGGACCTGAGACTGGACGGCGGCGGGGCAACGCTGCTGCTCGTCCGGGCAACGGCCACCTCGGCGGCCGCGGCAGGAGCGCCGCAGCCGGTTGCGCGTGGTGCGGCTTGCAGGCGCTGATCACGTGCTGCATCGCTTGGGGAAGCCGCGAGTCTATCGGCGTCGCTGCAAGCTGCGGTGAGGCGCTGCTGCTGCCTGCCTTGGATGAACGAATGAAGCGGATAAGAGCGTGGTTTGGTGCCGGCCCAAGTTTTCCACCGTGGATGCTGCTCCAGAAACCGTGCTGCGCGATGGGTGGGTGTGAAGTTGGTCCCACCCACTTGCTGGCTGTTTTCGCTTCCGTTGCCAGGCAGAAACCGCCAGGCACTAGCTGAGGCATCTTCCCCATCATCTCGGCTTTCTCTCTCTCGCCCAGATCGGCCATGGAGGGTACCTCGCGTCTTCCTAGATCATGAGAGTTCCATCAATGCCGGTAAGAAGAGAGAGGACTTGAGTCAAGAATTGCATAACAATTTTTCAAAAAAAGAATTGCATAACACGTACAAAGTTACTCTGAATGATCCCCCCATGCAACATTTGCCACAACAAGCTCAATTGTAAGCTTGCTTGGCACATGATGCATAAATTGGTCCCGATTTTTCTATCCTCATGATAAGAACATACTGTATGTTTGAAAAAAAAACTACAAAGACAAGATACAGTTCACTTGAACCAACTTGCCTGTTCTTGTTGCAAATATATCATGAAGCTTCAATTCTAATTCATGGTGTTTCACTGCCATCTCTGACTCCTTACTTTCAGATTCTTGGTGTTGCTTTAAAAATTACAAGCTTCTTCTCCATCTCGGCCAGCGCCTCTCGAGCAGGGGAGTTCAGCCCTGAGCTCTTCATGCAAACAGTCGTGTGCTGACGACGATCAATACTCCACGATATCAGATCGGGGACGCGGGATTCCAATGTTGTGGTGGAGCTGTGTGTGTTGTTGGTGTGTGTGTGTGGTGGATAACGGCGACAGCACGAGACACACAATGACACAAGAGAGCGAGAGAACGGCGCACGGGAGGGAGGATGGGGAAGGAGACGACGATACTGATATGTGGGTCTTGATATGGTCCTCAAACATTAGGCCCAGTACAGGCGCACGAGACGGTGAAGCCTAAACGAAAGCCCATAAAGTACAGTACACCCAAGATTCTTTCTGCTCGCGTGGCACGCGGCCTTATCTCTTTCTCTTCCCGTTTTTATGGCTTGGCGGCCGCGACAGACGAGTTGGCCACTGGGCCGGTGCCGACGAAAGAGCTGTGACAGCGCGTGCGGTCGCGCTCGCGCAGAACGCGCGACCCGTGCGGCCTGACTCGACGGGAGGTGGGATGTCGTGGCCCTGGCGTGATCATGCCTGGCCTACTAGCATGTTATGGCTTGACGGAGAGGTGGATTGTTGCGGTCCACGTATTTTTTTATTTGTTTCATCTATAAAAAATGTGATAGCTTAATTCTTAATTGTCTGTTTTTAATTCTGTCTGCACCAATACGTTTGTGATGATGAGATTTATGAAATTAGAGCCATAATACATATATTTGAAAATGTTTTTATGTCCTAACAACTTATATTGAGTGTAGAGGCTAGTTCTATATTAACTATATAGCAACTTATGTATAAACCTATCAACACAAGTTGATAGCGCAAGTTGATAATACAGCTATATACAAATTGATGCATTGCCTATATAATGATAAAGGTATTGATAGTTTCTACATAAGTTTGATACATATATAAGTTGATACATAGTCTTTATAGTAGGAAGGAATCATATGTTAATAGCACCACCACACATATGAACTTGACAAATAGATATATAATATAAGTTGTTACATAATCTAAAATCTCTACATAGGTTGATACATTATCTCTGTATAAATAAGTTCATACATAGTTGTAGAAGTTGATTGTACTGTGTCATATAAATTGATAGAATCACTATATCAGTTGTGACAATGAAAAGGTTGTCACGCATTAATATTAATAAATTGATACAAAATCTTGTTTGTATAATGTATTATTTGAATGATCATATTGATACATTATGTCTTCATAGGTTGATAAATACAGGTTGCCATACAACATCTTCATAAATTGATACATGATATCTACATAAGATGCCAGGTCAATTTATATAAGTTGACATTGCAAATAAAATAACTCTAAACAATATATAATACGGGTCTTATTTTGTAGATCTCCTCATAAATAAAATACTGGTGCAAGCAGAATACAATTTGGATATGTGGGAGATATTGCTATTTAAAGATCTACGTACGTTAGAAAAAATGTCATGTGGTCCTGGTTCTTTTTTTCTCTGTGTGCACGGTCGTACCGTATCTGGTGTGTGAGGTCTCTAAAATATAACAATAAACAATGATAATTATACCCTCCGTTGATTTAGCGAGGGAGGGGTCGCGCATTTGTCTTGGGAGCGACCCGTCGCGCGTTAGCGCAGGGTCCCGTTTAGTTCCCAATCCCATCACCAAACTTCAAAAATTCTCTCTCTAAACTTCATTTTTCACCTATAACATCAAATCTCTCTCCTCATGTATCGAGTACTAAACGTGGGTAAATAAAAAAACTAATTGCACGGTTTTGATGTACACGACGAGACGAATCTTTTGAGCCTAGTTAGGTCATGATAGGATAATGTTTACCACAAATAAACGAAAAGTGCTACCGTGCGCTACAGTGTCCGATGTGACTTTTGCACCTCACTTTTCATAAATTTCCATGGAACTAAACACCCCCAAGGACAAGAAGGAGCCCCCCGGTCTGCTGGAAAACCATGTCCGCCTGTTTCGCCGCGCGGCTCCCGGCTCTCCACCGGTATATTAGAACATCACAGCAGTTTACACACAAACCTCACTACTAGTAGTACAGACTGCGATCGCCGATCGGCACACCAAGCTCTCTCAAGCCAGAAAAGTGCTAAAGCTCCGAGGAAGAAGGAGATCGGAGGAAGACATGGCGGGCGCGACGAAGGCGTCGTGGATGGTGGCGATGAGCGTGGACGCGGTGGAGGCGCTCAAGGACCAG
The DNA here is from genome assembly GCA_900205405.1 of Echinochloa crus-galli. Taxonomy (NCBI): domain Eukaryota; kingdom Viridiplantae; phylum Streptophyta; class Magnoliopsida; order Poales; family Poaceae; genus Echinochloa; species Echinochloa crus-galli. The sequence continues at coordinate 1,033,575 of OAMR01000410.1, read as the reverse complement.
GCGGGTCTCTGCCGCTGGAACTACGCGCTGCGCTCCGTACACCGGAACGCCAAGGCCAGCGTCCGCAGCTTCGCGTAGGCCAAGAAGCTGACTCCGGCGGCGGCGGAGGAGAGGAGGCGGGCGGACAAGGCCGAGGAGGGGATGAGGACGGTCATGTACCTCAGCTGCTGGGGACCCAACTAGTATTCATCAGTTGTCTCTGTTTCAGCAACCGAGCTTTGGCTAAGGCTTGGCCGGTTGCTCCTCCTGATCGCAGTTAAACTTTATGAATATAAATCATGAATAACTTTTAAGTTGTTGAGTTTAAAATTGTAAAAGTTATATGAATAGATTTATTTTAAAGCATACTTTCATAAAAGTATACATGCATCACTTTTTGATAATTTTTTTATAGAAATAAGGAGTCAAAGTTGTGTTTTGAAGACCGTATCATTGTCCTAAACGACTACCTTTACGAGTACGGAGGAAGTACACGGTAAGTCGATGATAATGATGACGATGAAAAGTTCTGTCAGTTTAGTTGACCATATGAATGCTTCTGCTGCTAGCTGTGCTTTCTAGCTTCCGTCCTTTCTTTGAGCTCGTAACAAGAGTGTGCGTGGTTCGTCCGAGAGTCTTTTACCTGTATGCCATTACGAAAGATGTCGGCTACCTGTGTGCCACTAGAAAGTTTATAGACACATGTGTGCCATCGATCAAACTTTTTTTTACCTGTATGCCATTCGGTTCATGTTCTATTGGATTGCTGCGTCTTACATGTGGACCCCCCACGTAGTGCAGTGTCCATTTTACCCCTCTGGGAAGATTGAACCTTTCTTTCTTCTCTGTTCGGATCGGACTAAATCCTTGCGCCGCCCCCCGCCGTTCTCCCGTCCGCCGCCGCCCCCCTGCGCCTCGTCGCCGAGCCACCGCCTCCCATAGGCCGCCGGGCCGCCGCGCCCCTGTTGGCGGTCGTTACAGACCGATTTCCGACCTTCAACCAAGTATAAAATAAACACAACGGAGACTAACACCATAGTTACAGGGCTTACTACTGACTATTTTCATAAGTTTTGGTGATTGTCCCGTATGTAGGTACAAAGTGGAGAAACACGGGCTATAGGGGTCGGAAATGACCGTTTCGGCCGAACGACGCGATTCGGCCAGTTATCCCCCTTAGCCGTATATGAAATCAGGAAGCCATCCACGTCATCAACACTCAAGCAGCGACTGGGACGACACGTGGATGACCGCCACCTCATCCTGGACCGGTTCAACTCGGAGCCAATCACCAGGAGCCAGCCAAGAGGGCCCACAGGGAAGAGGATGCACGGGGGAGCGCCACCAGGCCACTGGGCCAGTTCGGCTGAACGGCCCAGTTCGGCCGAACCGCCCCCATGTGCCAAACCGCCTCTGCACCGCCTCAGGATCAAGGCGGTGCTACGTGGCCGTTCGGCCGAACTGCTCGGTTCGGCAGAACCGACCTCTTCGGCCGAATGGCCCGGCACCGCCCCTGAGCAGCCTTGGCAGCTACTTCGCTCCACCGTCCTTGCTCCCCTATAAATTGAGGGCTCCTTCACCTGCAAACAAACACAACTCAAGAAGGAGAAGAAGAGTATGCGTCGCTAGGTTCCGCCACTCATATCAGTAGAAATAGGGAGAGAGGAGATGTGAGCATCCCGGAGAGGAGCCGGAGTGTCGGCCCCTCTTCTAGCTGTACCTCTACGGATGCGACTTCACTTCGAGTAACATCCAGGTCATGTCTGGTACTCCTTGTATCTCTCTCTGATTAATTGAGCATTCAGTTCTTACTTGCTTTACTTGCATCGTTCTCCGTTCAGTGCTTAGTAGTTTAGTATAATTGTATGCTAGCTGCTTTGCTTGAGTGCTTGTCTGTCTGCAGTAGATAAGTACTAGTCAACTAGTTTAGGCGTGGTGCCTGTAATTGAGACTAGCTTAGAATCCGCCTGTCGCAACGGAGGTGGTAGCCGTAAGGTGGTGACAGCCCTTACGGTCGTTGTAGTCCATCACGTTAGTTCCGGTGACTTAGGACCCAAGGTTCAGGGTAGTCGGCACCCCTTCTCATCCCTTTCTGTGTGTCGAGGCTCTGTAGTCCCGAAGCAAGTATATGTTCGTATCCTTTGAACTGCTCTGTAATCGGTAGAATACTCTTACCAGACCTGTACCCTCTCTACCCTCCTATCTCTTCTCTTCCTCCCTTGTTGTCGTCAACCACCTCATCCACTCCATTTCATCCACTCCATATACCTGGGACAACTCGGTTTAGGATTAGTGTACTTCTCGTTCTCCGTGGAAATCGATACCTGTAATACTCCCGGGTGAAAGCTACATCGGTATTCATCTGCTTGTGAATTTATCTGTAGGCCGTAAGGAGTGCCAACAGCCCCCGTGCGGGAGGGGCCGCGCCAGGCCACCACGCCCCCGTGCGGGCAGGGCCGCTCAACGCCAGCAGGCCCACCACCGCCGTCGGCGTCGAGGACGACGGCCGCCGCGCCGTCTCCGAACAGCGCCAGCATGACGAGCATCTCGGGGTGCTCCTCGTGCGGCTCCCAGAAGAAGTTGACGCCGAGCTCGGCGCAGGCCACGAGGACGCGCGCGCCGGGGTTGTTGTCGGCGACGTCCTTGGCTACGCGGAGCGCAGCGGATCCCGAGGAGCAGTCGTGGAGGTACACCGCCATCTGCTGCACGGTGGGGCGGAGGCCCAGCAGCGACGCCAGCCGGAGGTCGGCGCCGGGCATTTGCGTGTCGGAGCTGGTGGCGAAGACTAGGTAGGTAACATCGCGCGTCGGGCGGTCCCACTCGGCGATGGCCCTCGCCGCCGCAGCAGCGGTGAGCTTCGGCACCGCCGAGGCCAGGATGCCCTGCCGGGTGCCGAGCAACGTCAGCGCGCTGTCGATGAACTCCGGGTGGTCTAGGAACGTGTTCTCCCTGTTGTAGAAGTAGCGCTTCTTGATCCCGAAGTTGTAACCTGTGTGTGTGATTCGACAGAATTACGCCAAATTCTCCATGATTTTCTGGATGTTGAGACGGATAAAATGACATGATCTCTCACATATCCTCTTCATCTTGGCCTTGAGCTTAGTGAGGTGGTCGCTCTTGGTTACGCGGAAGTCGAAGTACCAGTCGACATACTCGTCCTGAAGCATGCAGTTGGCCGGGTTGGCTCTGCCGATGGCCAGCACGGCTGCGTGCTTCACTTGCCGGGCGTTGCCGATGGCGGTTGAGAGAGGTTGAGGACTTGGTCACCGAACAGCGGCCCCGCCCGCACGGTTATGAATTATCCTAATTTTTTGTGATTTTTTATTTATTTACGAATTTTCCTAATTTTTTAAAATTTTCCTGAATTTTCGTGACATTTTATAATTTACTTACGAATTTTATTACTTATTTTCTGATTTAAAATGATTTCTATCATTTTTAAAATTATTTATCTATTTTTCATATTTTCCTACGGGTTAAAAATCATTTTTGTCAATTTTTTAATACCAAGGGCAAATCTATCTTTTCACGCCTCTATTTAACACCGTCAACTTCCCATCCGTCCAAAATGGCGTGTATGTAAAAGAAAGTTTGATCGATGGCGTACGGGTGTCTACAAACTTTCTAGTGGCACACAGGTAGCTGGCATCTTTCATAATGGCATATAGATAAAAGACTCGACGTTTTTTCTCTTCCGCGGTCGTCCTCGGAAGAAAGTAGGATCAATTTTTGTCTCCACTTCGTTCTTTTTAGTAGGAGAGAAATGCAATGGTATAAAATACGCACAGCACCTCTATGCACGGCCCACGTCCCGCCCCAAGAATACATAGCCCACGATTATGCTGAACCAGACAAGGACGCGCGGAACCCTAAAGCTACGCCGCCGTCGCCCGCAGAACTTAGCCAATCTCTGTTTTGTTATAGAAAACGTCGGGTAATTGGCTTCCTTCTCAAACCGCATCTAGCTCACGAAGCCGGCTTTCTCCCCTACCCACCTGCCTTCCTCGTCTCCGGTGGCTCCAAGCCATTGGATCCGCCGCCTTCTTCTCCACCGCTTTCTTCTCCACCGCTCGCCGGCTGTAACCCCACCATGGAACCCGCTCCCTTCCATGGATTTTCGATGCTGGTTGTGAGATTTAGGGCCTGCTTGGTTCCTCCCTGCTTGGTTCCCCGCCATAGGCTGCCACAGCACTGTGCAGCTCGCCACAGCCCGCGGCGTGCGTTTCGCCCGCCACGGAAAACACTGTTCCGTGGTGGAGGGACGCGTGGCGTGGCGCGCGTCGGCTGGGAGCCAAACATCCCTAATCGAGATCAAGAATCATCTCTGCTCACGGTGGGCATAATTTCCTGAATCCGAACCCCGAACCTAAATTACCCAGACCCGCTCCCGAACTATCCGATCCCGAATTACCCATACACAATTTTGGATTAGCAGTCAGAAAACCCGAAATTAGTTCGAGAAATTCGGGTTCATAATCCCGGTACCCGAATTCCCGAAATACCCAAAGTTCACAAGAAGGCCCAAGACCCAATAGTCTACCTAGCCCAACTTATAACCTAAAATTCCACCGCTCAAGAATCCCACCCACCGCAGCGCACCAGTCGCGCGAGGCAGCGCCGCGCGTCTCCACTATAGATGGACAAACGGGCCGGCACTATTTGTCACGGCACTAAGTGGCACTAATGATTAGTCGTGTCGTGCCACCTATTGCCGTCGTGCCGAACTTCAGGCCCAGGCAGGGCACTATAGCCAGTGGCTAGTGCCGTGTCGTGCCAAAAGGCATTATAGTGTCCGTGCCGGCACTATAATTAAGATGACAAACACAACCATCATCTCACTTAACATAATTTCATCAACAATAATTCATACACAATCTCAACTCCAAAATATTATAGATCCCATTACATAAATGATAAGCAAGAAAATAAGTAAGATTGGAAGATTTAAGAATGAAAATAAGCAAGAAAAGAGGGCTTACATTAGATCCATCGTGCCTCCTCGTGCCGTCTTAGTGCCGAGGCCGTGCCGGCCTTAACCGTGTCGTGCCCGTGCTAGTGCCGTGGGCCGAGATTGCGGCCCAGGCACTACACTGTGCATGCACTAACACGGCACTGGCACTAAGGCTGTCGGGCCAGGCCGTGCTCGGGCCGTGCTAAATAGGGCCGGGCTAGTGCCGGCCCAGCGGGCCTGACTCGTTTGGCCAACTATAGTCTCCACCCACCCGGCTCCTAGCCCCCGGAAAATCTATATAGCTTCCAGAATTTTTTTACCAACATGATTTCCAATGTTTGAGATTCGGATAGATTAGATGGACGGACGTGATTGCTGCGGAACGATAAGGTAGCCACGCTCGAAAGGCGCACATGCACGGCTGTCACCACCTGGCTGGTCACATGCATTAATCTGACGCGAATGATTCCATTGGATTTCGATCTTTAATTTTATTTTTCTCTCAAACTATCGATCATTTTTCTAATCTGTTTGAACCATGATCTTAGTTAGAATTTATGCAACAAGACAAGCTCCGATTTGAATATATTTATATTTTTGATAGTTTCTTTTAAAAAAATTAACATTTATAGTAAACTAGTTAAACATTTTTGTTTGACTATTTCAATATTTTACGTAAGAACTATCAAAATAGTTTTTCAAAATTATTAATTTTTAGAATTTAAAAAATATTAAATATAGTCAACATTTGAAATGTACAAATTCAAACATTTTTTATATAGTCTCTCAACATTTGTAATATTTTATTTCACCATTTTTAAGAAGAATGTTGAATTAGTTTTATAAGTGTTGAATCGATATTTTTAAAATGTTGAACCGGATTGATAAAAGTATTGAATCTAATACAGAAACAGTTGGAAGCTAGTAAAATTTTGCACCACAACAAAAGATATATTTTTTTTGAAATAAAAGCAGGAGCACTGCTATGTCATATAAGAAGAAGAGCAATGGTACATAACAGGCCGAAGCAACACCACCACACAGCAAACCCCAGAACAAAACAGACGCACACAACCTGTCTCGCCACCAGCCACGACCATGTGGGAGAGAAGATCAACACAGGCCGCTGACTCCTGCGCTATTGTCACTAACGCTGTGTCACGCCAGAGGCGTAACCCGCTGCAGGCCCGACGGCCCCCCGAGCTCCTCCACCATGGGACTGTTACCCTCGAACTGCAAATACAAAGCCGCCGATCCTTCCGATCCATAGAAGCTTCAGCACATACTCCCGTCACAGCACAGGGGACGCTCACTGATCCTGGCCTCTCTGCGTGGGGGCCTCGCCTCACCCACCGCCTCACTCTCTGCCAAGGACACAGGTAACAAACGCTGCATAGAGAGCATCACCTCCACCCCGCCGTCACAGAAATCACCACCGCACCAAGCACCACAGTTCAAGCCTTCCAGCACCATGGGCCCTCAGCACTGACAGCAACACGGACCACCGAGCATCCAGCTGCACCACCGGCCAGCTCCACCACCACCACAAGCGACGGGCTCCAGACACGACGCCTTCAAGAAGGTTACGAAGGCCTGCGCGAGAGGGAGCAGGGAGGCCACGCCGCCGCCATCCTCACGGTCCGCACGCACTTCGGCGGCCTGCTCCGGCGGCGGCGCAGCGGGAGGGGGTGGAGGGGAGGGGCGGCGGCGGGTAGGGTTGGGCTCCGTGGCGTCGCCCGCGCGAGAGCGACGCGAGGGAGAGGACCTCGTGTTGGTTCCTCCGGGGGAGTATAGTGTGCGCTTACATTTTCAACGGAACGGAAGAAGTAAGTACCGCGAAGATATGCACGCACGAGTACCTGCCTGGTTAGTTGGGCCTTTTCTGGCTACTAATAGGCTTCAAAGCCAACATGCCTATATGCTTCCGTGCGCTGCATAGGAGCCCCCCAGCCCCTGCGCCGCCGCCCGCCCGGCTCCCAGGCCCACCCACCGCAGCTCACGCGCGACTGTACGAGGCCGCGAGCGTGAGGCACGGCCCGCCCAGCTCCCAGGCCCCTGCGCCGCCGCTCGCTCGGCTCCCAGCCCCAGCGCCGCCGTCCGCCCGGCTCCCAGGCCCCAGCGCCGCCGTCCATCCGAGTGCTCGACTTCCCGCCCGCCGTCCCCTGCAGCCGGATCGAGTTCGCTGGCCGCTGCCCGTCGCCGGCGATTGAAGGACGCCAGCAACCACGACGATTGAAGGACGGCAGATTTCGGGTGAATCTCTGCTCGTCGGCGCGGTAAAATTCGGCCGCTGAGGCGAATCATCTGGCCCGTATGTCGCAGCCGCGTTGTCCAAAGCGCGCGCCTGGCGCGAGCACCCCATGCTGCAGCGTCAACCGCCGCCGCCTGGCACCTCGAGCAGCGCGGCCATGGGCCTCGCTGCCGGAGGATCTGGTGCAGCTGATTGGGTGGCGGGTGCTTGCCGGCGACCTGCTGGACTACGTTCGCCTCCGTGCTGTCTGCGCCCACTGGAACCGCAGCACCGTCCGCCCTCGCGGCCGCGGCCTTGTTGACCCGCGCTTCCACCCGCGCCGCTGGATGATGCTGCCTGAGGGCCACGGCCTCTACCCCGGCCACCCCCATCTCGGCGGGTACGTTCGCTTTTTGAACCTCTCCACGGGCGTGTTCGTCCGCGTTCACCTCCCGCTGTTCTACGACCACATCATCCTCGACTCGATCGACGGCCTGCTGCTGCTCCTCCTGCACCGCGACCACGGCACTGACCTCCGCCTCCTCCATCCCTTTACCGGCGACATCGCCGAGCTCCCACCGCTGATGTCCCTAGTGCCTCAGATAGAACCCCAAGCTCGCTACCTTAGGATGAGCGAGGATAGCAAGCTCTGTAAGCTCCTCATCTTCCTCAGGGGGGTTTCTGCTACCGTTTCCGTTAGTGACGCCAGTACTATCACTGTTATGCTAGCCCTTGTTACCGAATCCCGTGTAGCTTACGCCACCGCTGGTGACGAGCTGTGTGGACTCTCTCGGCATGGAAGTTCCCATTGGTAATAGCACCAGCAGTATCTTTTCAGGGCAAAATGTATACTTTGTCGTCGCGGTTTAGCGAGAAGAACGTTGTATGTATCCACCAGATTGATCCACCTCAATTGAATTCTGAGGGTTTGCAGTCTCCGTCTCTGCAACTGATTGCAAAGTGCCCACTGGTCGGAAGGATAGGCTCGTTGATCCGCTTGGTAGAATGTGGCTTGGAACTCATGCTTGTTGGCCGCCTCAGTGATGCTTCAGGTGCACACCTTGTGGTTTACAGACTCACTGACCTTATCTCTGGCAGAATTGCTCCGATAAAGGACATTGGAGATCATGCTTTCTTCCTTGGAAACCGGAGCATATGTGTCTCGGCCAACAAGGGGTTTCCTTCTGTTCTGGGTAACTCTATCACCTGCGAACATATATCGAAGATACAAAATCCACCAGTGGGAACACGTCGTCGGAAACGTGATGAGCAATACAATCTGTATACTGGTTCCTGGTCTCCAGCCATTGAGGAAGACATTCCATGTGGGGATTCCTTGGCGAGTCCTTATAGTCTTGTTCGTCATATTTACACCTGCTGCTGCCGTAGTTATTGGTAAGTCGAGCATGTCTATTGTAAATTATGCTAGAGAGGTTGATTTTCTTTTTGTTTGGAAAAGCTTATGTTTTCTCCTATTTCCCTAGGAACAAGGGACTCATCTTCAGTGGAGTAATAGCACCTGATTGGTCGGTGAAGCCAAATCTCTGGCCAAGGGTGATTTCCAATCAGTGAAGCCAAATCTCTGGCCAAGGGTGATTTCCAATCAGTGAAGCCAAATCTCTGGCCAAGGGTGGAACATGTGGGGTGGTCTGTATCTTACATGTGTGGATACCTTGCTTTTCAGTTACTCATTTGTACTTTGTATAACATATTAGTTCATATTGTTGTATTTACAGTGTTGGCATGAGCGAGTATGGCAGCTTCTGGTTTGTTGCTGAGCATCTGGCAGCTTCTGATCGTTTGTCGAGGGTTCGTCGGAATGGTTTTGCGTATGCTTAGCAAACACTGATGGGACGCAGGTACACCACCTACCTGTTATGTATCCAAAATGGCTCTAGATGTGGCTCCTAGATGAATGGCGTTTTAAAAACGTTTGGTAGACCGACTTCTACTATTTCCATAAATCTATCAATGAGCTAAATGACCAATGTTTTTGATGTGACTAGCATAAATGCATGTGTGGTGCTACGGGTCATTGGTCATTATTCGCTTCCACGTCATAATTTGTTCTTTCGTCGCCGCTACCAGAGAAAAGGAGCAGTGAGTTTTCCCCCCTAACCTCATGTACCATCCATTGTTGTACCCGAAGGTGATGGGCGTGCCTATACCTCAGAGCACCTACAGGTCCGCTGGCTTACCTCCATCAACGTTGTTCAAGCCTCTACCATCACACACACTCCTCCATCTTCCATGTTCTATGTCCTCCGATGCTGACACCTCCATCCTTCAACCCACATTGTGTGGTGTGGTGCTGAGTCACATTGCAGCTAGAGCCCATGCGGAAGGCGGTATGTGATGTGGTGCTGAAGGGCTGGCGTGACGAGTTTGGTCTGGGGTTCCGCAAATGGACAATATAAATTCAATTCTGATTCGTTTAATAACAGGTTACAGATTGTACCACTCTATGGTAGTCAAGCTTGGTAAGTTGTCTGATTTGAACCAATGCATGACAAAATACAATGCGCTAAAATTTGGTGTCTTACACTCTGATTGATTGAAAAAAAAAGATAACAATTTATAGCCTTCGCCAAAATCTGTCCAAAATTGGGGACAACCTAGCAAAAGCTTATAGACGTACAAGTGATCCTATATCTACGCTATGCCATGGAGGGAGACAGATTGAGTGACTTACGGCGTGACTGACGGTCATGCATCTGATATCTAAATCCAATCCAATGGCTGGAGGGAGAGCAAAAGCATAATTTTAACTGTCAGATATTGAACCTGAGCTTCAGAACAGAGCAAGTATAATACAAGTTTCATTCATGTCCTAGACCAAAATGTAGTTACCAACTGCAAGTGAATTATGCAGTAGCATTATCCCATCACTTCATGTTTGGGTCTCCAATTATATAAGAAACCAGTTCAGCCTGAACAGGAAGGCTGAGAATTCTTACCCAGTTGGGTCCCAGAACACAAATATACAATCATCTTTACCAAAACAACTACCAATGTCAGTTTATCAACTGAAACCAAAATTTAGTCGTGGTCTAAAGGACTTACGTGGTCTCAAATTCATCCCAAGTCATGGTCTCAAGATCCAGAATGTGCAGATCATTCAGAAGAGATCTACCGTGACCTTCACCGCCAAACACAACTAAAGTCTCACCAACAAGAGTCACTGATTGACCGCCACGTGAGCTGTACAGGAAATAGAAAAATCTCAACACAGATTTGGAAACAAAAAATGAAGAAAGCTTCAGGTAACGTAATACGTGTAAATACTTTAGAAGCTTTCTGATGTTGAAATATAGACAAAGCAATCATACCGGTGAACTTCCATAAGTACGCAAGGTAGACCAAGTGCAGGTTTGTGGATCAAACTCTTTTACTTACATATCCTTGATAAGGGTAATGTACTTAGTTGGGACTTTGTGCTTCTCCAAAGCCCACCACATGACATTTCTTGGTACTTTATCCAATGGCTGGAGATGTTTCTAGAATTCTAGCTATGGCCACATACTCAGACACACAACTTGTCATTTCAAATATTCAGCAAATAACAGAGAGACATCAGACTTCCGAAATTCTGTACCAATACAATCAGTACTGAACATTGAAATTCAAATCGAAACACACAGGGAAGCACAATACAAGTACACACAAGAAAGGAGGTTCGGATACTTAAAATTGAGGCGTTTTCCAGTCACATGCAGCAAGTTTCTCAGATGTTCTTAGTTGCAGAACAAAATTAGTTTCTCAAAAGGAAACATCTACATAATAGTTTCGGCAAATACCCTCCCCGAGCGACAACTCAGCTTCCTCTATGTTGCCATTGTCCAGGTACTGATTGAGTAAAGGTGTTTTCTCAATCAGTTTTGCTCACGCACCCCACGTATACCGATGCGATCAAGCTGGGAAAAAACATATAGCAAGATTGAAGAAAGATAAACGCGGTGCCGCGGTTCCATCTCGGCGGGTACTATTTCACAGGAGATCTTGAGCAGGGAAAGCGTGATTTTTTTTTATATATGAAATAGCATCTGTGGTATTCTTGTCACTAGTAGAGTAGTAGTAGATAAAAGACATAAGCAGTGTGCCAGGGTTCTTGTTCACGTTTCACCCACCGCCAGACAGCATTTGTTAGTTTAAACATGCCATGTATGCTGGTTCATGTAGAAAGATGTGTCACACAGGACACAACAGTGTGTTTGTGTTTTCTCAAGTAGTAGAATTTTTTTGAAAGATAATATTTTTTTCACATAAATTGCATCAGCAAATGATCCAATGGATGTACATCCCATGGTATCCTGCAAAACCGTGTCCCATGGCGTCACGTTCTCCCACAGCCCTGTTCGTTTGGATTGTTTTCAGCGAGCAAACAATGTTTTTCTCTCAGCGAAAACTAGCGCCAGCCACCAGCCACCAACCAGCCAACAGTGTTTTTCTCTCAGCAAAAACCAGCGCCAGCCACCAGCCACCAGCCAAACGAACAGGGCGATGTCGCCCTCTGACAGTCACAACCAGCCCAGAATCATGCGTTAACAATCTGCAGCTAACCCATGCGATCCAGCGCGTTAAAATGGGATTAGTTTAATCACTGCCGCTCACCACGAAGGCTGGAAGAAGAATCATGGACGCCTCGAGTAACCTGTACAAAGATAGTAAAATCTAGCAGATCCCTCATCCTGTTCGCTGAAACCAGGACAACGCACACGCACAGCCGGCCATCACATGCAGTCCGCTTCCTACTCATCGGAAAACTAATTAAATTTCCACTCAGTACAAATCTCTAGCCCAAAACAGTCTAGATACAAAGATTGCATTTTGGCAGTGAGCCAGTGAGACAGTGACGCGGGAGAAAGTTACCTGGGAGAATAAACAAGAGGAGATAGGTGAGGCGAGCAACTGGGCCGGTGCGGGAGAAAGCGAGCTGCGGCGGTGTAACCAAGCAGGAAAACACAGAGCCCCCGGTATCCTGGGAAACCAGCGTCTGCAGCCACCTGTTTCCTCCGGCCTCCCTCCTGCTATATTAACCCGCCCGTCTCTCCTACCACATCCCAAGCATCACACAACTGCAAAGATCACCAGCCGAGCTCGATCTCTAGCGGAGACCTGCAAATCCCCGAGAAGAAGAAGAAGAAAGACATGGCGGCTGCAGCGAAAGCATCGTGGATGGTAGCGATGAGCGTCGGCGCTGTGGAGGCGCTCAAGGACCAGGCGGGCCTCTGCCGCTGGAACTACGCGCTCCGGTCAATCCACCGGAACGCCAAGGCCAATGTTCCCAGCTTTGCGCAGGCCAACAAGCTGGCCCCGGCGGCGGCGGCGGAGAGGCGGCGAGCGGACAAGGGGGAGGAGGGGATGAGGACAGTCATGTACCTCAGCTGCTGGGGACCTAATTAGGCATAGGTCTCCTCTGTTTTAGGTTTCAGCGACCGAGCTTGGCTTGAGAGACCTCGCCGGCCGGCTGCTGCTCTGAATGTAATGTAACATACCACGATGATGATGATGAAAAGTTCTGTCAGTTTCTATGAGTATCTGAATGACTTCTGCTACTGTTCTTGCTGGGATCCCTTTGAGCTGAGCTCGTAACAAATGCTCTTCGGCGAAAACAACAACCACGCCCTTGAAGAAAAAATGATGGCAACAAAATTTTTACAAGTTGACTAAATCGTGCTGTGTTTCGTCAGAGGATGACTAGCAAAGACAAACCAAGCGGTGGCCTGAGCTTAATTTCAGAGTATCCTGATTACTTGGCTGGACAAGCACATTAATCAACCGTGATATTCCATAGTCCCATCTTCCGCACATGTTCAATCATGGTATCCAAGTTTTTAGGGGGGAAAAGGATGTGCTTATGTTGTGGACTTGTGGTGAAGCAGCGTGACACGCTGACAGCAAGGTCTCCATTTCGGTTTGCCGGTTTCCACTCTGCTCCAGGAACAGAGCTCGATTAGGCAGGGGATCATGGTAGGTGAAAACCTTGACAATTTTAATGCAATTTTGGTCGCAAAAAGAAAACATTGAATCAGCAAATGTTCCAAGGGAAAGGGACCTCTGACAGTGTTAGCCCATGGTTTTCGGGAAACCATTGCCCCACGGCTTCTGTCGTTTTCCCATCAAATAGCTAACCCGTTTGCTGCTACAGTACAACAAGAGCAGAACACCTTATAAAAAAGAAAGAAAATAAAAGAAAAGAGCAAACCAGTGGACTGGTCCCATTCCTAACCATTATTGGTTAAAATGTTTTCGCCAGAATGCAAGAAGATTCCTGAGCATGGCAAGGCAACTTGCCTCGAGTGAGCTCGATTTTTCCTGCTGTGACCTATCATGAAGTTTACTGAAACTATCTGCAGTAACCTTAGTAATTACTGTACTCCGTAGAAAAGTAGTGTGGTCACTGGTCCCGTATCCGTACCCTCTCTCGACCAAAACAAGTCTACATACAGAATAGTATTGGACAGTGGTACCGTGCTAATCGCTGTCTAGTGAGTGGCACCCCCGGTATGTGAAGGTGCTCGGCACCTGTCCTTCTCTCTGCACCCGACGAGGGCCATCCGCACCGGACGATAAGCCACCGTTTCTGGCGCCAGCAAACAAGGAGAGTCGAGGGCAGCCGCTGCTGGATTTGGCGCGGCTAGAGCAACCGGTGGGAGCTCGCCCCCGGTATCCAGGAAAACCAGCCGGCCAGCCCACGCGGCCTCCGGTTATATATCAACCCGGCCGCTCGCCTCCCCTCCTCAACAACCAACACTGCATCTGAGCATCCAACAACACAATCTCACTCACCCAAAGCATCACAGCAACCACCAACCGAGCTCTCAAAATCCCCGAGAAAGAAGAAGACATGGCCGGTGCGGCGAAGGCGTCGTGGATGGTGGCGATGAGCGTCGGCGCCGTGGAGGCGCTCAAGGACCAGGCGGGCCTCTGCCGCTGGAACTACGCGCTCCGGTCAATCCACCGGAACGCCAAGGCCAACGTTCCCAGCTTCGCGCAGGCCAAGAAGCTGGCTCCGGCGGCGGCGCCGGCGGAGAGGAGGCGGGAGGAGAAGGCGGAGGAGGGCATGAGGACGGTCATGTACCTCAGCTGCTGGGGACCCAACAACTAGCTATCTAGTCTCTGTTTCAGTTCAGCCTTCAGCAGCCGAGCTTTTGCTTGCGCATGCCGGTTGTGTTGGCCTCTGTGACAGATTGTAACATAGTACGACGATGATGATGAAAATTTCTGGCAATTTATTCAAGCAAGTGAATCATGCTTCTGTTCTGTTTGCCTACTTTCGTGGAACTACTTTTCAACTGACTACAAGATTTTCGTGTGATTCGTTACTTCGTTGCGCTAATCCTTAACAATGGTACATGGCAGATGTGAGAGAATGATTTTTTTTAAAAACGAGAAAGTAATATGAGGCTCTGATGACTTTGAAACAAATACAAATTAGATCTCG
>OAMR01000410.1:941564-1018580 GCA_900205405.1 Echinochloa crus-galli | reverse complement strand
CTACGAGAATTTTGTAGCATGCTACTCACAAAGACATGATATTAACCATATATAGAAAATCGGTTGAAGACATAAATGTATGCTCTAGTGGATGGTGGCATGTCGTATACTCCGTAGAAAAGTAGTGTGGTCACTGGTCCCGTATCCGTACCCTCTCTCGACCAAAACAAGTCTACATACAGAATAGTATTGGACAGTGGTACCGTGCTAATCGCTGTCTAGTGAGTGGCACCCCCGGTATGTGAAGGTGCTCGGCACCTGTCCTTCTCTCTGCACCCGACGAGGGCCATCCGCACCGGACGATAAGCCACCGTTTCTGGCGCCAGCAAACAAGGAGAGTCGAGGGCAGCCGCTGCTGGATTTGGCGCGGCTAGAGCAACCGGTGGGAGCTCGCCCCCGGTATCCAGGAAAACCAGCCGGCCAGCCCACGCGGCCTCCGGTTATATATCAACCCGGCCGCTCGCCTCCCCTCCTCAACAACCAACACTGCATCTGAGCATCCAACAACACAATCTCACTCACCCAAAGCATCACAGCAACCACCAACCGAGCTCTCAAAATCCCCGAGAAAGAAGAAGACATGGCCGGTGCGGCGAAGGCGTCGTGGATGGTGGCGATGAGCGTCGGCGCCGTGGAGGCGCTCAAGGACCAGGCGGGCCTCTGCCGCTGGAACTACGCGCTCCGGTCAATCCACCGGAACGCCAAGGCCAACGTTCCCAGCTTCGCGCAGGCCAAGAAGCTGGCTCCGGCGGCGGCGCCGGCGGAGAGGAGGCGGGAGGAGAAGGCGGAGGAGGGCATGAGGACGGTCATGTACCTCAGCTGCTGGGGACCCAACAACTAGCTATCTAGTCTCTGTTTCAGTTCAGCCTTCAGCAGCCGAGCTTTTGCTTGCGCATGCCGGTTGTGTTGGCCTCTGTGACAGATTGTAACATAGTACGACGATGATGATGAAAATTTCTGGCAATTTATTCAAGCAAGTGAATCATGCTTCTGTTCTGTTTGCCTACTTTCGTGGAACTACTTTTCAACTGACTACAAGATTTTCGTGTGATTCGTTACTTCGTTGCGCTAATCCTTAACAATGGTACATGGCAGATGTGAGAGAATGATTTTTTTTAAAAACGAGAAAGTAATATGAGGCTCTGATGACTTTGAAACAAATACAAATTAGATCTCGGAGAACAATTATAGTATGAAATTCTTTCACCCACAACCATAACTCATGCTGACAGTTTATGCTTTTCAAAAAAAGAAAAATGGTGTTGACAGTTCCATCAGATCAGATACTAGTTATCTAGCAAACACAAACCAAATGGCTTCCTGACCTTAATTTTAGCTAGTTAGCTTAGCTAGCAAACACAAACCAAATGCTAACAAGTCATCTCTTTCGATTTGTGCTCTTACTTCTGGGCCACGTTAATTAGCCATGATCTTCCATCAAAAGCGATTAACCGTGAAGGTCCGTGATCTCCAAGTTTTAAGGAAGACCTGTGATTATCTTTGTGCTGAAGCAAAGTGGCAGCCGTTTCATTTTGGCAGCTTCTACTTTCTACTGAACACCCTACTAAACAGGTAAGTAGTAGATCATGGCAGGGAAACATGACTTATTTCTTCCCCTTTAATGAATAAGATTATCGGTCTCAGCAAAGGGGGCATGAGAGGCAAACGATCAATGGAAGCCAATAGTGTCACTACTACTGGATCAAATAGTTGGCACAGGAAGGATTATGATCCTGTTTCACCCGCTGCCGTACACCTTAAAATCTGGATCTTATATAATGATCTTAGAGTTCGATTATATTTCCCTGGACATAATTTTACATGTCGCACCATGGTGCTAGCTCCTCAAATAGTACACCATGGTGTTGTGTATGTGCGTTCAAACAAAAAACGTGTGTTCGAATAGCGGGTTAAATTGCTACAGCAAACGCTCCATTAGTCAATTGATAAACAGCCCGTGGTATCCTGGAAACCATGTCCTCGTCGTTCTCAGAGTGGCACACTGGCACTGCTGCGCCAAGTGCTACTCGGAGAGCACGTGGGTAACAATCAGCAGCTATGCCAGCTAAGCCTTGTGTTCAGCGCGTTAAAAACGGGTTAGCTTAATCAGCGAACTCACCAAGAAGACGATAAGATTCCTGGACGGCTCTTTGCCTCGGGTGATCCCTGGTGGCGCCCGTAACCGCGGCGTGCGTCCTTGTCTCTGGAAGACAACCGTTTCTGACGCGAATAAACAAAACCAAGACCAAGTGATCCACCACCAGGTTTATCCTCATTTTTTCTAAAAAAAAAGGTGATCCGCCACCAACTGCAACTGTGCCGGTGCGAGACAAGGCGAGATGCGGCGTGAGCGGAGGAGCCCCCGGTATCCAGGAAAACCAGGGTCCGCGGCCACCTGACCTCCTCCTCTGTATTAACCCGCCTGCCCGGCCGCCTGCTCAACTCAACACAGTCTCACTCACAGCACCACAGCAATCACCAACCGAGCTCGATCTCTCTAGCTACTCAAGCCGTGCAAAAGCCCCGAGAAGAAGAGGACGAGGAGATGGCGGCCGCAGCGAAGGCCTCGTGGATGGTGGCGATGAGCGTGGGCGCCGTGGAGGCGCTCAAGGACCAGGCGGGGCTCTGCCGCTGGAACTACGCGCTGCGTTCCATCCACCGGGCGGCCAAGGCCAACGCCCCCAGCTTCGCGCAGGCCAAGAAGCTGGCTCCGGCGGAGAGGCGGCGGGCGGACAAGGCGGAGGAGGGCATGAGGACTGTCATGTACCTCAGCTGCTGGGGACCTAATTAACTAGGCATGGGTCTTGTTGTCTGTTCCGATCTTAGTTCAGCGACCGAGCTCGGCTTCAGAGTTTAGGCCTTGCCGGTTGCGCCCCATGGTTGTAAATATACGGTGATGAATTGATGATGATGAAAAGTTTTGTACCTTGTACTTTTAATTTTTTTAATATAAATATATAATCAGTAGGGGAAACCCCTCCTGTTTCCTAAAAAAAAGTTTTGCCACGTAATTCTGGTGTGCAAGAGTGATTCTGCATTTCTGTACTGCCTGTCGTGAAAAACCTGAAACTGAAAGCTCGGAGTTGATAGTTTGTTTTCTGTGCGGGTCGATGTGTTAAGACAGAGCCGTCGGTCATGGAAAATACGAGAATGATAATCTCTCCGAGAGAGAGAGTCTGAAATTCCAGGCTCCGATCTTTCAGGACAGCAGCAGATTCATCAGAGGTCCAGCTCACAAGCATGAACCAGGTCTTAGTACTCAATTTAGTTTCCGAGCTTCACGGATCAATCAGATCGGTCTCCATTTGGGCGAAAAGTGGGCAAGGATGGGAAGCAACACCAGATGCAGGGTCACTTGTTCCACTCCAAGAGCCTCTGAACACGTAGTAAATCTGTAATTGTTAAAAGAGACTAGCCACAACAACCTGGACTTAGACATGTGATTGTACTGAGTTAAAGAAAAGAGCATTACACTACTTCCATCAGTCGCCAAGAAAGGAAAAGTTTTCTTGGATGGAGCTTTGCTGTTAGTAAAAGTTGACATGTACTACTACCGTCCTGATTTTTCGGTAATGGAAAGCCAAAGCTATATATGGGAGCCCGTTCGATCCCCTTGGGAGAGGATTAACCAAACAAAGTCTATTGAAAAAAAAGAATAGCATGATCTTGCAGTAATAAGCTGGTATGTTTGGATCTAAATATTATGTGTAAAAGTGGTAAAATTTAGGGACCATGCTACCCTCAGCAATGTCTCAATTTTACTGATTTAAACATAAAGCTTGTTGCTATATGCAGATAATCATTTATTTAAAAACTATAATAGGTAGCTGCTGATAGAATTATGTTTTTTGTATCTTTTTTCTGAATTTTAGAATTATATTCTTTACGGGGAGTAGTACTAAACTTTCACATTAAATATTTTAATTAATCCAGACAAACCCCAAAACGAATCTTACTCCATTTAATGGCTGTGTTTAGTTTCCAAAAATTCTCTCTCCAAACTTCACTATTCACCTATCACATCAAATTTCTCTCCTCATGCATGAAACACTAAACGTGGGTAAATAAAAAAACTAGTTGTATGGTTTTGATGTACATGACGAGACGAATCTTTTGAGCCTAGTTGGGTCATGGTAGGACAATATTTACTACAAACAAACGAAAAGTGCTACAATGTCTAATGTGATTTTTTTACTATCTTTTTGAAACTGAACACAACCAATGAGATAGAAGAACCGGAAGGGAAAAAGAAAAGGGCCGGAGAGCGCGCAGCGCAGCTGCCGGGTGGCGAGACTGCACGTGCCCAGCACGCGCTGATCTACTCAAGGCAGTAATCATACACTGTGTGCCTCGGGATCTGCGAGGTCGTTGCAGTGTCAGAACATCTCCGTTTCCTGCCCCGGTGACTCATCGCGGCAGTGCGGCGTGGCGCTCCTATCTGCAACCGCGGCGGCACGCGTCCTCGCCTCCGTGCGCCGTGGTCCAGCACCAGCACCAGCAGCAAGCCGCAGCAGATAACACCCCATTCGCCGCGAACAAAAATAAACAAAACAAACAAGGCGAGGGATGGGCGCCCTGAGCCTGGACGAAAGCGAGTGTGCTGCTTAATCAAGTAATCAAGCAGCCACCACCAGGCCGGAGAGAGAGGGAGAGCACCTGGTTTCCTGGAAAACCAACGTCCGCGCCCACCTGTTTCGCCCGCACCTCTCCTATATTAACCCACCACCGAGCAGCCTCCTCTTCAGAACACATCAAAGCGATCACCAAGATATCAAGCCAAGAAGCAAGCAGCTCTGAACAAGGAAGGCGAAGCCGAGATCACGAGATGGCCGGAGCGGCGAAGGCGTCGTGGATGGTGGCGATGAGCGTGGGCGCGGTGGAGGCGCTCAAGGACCAGGCAGGCCTCTGCCGCTGGAACTACGCGCTGCGCTCCGTCCACCGGAACGCCAAGGCCAACGTGCGCAGCTTCGCGCAGGCCAAGAAGCTGGCTCCGGCGGCGGCGGCGGAGAGGAGGCGGGCGGACAAGGCCGAGGAGGGGATGAGGACGGTCATGTACCTCAGCTGCTGGGGGACCAATTGAGTCCCAATTCCCAAATATCAAAATCTCTCGCTGAAAAGGCCGGAAAGTCTCTGTTTTGGCTTTCGGCAGGACTGATGAGCTCGGCTCTAGATCTGGCCGGTTGCCTTGAATGCCGCCTGATTGTAACATACCACGATGATGATGATGATGAAAAGTTCTTGTCACTCGATTTCAGTATATGAATGCCTATGTTACTGTACTGGAATGGAAATAAAGTTGCTTTTGAGTCCTTGACAAGATTATCGTGAATTCGTTTGGAAGATCTGAAATTCTGAACATTCTTCTTTGTTGACAAGAAGACACTGTTGTTGGTTTATCAGGAGATGCCAACTACGGAGTAGTAGCAAACACAAACCTAATGGCTTTTTCAGGACCGTGCGGATCAGTCCCTTATATTCCTGACATCAACGGAACACTTGCTCCAAATTTTAGGTTAACACAGCACTTATGTTGTTGTAAGAAAAGGCATGCTTTATTTGGTTCGTCAGCAAAAGCCAACTAGCAGTAGCAAGACAAAATAAACTGAGTAGTACTTGTATTTAGAGCTTAATCAACTACAGGACTATCTGAGGCCTTGTATTCCTCGGTCTGTCAGGTTATATACTTCCACTCCAGCAAAACTAGATTTAAGATGAAATTTCAAAATAGGTTAACTTGACTAGGTGATACTCCGCGCGTTGCTGCGGAATTTTTTTAAAAAAATTTTAAGATGAAATTTCAAAATAGGTTAACTTGACTAGGTGATACTCCGCGCGTTGCTGCGGAATTTTTTTAAAAAAATTTTAAGATGAAATTTCAAAATAGGTTAACTTGACTAGGTGATACTCCGCGCGTTGCTGCGGAATTTTTTTAAAAAAATTTTAAGATGAAATTTCAAAATAGGTGATACCCCGCGCGATGCGCGGATATTTTTTAAACAAATTTTTAAGGTGCAATATGAAAATAGGAACATCAAAGTAATTTCATGATAACATTCTTTTGTTAACAACATTATACATGGAAGCATAATAATTTTGTTGAGAGAGAACCATTCTAAATTTTTGACCTACATTTTTCTCTACTACGGAAATTTTGTAGCATGCTACTCACAAAGGCATGATATTAACCATAGGAAGAGTAAAATGCAGCTACGGGAATTTTGTAGCATGCTACTCACAAAGTCATGATATTAACCATATATAGAAAATCGGTTGAAGACATAAATGTATGATCTAGTGGATGGTGACATGTCGTATAGTGGATGATGACGTGGAATGTTTGCATGTTGAGAGAAATCAACTATGACATGTTAGTGGGTACCAATTATATAGGTTATATAGATTAGGCAGAGGATGATCATGCGAAGAAAAAATATGTATTCCCATTCAAAGAAGAAAACAATTACTCCTTGATCCCAGGCAACGCGTCATGAAACGCAAAGGATAATGATATCCAAAGCCCAAAAAATTTCAAAGGAAAAAAAATGAACTGCTAGCAATAATTCAGGTGTGCCGTACAATTTGGGATACTAGTAGCAATTTTGATGCTTTCTGTACGACATGCATATATGACTCGTATAAATGTAACTGCCACGGACGGTTGTGACGGTGTGGCCACGAGTGTATAGGTCAGAGAGGAGAGAACAGACGTCTTCGAGTACGGTTTCGGTCGCACGCGCTGCATCAGCAAATGGTGGAACAAATTAACCTCAGGGCCCCTGGTCTCGTGGAAACCATGTCCTGGAGCCCGCTGGTTTCCTCTGCCGGTACGACCGTTTCCGGCCATAAGCTTTGGCTGATTCAGAGTCAGACTGCCACCCAAAGAGCATGTGGTAAAAATCCACAGTTCACTCGTGTAATTCAGCGCGTGAGGGAAAATAAAAGCGAGGAAGGACAAGTTCCACCGATCCACTCCGGACGTGAAAATTTCGGCGCGCACTTGCCATCAAGACCGGTCGTTTGCGTCTAGCTGGATTCGTGTCAAAGAGGTAGTAGTGTCAAAAATAAGGAGTACTCCAGGTGAGGAGAAGAATACATCTCAATGGCGATTGTCTTTCTGTTAGGATCCTCGTCCCGACCGCTGAAAACACCAAAGTCACTGATTTACACCATTCCAGTAGCGTGCGCTCTCCCTCCACCCGATCCGTCGCAACTTAACGCTGTCCTTTCTCTGTCATAGCAATTAGCGCACGCGCATATAAGAAAATTTTGAAACAGTAACAAAATTTATGTTCACCAGAGAGACGAACAGCACGTGCACGAGTGGGTGGCGTACACGCACGCAGATTAGGATTACCGCGAGACAGAGAAACTGCACACACAGCGTACCCTATTTCGGCGGCATCTCATCTCTCCGCTATCGTACACATGACCGCGACGGCACACACGCAAGGGTCTCGGTGCACAGTACCTGACTCAGCTGAGCTGAGCTGTTGGACACGGCTGCCAAAAAGCGCAAGCCGCATCCGGAGCACACTGACACTGACAGGCGACAACTGACGACACCAGCACCCGGAGACGCGACGCCGACGCGAGCGGCCGCCGTGGCCGTTAAACCTCGGCGTCCGTGCGCAAGCGCAACCTCAGCCGCGCAAGCAATAATCCGCTGCACCCGGTTTTCAGGAGCTGCCCCCCACTGTTTTCCACGCGCCCGCCATGCCGCCTGCCAAAAACCACGCGCGCCTACGCATCCTCGGCAGCGACGGCACACTCCCAGAGTCCCAAGAGTCTCCCGGCCCCGGCAAAGCTGCGGCCGGAGCCGGACTCTATAAATCCACCAGCCGCACGGCACCATCTACCTCCAGAGTCCAAAACAAGCACATCACCATTCACCAACCAAACCAAGCAGCCGAGCGCATCACACATACAGGCACATGGCGAGCGGGGGCGGCAAGGCGAAGGCGTCGTCGTGGGCGGCGGCGATGAGTGTGGGCACGGTGGAGGCGCTCAAGGACCAGGCCGGGCTGTGCCGCTGGAACTACGCGTTCCGGTCGGCCCAGCAGCGCGTCAGGAGCAGCGCCGCCGGGAGCGGCAACGCGCGCGCGGTGTCATCGGCCTCCGGCGGTGCCGCGGCGGCGGCGGCGAGGAGGAAGGCGAAGCAGCAGGAGGAGGAGCTCCGGACCGTCATGTACATCAGCAACTGGGGCCCCAACAACTGACTCTGTTAGCTGCTGACGCGCAGTTAGATTATTAGGCGATAGCGTTCCATTCGTAGTTTAGTACTGCTGGTAATGTACAGTATAGAGAGTTTGTTGTGCGACAAGTTCGTGTGGGCGGGTTTGGATGAGCATGTGTACTGTGCTTGTACTACACCGCAAGGTTAATGAACACGATATCCACACCTTTCGCAAGAGCTTAATTTTGCATAATTTCATCCAGGCGCCCATGATTTATTTAAAGTTAGTTTTAGTGCTAGTTAAATTTGGTTGCATGCATTCTTGGAACTAACTAATTTGTTTAGGTATTTGTTCTAAGTTCTCATGAGGTGGTTGCACCAGTCCAGGATCAATCCAGGAGCCTGCCTATAGCAATGGCGACACCTCCATGGAGCGAGTGACGGTGGTAGTTCGAAGGAATCCTAGTTGAATGCTGAAAATAATGAGCAAATCTCAACGAATAATTAAAAATGATTTGATCTTTTAAAAATTGAATCCCACTGTTTTTTTAAGGCATCGAATCCATTTCGAAAATAGAGGGCTCCGATTTTAAAAAGTTCAAACCAAGTACTATTTATTGGCATTTGTGTTATTACAATTGTTGCTTCAATTTTTCTTTGAAAATTAAATTATCAGGTACAATTTCTCTAGGACAAAATTTGAAACTCCTAACAGAGAATTTAGATTTATTAGAGAGTTTCAAGTCCCAATTCGAGCCTTTTCAGTTTCTAAAATTTACACGATTACTTCTTTTTAGAAAAGAAACTTATTTTGTTTATGTCCTGCCAAAAAGTGGTAGGGACATTACGGTCTCCAACTGTGGTCACCGGTACGGTGACTGCGTACCACTTTGTTCTAATCCACCTCCAGTCAGCTCAAGTCGCTCATTGGCTGGAAATTCCACAGGATAACAAAAAAGTACCCGCAGGATAACCAAAAAGTACCCGTCTACCCCACCCACCACATTCCTCATTTTGCCAGACCTGTGTGCTTGAAACCTGTCGCGGCACAAAGAAGCAAAGCTAGCACACACAAATGTTCAATCACGTATCTTCAGCATGATAACCCTGAAACCGACAGGCCCCCAACTTAGACGACCCCCATCCTTGATCCATCTCCCCTAGCGCATCCTCCCTTCCATCCCACTCCCACAAGTTGTATGCACGCACCATGGCGCCATTATTTCGCTTTGTTCTCACCCGGCGATGGCCGTCGCTGACGACAGCGGCTTGCTTGCTCCCACATATTTGCGCACACCGGAATAGAAAATCGTGGACTGAAACAGCGTGCACCGCCTGACGGTTTCGGAATAACTGAATAGAATAGCGCGCCGTCCTCTTTCTCCCTCGCGAGATGCTGTATGTATGCAGTTTATATATATACACACAGCCTGCGTGTGCCGTATTTCGTCAACAACACAACACAAGTAAATTTACTGGATTCAGAATAGTAACCAGAAAGGATGAGCTTGAGGTATGCGAGCAGGGTGGTGTGGAGGGCGGCGCAGGCAGTGAAGACAGCCAGGCAGCCGGCGCCGAGGCCCATGGCGATGCATGGCGCCGTGAAGCCTGGGGGGACGGCGGCTCATCAGCGGCCGATGGGAGGGCAGGTCGCCGGAGCTGCCGGCGGCGTGTCGGCGGAGAAGGCGGTGGCGGCGGAGAAGCTGAGGAGGAGGAAGGCGCAGAAGGCCGAGAACGTCATGCACCTCGTGTGCTGGGGACCCAATTAGTAGGCTACGGTTTATTTTGCTCTTCAGTTTCGTCGTCACCAATCCGAGCAGAGTCAGAGAGATGAGTGATGTGCGTGTGTTCACTGTGTAAACCGGCAGATGTAAGATTGTCACGGTAGCAATGGATGAATGAATTTTCGAGAGCACGATGCTCAAAAGCTCAAGCTCTGCGCATCTCTCCTTATGAAAGGAGGCGCCTCCGGCGGGCAGCCAGGCAGTCCACGACAGTAAAAATTATTTACACCGTGCGATTTAAATTTAACGGCAGCTGCGATTGGTGGAGACCTCTTATGCACGTGTCCATTCTTAATTGACCCAGCCAAAAATATCTGGTTCTAGAGCCTTCTCGTCTTCTCCTCCAACGCCTCCCACTTCCTCCTCACCTCTCCATCTTCTCCCTCACGAAGCATCCAGCAGTGGCAGGGGAAGGAAAAAAAATCACCCCTCCTCTGCCTGGTAGACGCCGAGTAGTGCCTTCTCCGCTTGATTTTCTCTACTCTCAGTTAGTGATTTCACGTCAGCCGCGATGTTTTCTTCCCATCTAAATGGATCGATCTTGGCACCTGATTTTTATTTGTATTGCTTCTCCAGATGGTTAGAGTTATGGATTTGGGGTTATTTTCTGGTTTGGGGAATTTTTCCTTCCTTGTCAATCTTGCCACTCTCGATGCGGTTCCCCTTTGATTAAGGGGTTTTTTCCATGTGTTTGATTTCTTCTTTTTCTCCCATTCTGGTGTGGTGCGTAAGATTTCTCTTCCTTTCTCTACTGTTTCCGTTGATGTCTCCTCGGTAGATTTCTTTCATCTCTGGTTTTTTTAATCATCATCTCCTTCCTCGATCTACTGCATCCCTTGATCCCTCCCCTATTTTCCTTTTTTCCCAGTGGCAGCTTCGTTCTTCTCTTCCTCCCTTGGTTTCTCTGCTTTCTTTTCTTTTTGGTGGAACAGAATACCAGCGATGCGTGCCAGCATTTATCCATGTCCTTTCTCTCTTCGTTATGCAGCCGGATCTTGGATGGTGTTGCCTTTTTTCGGATTTGGGTCCTTCAATCTGGTTTTTTTATATACGAGGAGATTGGTCTTTGAAGTCACGGTTTTTTTTTGCGACCACGCGCAGGTTGTTAGGCGGTGCGGCGCGGCGGCGCGCGGGCGGCTGGCGGTGCGACGGCGGCGCAGGTGACGGTGGCCCGGCGGGGAGACAGCAACAAGAGAGGAGGGGCCAAGACGCCGGTGTACGGCAACTTTAGCCGCGCCGGCGACGGCGGAGGCAGCATCCGGCGGGTGGATGGCGTTGCAGCCGCACCGGCGATAGCAGAGGCGACGTCAATTAGGTGTGGACGGCGGGTGTGGCTGCTTAGTGTCACCACGGCCTTCACTCTTTCGCCTCTCTTTCAACCATCGCTGTGATTTGCAAGCAGTAGTGGACAGACAATGAGCCGAGCCGGCGGTGCGGCGTGTGCAGATGCGAATAGTGGTGCGTACGCGTACAAGCAAGAACAATGGTGGGCACGGCGGCATGGCGTAGGGTCTCAATTTATACTGCCAAGATGTGCACCACGGTCGAGCTCTACCTCCACATTGTTTTCCCCACCAGGACAGCTGGGTAAGTTTCAGTTCTCTATCCTTTTCGTTTCTGACCCCTTTCCTCCTCCCTTTCTTCCCATCCCATCTCTTTCTTCCTCGTCCGATCTGTGTGCGCCTCCCCGATTAGAACTGCACGGAGGAATTTCTCAAATTTTTGTTTGTGGTTTGTGGCTCAGCTCCCCCTGGTCCTAGGTGCTCGCGTCAATTTGCTTGTCAAGCGACTCCTTGATTTGCGCTCAGTATGTTTGCTCTAGAAAGGGTTTGGTCTTTATGTTTCAGATTTGGGTGGCCGCAGCTGCAGATCCGCATGGTGGAGGGCTCCATTTTTGTTGCTTGTGTTTTCTCCTGATTTGATTTCGGGAATTAAATTTTGATCGATATAGCTGAACTGTTGCTTTTAGCAAAGATATCATGATTAATCAACTGATTATTGAGCATTTTTCTGGGTGAAATTGTGTACAGGTACCACGTCCCCATGATGTTATGATTAAGTTTGATTTGGGATGGTGGCGGTAATCAAGGCGGTGCAATCATGATGACTAAGTCTCTTCTGTATTTGGTTCCTGCTCATTTCTTTTGTCTTTCTTTTTCCAGTTCGTAATTCATATTCGTCCTAAAAGGCTTGGTTCTTTTTAATTCCCTCTATTTATTTTCATTGTCCTACTTCCCCACCAGGACAGCTGGGTAAGTTTCAGTTCTCTATCCTTTTCGTTTCTGACCCCTTTCCTCCTCCCTTTCTTCCCATCCCATCTCTTTCTTCCTCGTCCGATCTGTGTGCGCCTCCCCGATTAGAACTGCACGGAGGAATTTCTCAAATTTTTGTTTGTGGTTTGTGGCTCAGCTCCCCCTGGTCCTAGGTGCTCGCGTCAATTTGCTTGTCAAGCGACTCCTTGATTTGCGCTCAGTATGGTTGCTCTAGAAAGGGTTTGGTCTATATGTTTCAGATTTGGGTGGCCGCAGCTGCAGATCCGCATGGTGGAGGGCTCCATTTTGGTTTCTTGTGTTTTCTCCTCATTTGATTTCGGTCCTCCTTTCGTGTACCTCAGTTTACAGATGGGGAATTTTTATCGACACCCTCACATTTACTTTGATTGATCTATTTTTCTGCACGGTCCCGTGACAACCTTCTTGAATTGTATTCCTATTTATTTCTCTAGGCATGGTTCATTTAGTACCTCTGATCATTTTTGCTAATCTATATTTGTTATTGCTGCAACCTATATATTGGCATCCCACATTTTTTTTGATTGATCCTTAATGTCACTATTTCTCTAGGCAAAGTCGTTTTGGGTTACGACCTCGATGAGAGTTGCAGTAATTGAAGTTGCACATGTTTATGTTTCAACTGTTTGACATGCAAGCGCAGTGGCAACTGCTATTTCCACTTCCACTTACTGCTCATGATGTGAGTTTATACCGCATATTCCATCGTAGTTTAAACGGTTGTTTATATATGGCGACTTAACTGATATACTAATAAAGCCAATCTTGAACTTAACTCTTTAGATGCATATCTTCACTTCCTACAAAGTTAATGGCGTCTGAAGTAACACAATGTAGCTCACACATGCTTGTATTTCCTCTAAGCCGTAGAAGTTTCCATGATGCCAATTCATTTCATATATTAGCTATGAAAATAAATTTCGATGAACATATCTACGTTTTAGCAAATATATCATCACCTGACTTCTCAACTGGTTAGTAGGCATTTTTAATAAAATTCTATACATGCATCACCTCTAAGTGTTTTTTATGACTAAGTTAAATTTGGAGTGGTTGCAGAGTTGCATTAACCAAGCTGATGTGCTTTCTGTGCAAGGTAACAAATCGTGTCGATGACTGCTCTTCTGTATTCGGTTTGTGTTCATTTCTTGTACTTCTGAAATTCTCCTTCAATGCTTGAGACCTGAGAGAATTCTAGGTTGCCAGATGAGCTACTGCAGTTGCAATATTTCTACTCTCCACATACATTTGCATTAAATTGAAAGTCTCAGCTTGCTGCAGCAAGAGTTTGAGTAGCACTTTTATTTATCCCTTTCTTATTCCCTGAAATTAGCAACACTTTCTCTAGCAAGTGCTGGAAGTTGATCGAAATCAAATCCCTGCCACAATGGGCTGCACTACTGGGGTCAACTATTTGTCAGTTACTGTATTTGAATTGACAACTTAGAATAATTGTAGTCTCAAACCCTGTAATCTACCTGATTCACGCTTAATAGTACATGTGAGCTGTTGTCATTTATCTTCACCTCATATTTTGGTCTTCCTAATACAGTGTTGCTTTATGGTAGAAGCAAGCAGAAGCCATGTAAAGAGCAACTAATCCTCTCTTGAAGATTTAATATGTATTGGTGGGTATACACACAGCACACACAATACAACCACATACAGTTTTTACTTTTTCAATGTATTCTTGTTGATCAGAAATGCTTCAAGTCAACAAACTTAGAAGGTTAACACATACATTTCTGTTTCTTATACCTCTCATCGATATTTTAGGATTATTTACTATTGGATCATGCATATGAGTCTCTTAGATATTCTCATTCCATCCTTTTTTAATTACAAAATGTTTGCCATACTGAGATATGCGCCGGACTTCTTCACTCTCTCACCAGGCTTGGGATAGTTATTGACAGCATGGATATGCTGCTGCTTCTTGGAGATTAGAGCAGTGACAATGTTCTGCCAAATTAAGTGCCGTGCCACCAATTCCAAAGGTATTAACCAATTGATGTTGCCTATTTTTCCCTTTTCAGATTTCAGTTCTCTTATTGTGTGATTCCTCATGGTCGATTGAGTCATATTTCATCTTCTCAAATTTCTGTTACTGTTTGTGACACCAGCTTCTCCTTTACTGAATATGAAATTAGTTTTGGTGCATTTCCCATGTTGCATAGAAATTGGTGTTCCCTGGTGATGCCTTTATGCATCGTGGTGCTTTCATGAGAAGCTAGCAAAACATACCTTTTTTGTGTTTTATTGCTTAATTGTAAGTAAAGAATCATCAGAATTTTTCTATTACACTATAGTTCAGATTTCCTGCAAAAAACTTAATTGTACCTACCCTGCTGGTTTTAATCTCTAATAATGTTTGCACGATGTGTAGACAGGCTCTTCAATAATATAGGCCAAATTACAGATTAACCTAAATAGAAAAACTGCCTTCCTTAACCACCTCTCCACACCGCTCTATTGTCTTCTCATGTGGCATCATCCACACTTTTCAGAGCATCTTGCAACAGGGTACTATTGCAGTTTCCTATTGACATGATAGGCAACGACACATGAGTTCTGTTTGGGTTCATTTTTCCTCATTGTTGTTTATTTAATGCCTCAAATTTTATTGTGTTTGCTTTGACGCAATCACTGCTATCAACTGAGATATCATTAATTAATGACAATTGTATGTGGCTCTAAAATATTAATAGCCCTCCAATGCTCTCAACTATAGGTTATTTTCCTGTCGTCTGATCTTTAAATGATTGGTGATTATGTAATTAAGCATTCGTTTTTGAGAAAGATTTCAGCTGATGAGCATTGAGATGTATTCATTAATATCATATTCATCTACTGCTATTTAGTGATTTTCTTGCTATTTACTTTTCCCTTCTATCCACTTTGCTCTGGTCCGTATCGTAAAGTCCAGTGTTCTTACATTTTACTTCCTTCCTTTCTTCTTTTCCATTTTGTATCCTTTCTTGTACAGGGTGTCGCTGGATGAGGAATGAACTCTTCTGGGGCTGCTCTAATCTGGTAAGTTGTGCAATGCTTTTCTTCCATTCTGAAAACATATATGGTTATGGTTTTTGTGTCTACATAAAACGTTTTATGCTTAGCATCTTCTTATGCCTCCATGATTGTAGATCTGTTGTGGTGCTCCGCCATTGCAGTATCTATTTGTCCTCTCTTTTCTATTGTATTCCGAGTGAGTTGTCATCGATTATTAACTGCATGGCTGATGTTTTCAAACACGATCTGATTACATGCCCCTTTACATTAACTTAGGTGCAGTGCAGTGTTCTGTTTTAGCTACATCAACGGCCTGATTTCTATGGAGCTAGCGATCTGGAAGACAACTAATGCTATGGTCCCTTTTTTGGTATTAGATTAGTGTCCATCCAATTGTTAGTTGATTTGTAGGACATGCTGCTCTTTGTTGTGGCTTCTGTAAGTTATATTTGAATGTTCAGACTCAGTTGCTCAATTATTTTAGAACAATGCTGTGTATGTATTGTATATCAAATTTTGCGCGCCGGGGCGCGCGCAAATCACTAGTCTTCCTGACTGCAAGTCTGGCAGCTGAACTAAAAGCGTAGACACGATACGATCTTGCAGGGGCAAACTGCTTCGGTTGGATTGCGATTAATATTGAAATTTGGGTTTTTCCTTATGAAACACTGTTGAATCGCGATACAAATCAGGGGTTTTCCGGAGGGAAACCCATCGGCCGGATACATGGCGGCCGACGATGCCGCGCTGCCGGCGGCGGGCGGCGATCGCTGCCATCCCCGCCGTCACGCATCCCATGGCACCTTCCTTTTGAGGACCTGCCCCTCCGTGGCGCCGGCGCCGGCACAGCGTAGGCCCCACGCGAGCCGCTGTCTCCTGTGGGCACCGACCACCGAGCCACCGCCTTTCCACTAGAGTCACCTGTGCCTCTCCTTGACGCCACCCTCAATCCCCTCATCGCCATGGCGGTCCGCCGGTCCTGCTGTGCCCCATGCCTTACCGAACTGATGAAGGTGGAGATACATAGGCGCTGGTGACCTGCTTCACATTTTTTTAGCTGATTGCAAATTCAGAGTTCAGACACCCTGATTCTGTCCATTTGCAAAAACTACTAGTTCCCTGACTGTAGAGGATTGCACGCAACCTTGGAGCTTGCAGAACCGCATCATGTTAATCAAGGATGGAGGTGTGCGTGCAGTTATAAAGTACTCTTGACATGGACAGAGTCCAGGAAACAAGCAGACAGTGATACACCTCAAGGAAACAGGTTCCAAAGAGGACTGGTACGCATAAACATGTAACGAAACACATCTTGAAATCAACAATAGAGCCAGAGCCTTGTTCCAAGAATCAACAGTATCGATTTGTGTCCATATATCAGACCATTCACATATTTACATCTTTTTTCCATTCAGTTCAAACAGAAACTTGCGCAACGCTAAGCATGCAGGACATCCTGAAACCACCTATGACGACGGCTAGGCTAGCACAGGCACACAGATCCTAAAGCTATCTCTATGCGTTGGGGCCCCAGACGGAGAGGAACATGACGGTGCGCAGCGACTGCTCGGCGCGCCGCCGCTTCTCCTCCTCCGCCTTCCTCCTGGCCACCGCCGCGGCGCTGACCCTCCCCGAGTCCAGCGACCCGGCGGCCGGCGCCCTGCTGCCGCTGCTCCTCGGCATCGACGCCGACGACGCCGTCGACTGCGCCTTGTCCTTGACGGACCTGCCGGTGCTCTCCCGCACCGCCTGCGCCGCCCGCGCGCCCACCCGGCTCATGTACCTCAAGCTCATCGCTTCTTTCTTCTCTGCTCCCACACGGAATCACCAAACTCTTGTGATCTTTTTCCTCTTGGCTTTGTGGATTGACGTGGAGGGAAGAGAGGAGCGGCGGGTCTTTTATACGGGAGCGGAAGGAAACGGGCGGCGCTGCCTGTGTCTGTTTCTGGTGGGCGCGAGAGGAGCGTGGTTTCGTTTGAACCCGGGAGGGTTGTCTGAAACAGTGGGCGTTTAGCTGTGGGTGTAGAGCACTCCAGAAGCCGTCATTTTTCTCGTCGCTTATCCTATCTGCACCCTCGGCTCGCGTCATATCTGACGTCCGCGACGCGTTCTGCCGGCCGTGGCTTTGATAGAGGTTACGTACGTGATTGAAAATTATTGCTTTCAAAGATAACAAAATATACTCCGTATTTCTGAAGGAACACGGTATCGGCCTTTTCTTCCGTTCGAAGGGGGAAAAAACTTAGTGCCCTCCGTTTTCTTATTCCTGCGTGTGAGTGAGCTCGCCTCGTTGTTCTTGCCTAAAGCCCTAAAATATCCCAAAACTATGTCGATTTATAGATTTCTTATTAGAAAATAAAGCCAAAAAAATAAAAAGGAATAAATTCAATCTATGTCGCTCAGTTTGGGGAATATATGTCCCCAAACTGAGCTCCAAAAAAATAAAAACTATGTCCACAACATTGCTTTAGTCTCTTTTAGCCTTTTCTGTATATAAACTCCTTTTGTTTATGTTTCTTAAATACTTAATAAATATAAAACAGATCAGAGCCAACGACTTTGCCCCATATTTCTCGATTAAAACAAAGTTTAAGGACCACATGTGCTCGTCACTAGAACAAATTTTGATGGTGAAGAACTCGTCATTTTCGAAATGGAAGTTATGGACCTAAATGAACCTTCATCTGCTGCTTGATAGACTTGATAATGTCTTTTTTCACTTATTAATATGTATTTCGTACTTTTTGAGTACATATCATTTCGTACATTTTGAGTACACATCATTTTAGCCAAACAGCTTGAATAATATGCAGCATTACAGCTTAGAAGCTAAGATACATTGTGAAAACGGCAGGCAGCATGATGCTAGCTTTCTTACTTTTTTTTTCTAAGATTATACCTATTATATTAGTCAACCTTGCAAGAGAATGCCTCCACTACTACAGAAGATAACTCCGGGAACACCCGTGTTGGACGAAAGTCTTTGTTGAGGCAAATAACGGTTGCTCTGCCTTGCAACACGAGCTAGCAAGAATATCAAATTAAAGGTGTGAGCTAGGTATGTATACCTACTATGTGAACGATCCGGCACTGTCAGCTTCAAACCCATGCTTACCTTACGATCCGGCAGTGTCTCGATCAAATGATGCATGATCACTCGCACGCCTTTGAGTTGCACAGGCTTCACCTTGACGACAAACTTGTCACCGCTCTGGCGAATCACGATAAATAATAGAGTGAATTTCACTGTAGATACATAAACTTTTCTCAGGATCTCATTTAGGTCCGCAAACTTCATCTAGGTTCATAAACTTTTTTTTCAAGATCTCATCTAAATCCGTAAACTAAATAAACGGTCATCTAGGTCCATCAATGTCAGGCTCGTCGCCACCACCTTGGACCTAGGCGACAACTCTTTAAAAGTTCATGGACCTAAATGACCACTTATTTAGTTTGCGGACCTAGATGAGACTTCACAAAAGTTGATGGACCTAGATGATCGTTTTTTTAGTTTGAAAATGAAAGTATATATATACGAATAAATTCCGTAAGATTCTCCTTGTACTAGAAGTGTTCAAAAGCTGCGCTAACAGTGCATGTTATGAGCAAACTAATGGAGATTTGTATATATGTACCCTCAAAGGCGCAAAATACTTGAGGCTCAACTCTGAAAGAGCCAAGGCGTTGCCCGTGGATGTCCAATAGTCCACGCCGATGTCAAACTCTTCAAGCAGCACGTCACAACCTGAATGTGATTGATACGGCTCGAAGTTTTCACTGATCATGTGATGAAGCTGACATGCGGCATGTATGCATGGACGCATGGTGATGTGTCTGACAGGAACTTTGATGCCCAGCTCTTTGAGATGGAGCTGAGCAGCCTGAGCTAGCTAGGAAGTAGGAGTCGATGGCTCACCTCTGTGGAGGTAGCAGGCGTAGATCGCGTTGTTGACGACGCCGTACTTGTCAAGCTCGTCGTCGCGGACCTTCATCTCGACTTCGAAAAACTTATCATCCCTGTAAAATTTCTCAAACCACAGACATTAGCAGCCGGATTCAGTTAGCTAAGGATGCATGCAAGTTTTCTGTGAAACAAACAATACTTCAAGGAGCATCTCTGTGCTGTGCTTCTTCTGCTGGGAACATGTTGATCAAGCAGCTGGCACCGGCAGTAATACTTGTGCCGGGCTGCGACGCGCGCTGCCGTGACCCAGCCATCACGTGCCTGGCCGCTGAGCGCCACCACGCAGCTGCCATGGGCGCCGGAGCTGAGGCTTCTCCCATTGGCAGCAGCGCGAAGCCGAGGGGAGAGACCGGCGGTGGCCTGTGGAACGAGGCTGGCACCCATCTGCTGCTGCTGCATTGCGAGTTATGGAAATCTTGGTGGCCGGTGTTAGTTATATGTAGATCTCTGCTGATGAGCTGATCACTGATGGCGGGCGATTTCTCCTCTTAATGATCTCGTCTTAATGAAAAGCGTGACAAAGCACGTTGATGAAAATAGAAAAAACATGGCAACATGTGTGATCCCAGAGACAAGAGTTGTGAGCGATTGCCGATTGCAGTGCGCGTAGCACACCGAAATTTGCAGTCAGTCAGTCAATGTAACAGTGAGATTTACAGCATTACAGAGAGATCATAAACGGGCAGTATCGCTAGCAGCAGCCGTTAACTTCTGAAATCTGAACTCCGGAAAACGAAAAGAAAAGGAAAGGACGCAGTATCACTAACAGCAGCAGCGAACATTCTGAAATGGCTTCTGAACTTTCAGACCGCATGCACAACACGGCACGAACGGAGATTGGGAGAGGCAGCAGGACGCGCTCTAACTAAGATGAGCGATATCGACCTCGTCAGGGATCTTGAAGGTGGCCGCGGCACCGAACTTCTTCCTCCCCTCCTCCCACTCATCTTCGTCCTCAAGGCTGTTACTGTCGTCGTCGTCGTGGCTGTGGCACGACGGGGATGAGGGGTCGTTGACACTCTTCGACTTGCAGGGGTCGTTGGCCAGCATGGCCACCTGCCGGAGGTGCGAGATCTCCACGACAACGGTGTCGTCCTCCTTGGGGAGAGGCTGCTTCCATGGCTCCCCGTCGATCCTCATGAACGTGTGCTCTGCGGCTCCTTTGTGGAACTCGAACCGGATTCGGTGGGCCTGTAGGTAAAGTACCCTCAGTAATCTTGAATTTCAGTGCAGTTTATCAGACGTTGAGATACAGCAGAGGACTTTACCTGTGCTAGACGGGTTCCATGGCCATTAGGTGCCAGCAAGACGAGCCCATGCCAGGCATCACGGAAGCCAACCACCTCGATAAGGCCATCATCAACATACGGTGCCGTCAAGTCCCTCTACATTTTGCCATGAAAACTTATAGGTATATCCTCATAGTAGGTCATCAACACAACTACAGATCCGGAAAGGGTTTCAAGAAGGAAAACTCACGTCTTGTACTTTTCTCGTACCAGGCGTACCCCAAGGATTCAATCCTCCCGAGAAACTTGGCAAGTTGAGGCAGATAATTGACCGAATGCTGAAAGTAAAGGGGCACAGTTTGTCAATTTCCATCATGGGAAGC
The DNA here is from genome assembly GCA_900205405.1 of Echinochloa crus-galli. Lineage (NCBI taxonomy): Eukaryota > Viridiplantae > Streptophyta > Magnoliopsida > Poales > Poaceae > Echinochloa > Echinochloa crus-galli. The sequence goes on along the minus strand of OAMR01000410.1, from coordinate 997,747 downwards.
AGCAGGGATTTCAGATGTTGAAATGGAAACTAATACCATGATAGTAGTGACAGTGCAAAGGCTACAGGCTTTATTTACCTGCGAGGAATCTTAAGCTCTTCCCATAGGCCACCAGGTCTTTTCATGATCTTCACCTTTGCAAGTTGCGCAATGTTCCTGAAAGTGGAAGTTGTATTAGGTCATATGCAGATCTGAGGTCAAGGAATACAGATACTCTTGAAACTGATGGTCAAGTTCTAGGAGTTCCATATACAGACAGAACTAGCATCATCCATACTTTGATACTACACTGAACATGCTGATAGTGAAAAGGAAGTATAATATGATCAGGGTCGGAAGTGCCATAGTTGCATTAGTGACAAAGTACCTTGAAGAAGGATGGGTTAGGGAAGCAGCAAACCATCCTTGTTTAAGTCCAAGCTTAGCATATGTTCCCTGAATCAAAGAAATGAATTTTAAGAATCATCAAACACCAAGCAGATGAATGGGGCTTGCAAATCTGAATAATCAATCAAGGAAATGAAAATTGAGTTGTCTTTAAACAACCATAAAAAGCAAATATACCTGATTTGTTAGCTGGTTTTTGAACTTCTCTGGGTTTCTCTTCCTTTCAGAGTGGAATTCATATGATACTTGCGCATCCATTCCTGCAGTGTGTTTAAATTATGGTCATGGTTATTAAACTTTTCCAATATTCAAATCAGGATACTTAGGATTTGCTAGACAAACAGCTCATTTTCAACATTGGGACATCATAATTCTCTGATACTTAAAGCACTGATGAGCAATGGTGAAATTTGTGTCTACTGTATTATAACTACACCATCACATTCTTTGATGAAAAAGTTACAGTTTAAAGTGGTAGGTAGCGCTTGCTGGAAACAGAATGGACAGAGTAACTCTTACCCATGCTAAAATAATTCCAGAATCCTCCACGGAATGTGTGGTAGCCCTCCTGAAAAAGAAAAAAAAAGCTGCTGGTTTATATACGACACTCAAAACTAGAGTGGACTATCAGTGGCTGCATTTACCTTAAAATTAAATACAAGTAACAGAAAAAAACACATCTGAAAGATATTTCTTACCACATTGAGAGAGTCGGAGGCTGATACACGGTGGAAAGCATGCAATGAATGTGGAAGATCTAAGGGAGCAATTGGATCACACGGGCCTTCCTGTGGAATTCGCATCCTCATGATGATATGCCAACTGAAATAGAAAAGTAGCTAATTTGAGTGTTTTCTTCCGTTCGCTGAAGAGGACATGTTCTAATAGGATAAGTGGAGCAATAATTGCTGAAGAGCACAAAATAGTTCATCAGATGAGATAGATGAAAGCGCCGATCTAATTTCATGGTAAATACTACCTAGTATCTTTAATTCTTTGTAAGCAAGACAGTACCTATCAATATTCATTTCCCTTGCTTTTTTTACTTGGCCCAGGAATGATTCCACTGCTGCTCGGTCAGTAGCTGGATTCTTTTTTCCCTGCAGTAAAATTAAAATTCAATATTGCTTTTAATAAAAGGTAAAAGTCGGAACAGAATCCTAATTTAGAACAGTAAAACTTTTATAGAAACAAACATTATACTGATGCTCATGCATAACAGCTTTCATATAAAGAGTTACATATTTTGTAGCAGGCATTCATAAAAAAAAACGTACATATTTTGTTGCTAACTTTTATGGCTATATTGTGCATGATGAACGGTCAAACAAGAATTTTAACCAGCGTATTCCTTTATTTGCACAGAAACATTTTTCCAGGCACAAAAACATAGAGCTGTATTCATTACACATTAAGAAATCCGTATATCCGAAATGAATAGTAGCCATTGACATACCCATCCAAATGAGAAAGGAAGGTTGTTTCCAGTTCCGAGAGGCACAGTGGCAACAGGAGGTGGATGTGAAAGCTTAAGGTCACTAACTACTCCAAGCAGCCAACTTGCTGTGCCATCACCACCAGCAACCTATATCAAATCTCCTTGGTTAATAAAAGGACATATCCAAACAGAAATTATTTTTGGATGCAATACATTCAAAAATGGGTTACTCACAATTAGTCTTAAGTTCTTTTGAATTTGAATAGCAAGAATGTCTCCATTAGACTTGAGCTTTTCAAAGTTGCAGTACAATCTGTGTAGGACCTTATCAGGAGCCTCTTCTAAGAGATCAAAAACCTGTGCAAAATTGAGTGGATCCAACTATGAGAACATGATTTAAAGTAGTGCTATAGTATAGTGCAAGAGAAAGCACATTTTCAGTATTACAGTTTTTCCAAACTGATTAAACTATTTACCTGTGCTTCATTGAGAAGTTCACGGTATGTTTTGATCAGACCACTCCCTAGTTGGCCACCACTTCTAGAGTTGATGAAGACTACCACAGGACAAGATGGTGCATTATCAACAATGACTTGTTCAGAGTCTGGCTTCAGTATGTAATCTGGGATGTAGTAGTCTGTCAGTGGCCCACATGAGCTGGGGCTGGAACCGTTAGTGCAATTTCTGTGTAGATCCATCCTGCAAAAGCATTTATATGAGTAACTATTGTTTAATCATTTTCCCCTTATTATCCCCCACCAACTATGCAACGAGAGAGCTGGAGGCATGGAAAGAAATTACAAGGTGCAGGAAGGTTAAAAAAAAAAATTACTCCAACCATTTGCAAAAAAGGGAACACATGCTATCCACATTTTACAGGATTAATGATGCAGCATCTATAATTACAAGAAGTAATTTGAGCATTGACCAACAAGTAATAACTAGAACTAGAAGTCTAGAATGAAGCATGGAATATAACTTGCATTATGCCATTTTCAATACCACAGGAAGTAGCGTTTAAAACCGGGTAGGTATATGCAATTACTTGCTACTGTTTCTCTCCCAATTCTGCATCTTCTCAATTCGAATTGTGTCGCTGCGTTTAGCGTCGTGTAAAGCGGGATATAGATGAAACAAAAAGTTGACGAAAGGCCAGCCTAGAGGCGAATAAAGAAATCGGAACCTATTGATTCTGTAACCAATAGAATAACGATGTTGCGTTCAAAATAAATTTCTCGGAAAGAATAATGGAAGTAAAAAAAAATCTCTAATCACAATGTCAGCGGTTTTTCTAGGTAAAACAAAACAATGCCACAATGTTCCCACACTAGAGAGAACAAAACTAGCAGCCACTGACTGAAATTGGCCGCAACGAAGTCCATGGACGGGGAAACATGCTTAACCCATCAGGATAAGCGGTGAGGAGGGGGCAATAATCAACCACCCAGCGGACATGGATCGGGATCTTAGCAGCGGCCAGCAAGATCCTCCGATTACAAGCAAGCGCACCGCAATTCAAATACGGCAACTCCCCAGGCGAGATCCCCGTGAAAAGACAGAGCATGAGCGGTTGGTTCCATGGATTTTACCTGGAATCTCAGGAATCGGGGCAGCCCACCCGCGTCCTTCCGTGTGTGGATTCGGTTCCCCTGGAGGGAAGAATTCGGTGGGTTTGGGCTAGATGAGAGGAATATTAATAGGGAAGAGTGGACGGAGGGCGAGGAAGGAAGGAGCGGAGAAAGGGAAAAGGACCCCCGTTCGAATTGGCTAGTGCTCGGCATTATTGTCCGGCTCCGCTGGAGCGTGGATTGCCGGCCCGAGCAGGCTGAACTGGTGGAATACCAATTCCCGGCTCCGCTGCATCCATTTCCTTTGCCCGTTGGCCTGCGTCGCATCACGTGATGCCATACTTTTCCTCCACTTTCCTTTTTCTTTTCTTTTTTCCTCTGCACTCGTTAAACCAACTTATAATCCGTTTTTTTTTTCCGAAAGAAAAGCTACTGTACTATCTTTTACTAGTCTTTTCAGCACTAGCTTATCAGGTTAGACTTGCGATTTAGTATATATAAGTTACAATTTGTGATTTAAAGGTTCTTGCTAAAGGAGATTAGGTATGAAAATGTTGATGGAGGAGTATTCTGCAGTTAGTTTTATGGCAATTTGAAATCCAGCCTGTACCTTAACTAGTTCCATAAAAAATTATGACTCGGGCTTTTCATTGAAAAAAAGGAAATCTTAACCCAGCTTTCGCAAACGTGCCGTATTTTACATGGGGACTTGGTCATGCATGTACCCATTGGATAAAATTTAAGTCCTACTGTAGGCATTGCAAGTAGACGGACGGAATTATTAGTCTGATCCACTGCTAGTGCTAACCTTTCGTTGTAATTTCATCTATGTCTTTTTTGTGCATTGTGTTAAGCAATGAAGGGGTACTGGTAGGAGGTGGCAAGACAAGGACTGTGCTCAAGCTCCACTACCAGGAGACCTTGCCAATACCCATTGGCAGTGGCAAAAGGTCCAATTCTTTTTAGATGGTGACACGAGGTCTAGGTCCATCGTGAGACATAGCAGCAGCCGCGGATCCGCTGGAACCTGTTCGTCTACTGTAGAACTGAAGAAAACTGACTTGCGCATGCAGACGCAGTGACCAATCCCGTCCCGTCGTTATCACACGCGGTAGCCGCCAACGCCATAGTAATGGTAGTAATCTTCCATACAGTAGTTTAATAGTCGCTGATGATCTAGCGCACGATAACCTGCCGCAACCGTAACCACCCCGCGTCCTCGGATCCGAAAGGAAAAAGGAAGGAAAAAAAATGGCCGCCGCGGCCGCGGATCCGATCCTTCGCCTCTGACGCTGACATGTGATCGCGCTGATGACGCCGTGGACAAGTGGGCGCGCGCGGGGGCGCACATATCCCGGGCGCGCGCCCGCCCGCCTGCTTCCACTTGGGCCTGCTGGACAGGACGGGGGCCCACCAGAGATTCCAGACGCCCGTGGCCGTGTGGTGGACGGAAGGGAACGGAACGCGGACGCGGCTCCTGGCGCGTCGAACGGCGTGCCGGGCCCAAGCTCCAAGCCTTCCCGTCGGCTCTGGTTTTGAATTTTAGGCCCTTTTTAGATCCAGAATTTCTACTCCTAAATTTACTATGTAAAAAGAAGATTTCAATCATATCAAAATGTCATAACATACATGGAATATTAAATATAGATAAAATCAAAAATTAATTATACAGTTTTTGTTGTACTCTACGAGACGAACAATTTGAGCATAATTAATAAATTTTTGGATAATTTTTCGCACATACAAACGAAATGCTACAGTGCCGCAATGATTACAATGTGACATCATACTCCCAAATTCATCCATCCAAAACCAACGTCTAAACACGGCCTTAATTTCCGGTCAGTATCGATCCGTTTGACCCGAGGAGTGGACGCGTCTGTGTGACTTGCGCAGCGCCGTCGCGTGGCACCTGGCACGGCGACCGCGACGGCGCACGGATGCTTAGGCGCGTTAAACTCCGCGATGAATGCTCGCAAATCGCGTTTACTGATGAGCGGGGAAACGGAGCGGATAAACATCGGTCCTGACCGAAGAATTTCGTTTCGTTCAGACTGTTTGGAAGACATGCTCCTTCCATTCTGAAAAACCTGACGTTTAGGACAAAGTTTGGGTCAAACATTGGAAATATAAATCACCATAACTTTTAAATTATTGAGTTTACAAATGTGAAAATTATATGAATAGATTTGTCTTGAAAAATACTTTCATAAAAATATACATATATCACTCTTTGATAAATATTTTTTTTATAATAATAAGAAGTCAAAGTTGTGTTTTGGAGACCGTATCGCTGTCCGTTTCTAAACGTCAAGTTTTTCACCGGAGGGAGTATAAAATAGCTGCATGAGTTCGCGAAGGATTTGCCGCTGTCTCATCCAAACAACCAAATTGACCCGCCGGCGCTGGCTTGGATCCACGGTACACGACATATCCCAAGTGGGATATTGGTCTCGTGTTGGTCAGATGGTAAACCTAATCGATTTGTTATGGCTTGTGGAACGGAGTAGGTCGATCTGCCACTATCTTTGATCACTTAGGCCAGTCTCAGTGGAAGTTTCATGGGAGTTTCATGGCATTAAATGTGCTGATGTGGCAGAGGAGAGAGAGGGAAGAGTTTCATGGGATGTAAGAGGAGTTTCTTCACCATGAAACTCATTTGGCACGGTTTCATATATTTTGATCTAGGTAACCGTGTGATGAAATCCTGCACTGAGACTGGCCTTATACGTGACATGTCCATGGCCCAACTGTAATGAATGAAGATATAACGTGGTCACGAAACCGTGTTTCTTATCATCACGCTAGTCACATGCAACTCAAAGATAGAATAAGATATGGACGTGGACCAACTTATGTTATTCACCAAAACAGATAGGAAGGACTCCTATGCATCTAGATTCTAAGACTCACCAAAATAGATAGGAAGTGTTTCTATATTCTAGGTTATTTTAGCCAAACCATCAAGTCATCAACTCATCGTTTGTCACTACTATCTCCCATCCTCACAAGTCACAAACTACGCTACACTGACAATGACAGTGGATCGCCCGGGATGAACAATCATGGAATCTGTCCAAGCGGATCAGCTATTTTTCCATAGCTGGCCCATTATGATCCAAAACGACATGGCCCATCCGAATTCCGAACACTCGGGGTCCTTTGTCCTAGGAGGGCCCATCGGAACATTCAGGCCCTATTTCTATAAAGGCTGGGCCATCCGCGTTCTTGTGGGCCAAAGCCCCCCGTGCTCGCCCGCGCGGCGAGGTCGACGGCTTCGAGGCCAGTCGGAGACCTGGCGGAGAGTATCGCCGGCGATGATGATTGAGAGGGAGTTGGTGGCCGACCCTAAGCGCGACCACGCGCCGCTGAAATCCTGTACTGCGTTGACCATGGGTAACAAGGTAGTAACCGCCTATTTCACCCCCTACCATTTGCGAGAAATTATATTTCTCAAAATTTATTGCATTTATTCAGTATCGTCTTCCTTCTGCCTGCATCAAGAGTGAGGAGGATAGTTTGTCGAAATTAGGTGTCAGCTCCGTACTGATTTTACGCAGACAATACATTAGATTATCCAGGTGCTAGGAACCAGGACTTACGTGTGTTTTTGCAATGGGTGACCTGATGGTCTACTATTGCAGCAAGGTGTGCACATTCCGCGTCTGAAGTTTCAGAGTTGATCATCCAGTTTTGTTGCTTCCTAGTTTGGCGTATGTGTCCATATCAAATTCTTTGATGACGTTGTTTACAATAGAATATTGTCTTCTTTACTTCTCCAAGAAGATACGTGTTCGCTTCTGTCTTCTAGTCAAACTTAATCACATATAAACAAGTTCAGTAATTTCGTCTAAGCCAAGATGTCAAACAAGATAAATCCTATTCTAACAGCATCATGCTCCACTTCCACCATCATATGAAACTAATGGTTTTGTTTTTTATCATCAGGTGACGTTATCTAGTTGACCAAATGCTTCTGTTGAAAAGGGAGCATTGGCAATTCATTGGCTTGCAAAAGTCGCGCAATTTCCTGTTTGACGTGCATACATATTTAGCATAAAAGCTTGATCAGTTGAGTGTATTGGTAGTTTGGTACTAGCTTCATAACTTGGTATCATGCATTTCTGCGTGTTTGGTTTCCTGAAGAGGCACATCATCAAGCAAATAGGTAATATGATGTTTTGTGCCTTGTTCCTACTTGCATCTGGCCTTCATGTTTTCTTCCTTCTCCTCCTTTTGCTTTCATTTTATTTGTTTCTTATGATACAAAACTTGATGGTTGATATTTTATATAACCTTCTGTATCAGTATAATTTCCATGGCAGCAGATTTTTAGATGTGATTGTCATTGTTCGATTCCATGGATAGCTATGTAGGTCTGTTGAATTCTCCAATGAAAAGGAGTGGGTTTGTTGAACTTTTCGCTAAATTGCAGCCGCACGGAGGATACGAAAACCATTTCTGACTGCTGGAGAAGATAGATCAACATCAGCTGCAGATGATAACAAATATGAAGAGGATTCAGTGAAGCGATCAATTCTAAGCTCCCCATTAGTTGAGTTCAGCACTGTTTATTCAGCAACGAACAATTTCAGAGACAAGCTTGGGGAAGGTGGATTTGGACCAGTTTACAAGGTGGAGTGTTGGATATTCAAATAATTTCTCCAACTCTTGTTATATATGGTTGAATGTTTAATTAATTATTGCCATCTTGGTGATATAATAAAGTAAATAGCTGGATAATAATGGATACATGATGCCATCTCCAGGGGATACTACCAGATGGCCAAGAGATTGCTATTAAGAGGCTATCTAAAAGCTCCGGGCAGGGATTGGAAGAGTTCAAGAATGAGGTGATGGTGCTATCCAAGTTACAACACCGGAATTTAGTGAGGCTTTTTGGCTGTTGTATTCATGGAGAAGAGAAGATGATGTTGTATGAATACATGCCCAACAAGAGTCTGGACTCATTTATTTTTAGTAAGTTTCAGTTTGTTTGTTGCATTTTTGATTATATACGTATTTTACAGAGTAAGCAAGTAACTGATGTTTTCTACTAACATTTAACACTTTCTATAAATTTGTCAGATGAAAGTAAGAGACTTGTATTAGGTTGGAAATTACGGTACAAGATTATTCAGGGAATTGGAAGAGGGTTACTATACCTTCATCAGGATTCCAGGCTGAAAATTATTCATAGGGATCTCAAAGCAAGCAATTTTTTACTAGATGATGATTTCAACCCCAAGATATCCGACTTTGGCATGGCTAGAATTTTCGGTGAACACCAGCTTGAAGACCTTACTCGTCGAATTGTCGGAACCTAGTAAGGCTGTTTTTCTCTTCTCTAGATATAGTTTAGTTTTGAACAGGGATTGACTGAAATTGGATTCGTCTGTTTCTGTGATGATTGGTTTGATGCTGCTCACTAACCGTCTTCAAACTTGACAAATATTACTGCTTTATTTCTATACTACAAATGCGCAACGCTCGGCCGCCAACCAGGGTGGCCACGTCACATGCAATTCCCGGCCGTCCGATCGGTCGGATGGACAGCCCAGATCGCGCAAATTTTGGTAATTTTGCAGAAAGGTCCTTTTACGAAATAGAACCCGCCGTTCACGCTCCTCTCTCTGTCACTTTTGCAAAAAAACCTCGGCGTTTTGTGAAATAGACCCCGCAGTTCATGCCCCTCTCTCAGCCGTTTTTGCAGAAAAAACCTCAGAGTTTTATGAAATAGAACCCGCCGTCCACGCCCCTCTCCCAACCTATTTTACAGAAAAAACCTCGGAGGTTTGTGAAATAGAATCCACCGTCCACACCCCTCTATCAGCCACTTCTTTAGAAGAACCCTCAACGTTTTGTGAAATAAAACCCGCCGTCCATGCTCTTCTCTCAGCTATTTTTATAGAAGAGCCCTCGAACTTTTCATGAAGTAGATCCCACCGTTCAAATTAACAATTAAGTAGCATCAAGTCCAAGAAACTATATCAAATTGCAATTCTAAATTAAATATACCTGTCCTACGCGCGTATGGGACAAGCTTGATGCTAAATGAACTTCAGTCCTTGAATGTATCTTTATGTGAGCTTTTGTGATGTCATGTCTGTAGCCTAACGAATAAGTTAATAGTAGAATATTTTATGCCACAAATTCGACATTCGATATCAAATTCTCATGTGCCGCGCGTCCGCCCCAGTCGGATATGCGTGACGGCTGTGGCGGAGCAGGCCGAGCGGGCCCAGACGCGGCACGGGGCAACTGCACCGCCGCGATGCATGGCGGTGGGGCGGCAGCCAAGTGAGGGCGCGCTAAGGCGCGCAAAAGTACTCGTTCAGATAGTAGAAAAATTGATTTCCCTTCTAGTTGATATTACATCACCTGGCAGAAGTTAATGTGCTAAATCTGTGGAACGCAGTGGCTACATCTCCCCGGAGTATGCGATGGAGGGTAAATACTCTGAGAAATCTGATGTCTTCAGTTTTGGTGTGTTGATCCTAGAGATTGTGAGCGGCCGGAGGAACAACTCTTTTGTCGATGAAGAATGGTCAATGAATCTCTTGGGTTATGTAAGATGGCACTGTCTCCTACACCTCACCTTACTTCTCGTCAAACTGTCAAATAATCATAAAGTTTTTGCTTGCCATCTCTCATTCACAACTTATATTTCAGGCATGGACACTGTGGAAGGAAGGCAGTGTCTCAGAGCTTATTGATCCACTGATGGGCACAACATACACTTACGACGAAGTCTGCAGATGCATTCAGGTAGGTCTCCTGTGTGTGCAGGAGTTACCAGCTGAAAGGCCAACCATGTCCCTAGTACTCAGGATGCTTAGTGGTGATGTTACAATTCCATCTCCAAAGCAAGCCGCATTTTTTGTTGGAAGGGATCCTAATCTTCCTGCGGACGACAACTATACTGGGTCAGGTAATCAATTAACTTACACGGATCTTCAGGGCAGATAGTCTCACTGTTTCAGGCTGCTGAAGTTTCATACTGTATTGTACATGGACTTGCATTGTATTCCTAGACCTGCTGTTTCCCTACTCTTCCTTACTAATACTAAGTTTGTACTTGCACGGAATACTTGGTCCGAGAGATAGTTTGTACTGTGATGTGTATTTGGGAATTCTGATGGTATATACTGAGTATATGTGTGTGCCGTATATATGGGAATGTTTTAAATCATATATATGGGATGCTTGTGCTTAGTCCGGCCAATGAACTGCTCTGCTTTTATCTTTCTCAAATCTAAGTGACACGGCCAGCTTAATAAAAAATACAAAATACAAAAATGAAATGCCAAGTCCAAGGCAAGCACTGGTTTCATCTGTTGGTCTCACTTTCCTATCCTACTTATCTTTACATTCAACAATACAGCAGAGCAACGGAAGGGTGGCAACATCAGAGCTAAATGGCGCTGGCTTTATTATTGTCTTCACCATTTCTTTTTGGTTGTTTTTGGATGTTTCCAGTTGTAGCTCCCAGTGGTTTCTTTTGATTGTTTTAGACAAACTCCCTAGTCTGTTTTTGGTGCTGCGCACCCAGTTGTACTTTTTTGTTTTTGTTTCTTTTCTCTCGTCTAATAAAAATTCGGCAACCCTCTTGCTTGCCGTCCGTTCAAAAAAAAAATATTCTATCTGCATAGTTATACAAATGAGCGAAGTCAAAACATTGTTGCTCGCAAAGATGGTCAAGTTGTCTATGCCTTGGATCAGGAGGCATTCAGGACTTTGTGTAGTATGTGGTGAACTCATAATTGTCCTGTGGTCCTCGAATTCGTCTGGCGCCGCTTCGGCGGCGGCGCGGCTGCTGGAGTCCGGCAATCTGGTTGTCTTCCGCGGCCAAAACAGCAGCAGCGCCGTGCTGTGGCAGTCCTTCGACCACCCGTCGAACACCTTGCCGCCAAGAACCTGCGGACGGGAGCCGAGTGGTACCTCACGTCGTGGCGATCGGCCGACGGCCCGGCCTTGGGGCCCTACCGGAGAGGGACGGACACGAGCGGGCTGCCGGAGAACGTCGTTTGTCACGAGTCACGACGGCGCGAAGAAGTACCGCACGGGGCTCTGGTTCAACGGCCCGGCGTGCCGGAGATGCGTTCGTACGTACGCGGACATGTTCGCGTACCAGGTGACGGCCAGCCCGATGTCACCTACGGCTACCACGCCAAAGCCGGCGCGCCCTTGTCGCGGCTCGTCGTCACCGAGGGCGGCGCGATCCAGCGCCTGATCTGGGGGCCTAGTTTCTTCAGCCGGGCGTGGGAGACCTCCTTGTACTGGACTCTTGATCCCCGTGGGCCTAGTTTCCGGCCCGGCTGAAGAAAGGTCGGCCCAGAAAACTGTTTAGGTCAACGAAATAATCTTCTGGCCTCTCTTTATTCATAACACTGGGTGGTACCCCGCGCGATGCCGCGGGAATTTCTTAAATAATATCAGAAAACATGAAATAGATTGTATAGCAATATTTTTTTTGCAAACGACATTATACATGATTCAAGATTAAATTTGAAAATAGAAACACTAAACCTCAGAGTTTTATGAAATAGAACTCGCCGTCCAAATGACATCTACTGTGCGAATTTTGTAGCATTGCACTCGCAAAGACCATGGATGATATTGGTCATAGAAGATCCATAGATGACATAAATGGAAAGTCCTAGTGGATGGATGACGTGGCAAGCTTGTATGTTGAGAGAAATCTGTAGTGGGGAGCACAAACATAGTTTTGTATGATGATGATAACAGCAGCAAAGATACCATTTGGTTTGGGTATGACTGTTCATTTTTATTCACATTTTAGATAATTAACTGAAGAAAGGGTGACCTTTTTTTTAAAAAAAAACAAAGAATACTTAAGGCTTCCAAATGCCTAAATCATAATGTATATATTTTATTTAACAAAATTCTAAATCAGTTACACACAAATAAATGAAAACGAAGTCTATACAAGGAATAAAACAAAGAATTACACAATGAAGAAACCAGGACACTCAAGCTGAAATTTTTCCAGCATACCCAAACCGAAAGGAACAAAAATCTACATTTACCCAAAGCTATTCTTGTGCCTTGCCAACAGGTTCACTTCGTTCGTCCTGAACCTTCATGCTAGGAGAGGTAGATCGTGTAGCTGCCGTGTGACGTGCTGGATGTTTCTTCTTCCTTCGCCGAATAATTTATTGTCTCGCGGATAGAAGGCTTCGTTATGCTGTCGAACGATGGCCTTTTAGGCGCACGGATCTGTGAGCTGCTGTTGTTGAGCATTGTAACCACAGCATACATGGTAGGCCTGTCGTTGGGCGATTGCTGCACGCAGAGAAGTCCTATCTGTACACATCTCTCCAGTTCGAACAGAAGCTCAGGCTCCGGTTGGGTTACGGCTGAATCCAGAAGCTCAGTGATGGTATGTTGATTCCAAGATTCCCAAGCCTGCAAAGCAGTATAAAGATGTTATGCTAGTTCCGTAGTAAATGGAAAAAAATGTCTTAGGTACTTTCTGTTAGCAGTGTGCTCACATCAGAAAGGAGCATTGGTGTGTTTCTATTCTTTTATTTGTCCACTGATTATCTCCAGCACAATAACTCCAAAGCTATACACATCACACTTTAGCGTTAAATTCCGTTCCATTATGTATTCTGGAGCCGTGTACCCCCTTCAGTAAAAAGAAAATAAGTTCAATATCAAAGCCTTAACAATAAAGGATCCATTTCTAAAAAAAAAATAAAGGATCCATAATGGTAAAGAAAATGTCATCCTACTAAAATTCCGAGTTGGACTGAAATCTGAAAATATGTACAAAGAATAACTAACTGAAATGATTGATGGTAGTGATGAAATGAGGCAATGTACCACTCTCTGTCTCATTTGGAACTAAGCTATTAGATAGAAGTATAGAACAATAAAAGCCTAACTGCTATGAATTGAAACAGTAGTTAAGGAGTTCAGGTATTTTGATCATACACTGTTTGTACTAGTGTTGGATCTGTCTGGTCAACAACAAAGTGTTTTGCAGTTCCAAAGTCTGCGATCTTAGGCCTCCAATTGTCATCCAAAAGAATATTGGATGGCTTTAGATCTCTGTGAATCACTTCCTCACTTAGTCCATGAAGATAAGCAACGCCTTTTGCAACCCCTCGAATTATTTCAAGCCTACGCTCCCAATTCAGCAAAGCACAAAGTTTGGGATCTTCTCCTGTTTTCCATAGATTGCAGGTGAGAGCTTTTAATAAAGAAGATTATGGCCACAACATATTAAGTATACTATTTGTATTATGTGATGTATGTAATGTACCAAATATGTAGAGGTCCAAACTTTTGTTCTTCATGTACTCGTAGACTAGTATCCGTTCATTCCCATCCTTATAGTAACAAAGGAGTTGAACAAGGTTGACATGCTTGAGCTTCGACATAACTTCCACTTCTCTCATAAAAATCTCACCACCTTCATCGACTAGAGGAGATTGTATTATCCTCTTTACAGCAACCTTTCTACCGTCAGGTAAGCGCCCCTGGGATATTACAAATGACTTGAATTAAATTTGACTGAAGTTATAAACTATCCTTGCATGTAGCAGTATATATAACACTGATGGAATAATGAAAAGCAATACTACGGATGCACAAGTAATACACAAGACAACCATCTTTGTAAATTGTAAACTAACGTCAGCTCAAGTTGCAGCTGGGGGTGGTTGTTGCAGAGGGGTAATTCAAATCCAAACAAGGTTTCAACCCAATAATAAACAAAAAAAAATCAACACACATAGTAGTACACCTGGAAAACAAATTCAAGGGCCCTGAATCTAATACTAGTTTTGTCTCAAGAAATCTAATGACAGATAAGAGATTAATAGCAGAACCTAAAAAATAAAATAGAATTGTACACAAACCTCATATACAACTCCAAATCCACCACGACCAATGATATTGCTTTCGGAAAAATAGCCTGTTGCCTCCTTCAAACTGAAGAGCTCAACAGACGGGACGATCGGAGCAGAACTAGATGTGACACTCTGAGTAGGACTCTGAACAGAAGGGAAACTCGGAGCAAAACTATGAGCACCTGGAACATCCAACGTGCAGTGGATATTATTAGCGTTATTTTTTTTAAAAATATACGGCAAAACTTGTAACAAAATAAAGAGACAAAAAAAAAGAAAAAAAACCATGGTCGCAATTTTTTACCTGAAACTGTTCGCCCCCGCCTGCGCCTCCTAATCCGAAAGAGAACCAGCGAAACAAGGAGAATCACAACAACTGCAGCTACAGACGACCCAACAACCGCCGCCGTAGGAAACGCCTGCGCCGACGAGTCCTCTGACGACGGCGGCGGGAGCTCAGACTTGGCCAGCCTCAGGTACAGATCCTGCCCATGGTCCACGTACCTCAGATCGATGATATCGTCCGTCCACATGGCGCAGCCGCTGCGCACGTCGCCGCCCCTGATGTCGGCGGCGGCGTAGGCCAAGCACGAGCAGTTGGCGAGGCACCTTGCCCTGCACTCCTCCAGCGTGATGCCCCTGTCCACCGACGCGTTGTGCGCGTCGGGAAGCTTCACCGCGCGCACCAGCAGGAAACCATCCGTCGTCGCCGCCCCATCGCCGGCGGCGCAGTCCAGCTTCACGTTCCGCCGGCACCCGCCGGAGGTGTCCCTCGAGGTCCACGCCGCCGGCGACACCGGGCTGAACCCCTTCAGGCAGCCGCAGAACGACGTCGACGCCGCGCCGGCGTCGCACAGCCCGAATGCCCCGCAGTTGCGGTAGGAGTCGCACACGTCCCTCGGCCCCTGGAAGTAGGTCTGCCATGCCCGGGCGTTGGAGTCCCACACCAGCCGCCGGACCACGCCGGTGTCCAGCAGCAGGATGTACGTCAATGGCCCGCCGGGCTTGGTGACGTAGCTGTAGGTTATCTCCCTGGGGCTGATCACCATCTCGTACTCCATCACGTTGGTGTAGGTCAGCACCTCCGGGATGCCGCTGAACCACCGGCCGTTCCACGGCCCGGCACGGTACTTCTTGGCGTCGCCTTGCCACACGACATTGTCGGGAAGACCGCTGGTGTCCAGAGCTCGACGGTAGGGCCACGGCGACGGTTCATCGGGCGAACGCCACGAGGTGAGGTACCATTCGGCTCCGTTCCAGAGGTCCTTGCCGATCTTCATGCCTGATTGCAGGTGAGAGCTTTTAATAAAGAAGATTATGGCCACAACATATTAAGTATACTAATTTGTATCATGTGATGTATGTAATGTACCAAATATGTAGAGGTCCAAACTTTTGTTCTTCATGTACTCGTAGACTAGTATCCGTTCATTCCCATCCTTATAGTAACAAAGGAGTTGAACAAGGTTGACATGCTTGAGCTTCGACATAACTTCCACTTCTCTCATAAAAATCTCACCACCTTCATCGACTAGAGGAGATTGTATTATCCTCTTTACAGCAACCTTTCTACCGTCAGGTAAGCGCCCCTGGGATATTACAAATGACTTGAATTAAATTTGACTGAAGTTATAAACTATCCTTGCATGTAGCAGTATATATAACACTGATGGAATAATGAAAAGCAATACTACGGATGCACAAGTAATACACAAGACAACAACCATCTTTGTAAATTGTAAACTAACGTCAGCTCAAGTTGCAGCTGGGGGTGGTTGTTGCAGAGGGGTAATTCAAATCCAAACAAGGTTTCAACCCAATAATAAACAAAAAAAAATCAACACACATAGTAGTACACCTGGAAAACAAATTCAAGGGCCCTGAATCTAATACTAGTTTTGTCTCAAGAAATCTAATGACAGATAAGAGATTAATAGCAGAACCTAAAAAATAAAATAGAATTGTACACAAACCTCATATACAACTCCAAATCCACCACGACCAATGATATTGCTTTCGGAAAAATAGCCTGTTGCCTCCTTCAAACTGAAGAGCTCAACAGACGGGACGATCGGAGCAGAACTAGATGTGACACTCTGAGTAGGACTCTGAACAGAAGGGAAACTCGGAGCAAAACTTTGAGCACCTGGAACATCATCCAACGCGTGCAGTGGATATTAGCAATTTACCTGAAACTTGAAACAAATTAAAGAACAAAAAAGAAACAGAACCATGGTCGCAATTTACCTGAAACTGTTCGTCCCTGCCTGCGCCTCCTAATCCGAAATAGAACCAGCAAAACAAGGAGAATCGCAACAACTGCAGCTACAGACGCTCCAACAACCGCCGCAGTAGGAAACGGCCGCGCCGACGAGTCCGACGACGGCGGCGGGAGCTCAGACTTGGCCAACCTCAGGTACAGATCCTGCCCATGGTCCACGTACCTTAGATCGATGATATCGTCCGTCCACATGGCGCAGCCGCTGCGGACGTCGCCGCCCCTGATGTCGGCGGCGGCGTAGGCCAAGCACGAGCAGTTGGCGAGGCACCTTGCCCTGCACTCCTCCAGCGTGATGCCCCTGTCCACCGACGCGTTGTGCGCGTCCGGAAGCTTCACCGCGCGCACCAGCAGGAAACCATCCGTCGTCGCCGCCCCATCGCCGGCGGCGCAGTCCAGCTTCACGTTCCGCCGGCACCCGCCGGAGGTGTCCCTCGAGGTCCACGCCGCCGGCGACACCGGGCTGAACCCCTTCAGGCAGCCGCAGAACGACGTCGACGCCGCGCCGGCGTCGCACAGCCCGAATGCCCCGCAGTTGCGGTAGGAGTCGCACACGTCCCTCGGCCCCTGGAAGTAGGTCTGCCATGCCCGGGCGTTGGAGTCCCACACCAGCCGCCGGACCACGCCGGTGTCCAGCAGCAGGATGTACGTCAATGGCCCGCCGGGCTTGGTGACGTAGCTGTAGGTTATCTCCCTGGGGCTGATCACCATCTCGTACTCCATCACGTTGGTGTAGGTCAGCACCTCCGGGATGCCGCTGAACCACCGGCCGTTCCACGGCCCGGCACGGTACTTCTTGGCGTCGCCTTGCCACACGACATTGTCGGGAAGACCGCTGGTGTCCAGAGCTCGACGGTAGGGCCACGGCGACGGTTCATCGGGCGAACGCCACGAGGTGAGGTACCATTCGGCTCCGTTCCAGAGGTCCTTGCCGATCTTCATGCCTGAAAGCATGGCGTGCGACGGGTAGTCGAACGACTGCCAGAGGATGGTGCCGCCGGTGCTGCCGCGGTTGCGCACGACTAGGTTGCCGGAGTTGAGGAGCTGGGCCTCGACGGGGGAGGTGCTTGTGGAGTTGGACGACCACGCCACCTCGCCGGAGCCGCCGCCTGCTCGGAGGACAAGGCTCCCCGTGTCGCTGACCATGAGCACGCCGGAGTTGTCGTTGATTGGGTGGTCACGGTTGGCCACCAGCAGACGGCGTCGTGGGAGACGGTGAACCAGATGCCGACGTACCTCTTGGTTGACACCCCGGGGGAGAAGAAGCCCATGGTGAATACGCCGTCGGCGGAGACGAGCGTGTCGTTGTCGGTGATGTTCCGGCCCTTGCTGAACGTGTCGGTGGCATCTCCGGCGGCGAAGGCTCTGTGGGAAAGGAGCAAGAGCGTGAGAAGAAGAAGATTCAGAAGGTGGATGCAGGTTGTTTCCATGGTCTGGGATGGCTTTTGCATGCATTGTTGGTGTCGAGCCATGGATGTACATGCTTTGTTGTAGGAAACGACTTTGCGTGGTGCGTGGAAAGCATTTTAACTCGAGTGGAGATAGGTTACGCTGACCCTTTATTTTCCTCGTTAGTTTTTTCTAAATGCATGGTTACTGGAAATAATTCAAGTCAATTGCCCTGCTTGCAGCCCATGTTTGTTTTTATATAAACCAGGGATGACCCCAGATTTGGAACAGCGAAACCACATAACCAGTATATGACTACACAGAGTCCACCCCTGTTTGAATTACATTCTCTGTTTCTATTCTGTGTGCTCGTTTTAAGAACATATAGCAGATCAATGGTTGAGGTATTGAAATCGATAGATGGAGGTCATCTTTTTGTTTGATTCCCGTTTTTTATCAACTTGCTCGGCATGGTTTCTCACTGCTGAGAAGATGTTTTTTTTTTGAGCCCAGCTGAGGTTAGGAAGACCCCATCTGAATAGATTACTCAAATGAAGTAGTCACCTGTTACAGAATTGCTCAGAGTCAGAGCCGAGCAGGGAGGAGACGGACATGTCTAAAACCAGGAGGGAGATATATGCTCAGAACACGCTGAGTCAGAAAAACTCAGAACAGGTGTTGCCCGGCTAGGCCCGAAGAAAATCCATCAACTCAAAGGCCTGTTGCTACAATGCGGCCCAGCCCACAAAACCACCGTTTTAACCCTCCTCCCGATTTCACATTCTCAAGCGCCCGCCGCTTCGACTGGGCGCGTCTGCTCATCACGCGAGTGATGCGTCGCCGCTTATCGCCTGAAAAAGCGGACACGTCTCTAATTTTTCTGTTGGGTCGATTGTTTGGTCAGTTGTTTCTATCTAGGACTGACTGCGCGCGTAGGTGTTCCCACTTGGTGACGTGAGCACTATTACTTTTTGCATGCGATGGAGTTTACGAAAAAACGTTATTACTATTAAACCAAACATCCAAATTAAATTCCGATCGCACCATAATACTTATTGTGATAAAATCTTCAAAACAAGATCTCACATGACTATATTTAGATGATATTTTTTGCGAATATTTTTTATCAAACTAGAAATAAGTCCAAGTTGCGAACAAATTGTTGCACATGGAGAACATAAGAACTCACGTTGCGAACAAATTATTGTACGTGGAGAACAAATCAGTCCACATTGCGAAAAATTACTACACATAGAGAACATGTAAGTCCACGTTGCGAACAAATTACTGCACATGGAGAACAAAATTACTACACATGGAGAACAAAAGAATCCACGTTGCGAACAAATTACTACACATGAAGAATAAATCAATCCACGTTGCGAACAAATTATTGCACATAAATAACAAATCAATCCACGTTGCGAACAAATTACTGTACATGAAGAACAAATGAGTCCACGTTGCGAACAAATTGCTATGACGCACAAAGTCAGTTAACGTATCAACGTTCCGAACAAGTTAGTATAAGAAAATAAAAAAGTAAAGAAAAAAAAATACGAACAAATATATACACATAACGAACAAGTATATACACGCGACGAACAAATATATACACATGTTGAACAAATAAGTGTAAAAAATATAAATAATAAAATTAAATAACGAAAAAAGAAATAAAATGAACAAGAAAAAACAAATCAAAAATAAAAAAGGTAAGTATGAAAACAAAATTAAAAAAGAGATATAAATTAATAGATATAGAAAAGTAAATAGAAAACAAATAAAACAAAAATAATAGAAAAACCTGATACACGGGTCGCTATTGGGCTGGATGTGCTACCTCCGCGCAGTCTAAAACTTTTATTGGGCCAAAAAGCCCACCAACCAAGCCACCGCAGCCCACCTAACCGCGCGCGCGACAGATAACGCGCGATAGATAGCCACGGCGGCTTCGACTAGCCCCCAATCGTCGCCGACTGCCGGTCCGCCGGTGGCAGCTCAGGCGGAGGGATGTAGCGCTGGAGGCGGCGCCCGCGGATCCCCGTCGTCCCCGGCGACCGGTAAGATTCCCCATCTCGGCGATTACTGCATTCCTGTCTCACGCTCATCCCCTCACCTCCAGGCTCCAGCTCCTGCTGCTGTCCATTGTGGATATCCTCTCCCGCGTCCCCGCTAAATTCCTCTGCCGGTTCAAGTGCGTCTCCTGTGGAGATTACAGTGGCAGCTACCTACAAATTAATACGAAGCATTTGTGTTTTTTTATCGTTACTACGTGATTTTGCCCTTGTTTTTCTAACTTTATAATTTTGACCTCTTCTATTCACAAATCAATGTGATTTTGCCTCTATTGACTTCTTAATAATAGAGGGGAAATTCACAAAATTGAAAAAAAACAAAGACAAAATCACTAATTACACTTCAAAGTAGGGGGCAAGAACACCAAAAAAATCAATTAATATAGTCCCAGCATATATATACATCATAATGCTACTGGCCAGAAGAATCAGAACTTCCGTTGCAGTTTTTCAAATTGGCTCCAATCTTATCCTGTACCAACTGTCAATCCTGGCTTGCTTGATTGACTTGAGAACGCGTCACTTGATTGCTAAAGTCTTTCTTCTCAATTATAGGCTTGCTTGATTAATTCCAGCCTTCCAGGTGCGCAGTCCTATCCCTTTCAAATTCTGTTCAGAGCTTCTGCATGCACCTATTTAGTACTTTCCGATCGATAATGCCATTCAAATATATGAATTCATGTAAACTGTTGCGTAGCCTAGATGGTGACCCCTCACAGTATCTCTAATGTACGGTACCACATCCATCCAGTCCTAAGTTCATGGTAAGACCATTTCCTTCCTGCCAGTCATGCATTGAGTGGTAGGAAATGTATATATGCAGATTATTTTATATGATTTCTACGAATAATTCAATTTTTTTTCAAGCATAATTCTTGAGTCGGTAACTCACCACACAAAATTTAACCAGGTGAGCTACGCTCGGTTCACCTTTCATGATTGTATTAACATTGTTCCATAACTGGTAAAGCTTTTTCTGTGCTTGAAAAAAAAAACTAAGAGAAACCCTTGTGGGTGCTAGCGAAATCACACACCATGAAAGAATTAATCGAGGCACCCAAACTAAAAGGATCTTCCAAGAATATCAAAGCTGAAAGGATAAATGGATCTAACAAATCACACAATTACCCAATGCAATCTCACGTGTGCTCGAAAAGTTACTACCTCTTGAGCTATGTGAGGTACACCGATGAGTAGCTGCTGCGTGACGTGCCAGATGCTTCCTGCGTTGAGTGATCTGCTTCATGGTGAGGAGGCTCAGTTCTGTTGTCCAACTCTGGCCTCTTAGGTGCACAGATCTGTAAACTGTTACTGTTTAGCATTGCAACTACTGCAGACATTGCAGGCCTGTCATCAGGCGACTGTTGCACACATAGAAGGCCTATCTGTACACATCTCTCCAGCTCAAATAGGAGCTCAGGCTCCGGTTGGGCCACAGCTGCATCGAGAAGATCGCTGATCCTATCTTGATCCCAAGATTCCCAGGCCTAAAAGAAGGATAACACCATTATGCCTGTTTAATGTACATATGGGATGGGGAGGTGTTACATAATTTTTTTTTCATGTCAGCAATGTACTCACATCAGAAAGGAGCATTGGGGTGGTGTTGTTCCTTTGTCCACTGAGTATTTCCATCAAGATGATTCCAAAGCTATACACATCACACTTCAGTGTCAGGTGTCGTTCAGTAGAGTACTCTGGAGCCGTGTAACCCCTTCAATTAACAAAAAAACATGTCAATCAATTAAGGCCGATCACATGTTTGAGACAAAAAACTAAATCATGGGTTTACGTAGGATCAACCTGACCCATTGTTACTGAAATTTTGTCTCGCAGTTTAGAGTGAAATGATGAGGTAGTAGCTGTTTTCTCCTAGTTAACAAGTGTGATTTGCATGCTTGTTTATAGCCACACTCGCGTGTTGCTCTAGTTGAATTTATGATAGGTTTTACTATTCATCATTAAGGTTCTACAGTATATTCTAGATGACTAGATGTATGATTAGTAAATGTTTCTTAGGTGCATTTTGTTATGCTCCTTGGATGGTAATGATAAATTGAGGCAGTTTATGGGATCATCAAAGAAGTACAAGTCTAACTAGCTGGGTGGTTGGATGGTAATGATAAATTGAATCACTAGCTGGGTGGTTGAGGTTTGAAGCATACGCTGACTGTATTAGTGTTGGATTTGTCTGATCAATAACAAAAAGTTTTGCGGTGCCAAAATCTGCGATCTTAGGCCTCCAATTGTCATCCAGAAGTATATTTGATGGTTTGAGGTCTCTGTGGATGACTTCCTCACTTAGTCCATGAAGATAAGCAACTCCTTTGGCAATCCCGCGAACTATTTCCAACCTTCGCTCCCAATTTAGCAATTTGCGGAGTCTAGGATCTCCTCCTGCCAGTTCCATAGACAACAGATGAGAGCTTCGAATTCACATGAAGATATATTATGATAATATCCATATGCACATCGGTACGACAGTAAAATGTGCAATCAATAACATTAAGTACCGAATATGTAGAGGTTCAGACTCTTATTCTTCATGTACTCATACACTAGTACTCGCTCGTTCCCATCCTGGCAATAAGAAAGGAGCTGAAGAAGGTTGCCATGACTGAGCTTTGACATCACTTCCACTTCTCTCATGAAAGGATTACTGCCTTCATCGGTAAGAGAAGACTGTATGAGCCTCTTTACAGCGACTTTTCGGCCATCAGGTAAATGCCCCTGGTGATTGTGCAACCTGATGTTATGTTGCGACTTTGAACAGTATGATAAATGTTGGGATAACATTTGAGCGATCAAGCACTGGAAACTTCAGCTACTAATTATTTAGCTTTATCGCATGAGTATGATATTAGTAGTTTCGTCATCAAAAGTATTCTAATGTTTTGATAGCGAACATTTGGAGAAAAAAAAATGTGGTCTCCATATGTGCATTGGAGGCCCTACGGTGACCTCAATGATACTAGACTGAATCGAAGGTAATGCAGTCAAGAAACTGAATGAAAAATCTGGACCAAAAGAGTGCACATCCATCTGATGATTTTTTTAAAGGAACATAACTACTAGCCAGTACCAACCTCATATACGACTCCAAATCCACCACGACCAATGATATTGCTTTCAGAGAAATCTCCAGTAGCCTTCTTCAAACTAGACAGTTCAATCGAAGGGACGGTTGGGGCAGCAGGAGTGGTTGGCGGAATAATAATACTAGGATTAGCTGCAATACGTACTCAACGTGCATTGGAAATTAGCATTATCAGTTGACAGTCGCCCTCCTTAATCTTAGGTGCTGAAACAACAGGAAGAGCAATTTACCTGGCTTTGGAGCTCCCCAGCACCTCCGAATCACAATCATAACCAAGAAAGTAACAAGAAGAATCCCGACGAGGGAACCCACGGACGCACCAATCACCGTGCCAGTAGGAAACCGCCGGGGCCGTGACGGCGGCGGCGGCGGCGGCGGCGGCGGGAGCTCCGACTCGGCCAACCTCAGGTAGAGATCCTGCCCTCTGTCGACGTACCGCATGTCGAGCAGATCATCTGTCCACATGATGCAGCCGCTGCCATCGCCGCCGCCGGTGATATCCGCGGCGGCGTAGGCCAGGCAGGAGCAGTTGCCGAGGCACCTCGCCCTGCACTCCCCCAGCGTGATGCCCGTGTCCACCGTCGCGTTGTGCGTGTCCGGCAGCTTCACCCCGGGCACCAGCACGAACCCGTCCGTCGTCCTCCCGCCGGCGGCGCAGCCCAGCGCCACGTTCCGCCGGCACCCGCCGGAGATCCTCGCCGGCGACGCCAGCCGAAACCCCCTGACGCAGCCGCAGAACGACGCCGCCGCCGCGCTGACGTTGCACAGGTTGAACGCCCCGCACCTGCCGTACTCGTCGCACACGTCCCTTGGCCCCTGGTACGTGGTCTGCCATGCCCGGCTGCTCGAGTCCCAAACCAGCCGCCTCACCTCGCCGTTCTCCGTCAGCACGACGTAGGTGAACGCCGCGCCGGGCTTGACGTTGTAGCCATAGGTGACCTCCCTGGGGCTGATCACCATCTGGTAGTCGAACAGGTCGTGCTGGTACGTCAACACCTCCGGGATGCCGCCGAACCGCACGCCGTTCCAGGGGCCCGTGCGGAACGTTTTGGCGTCGCCGTGCCACACGACGTTGTCGGGCCGGCCGGCGGTGTCGAGCACGCGGCGGAAGGCCCCCGGCGACGGGTCGTCGGCGGAGCGCCACGACGTGAGGTACCACTCGTCCCCGCTGGAGAAGTCCTTGCCGACCTTCATGCTGGAGAGGAGCACGTTGGAGGGGTGGTCGAAGGAATGCCACAGGATGGGGATGCTGCTGCCGATGTTGCGCACGACTAGGTTGCCGTTGTCGAGCAGCTTCGCCTCGACGGGGGAGGTGCTGGTGGAGTTGGACGACCACGCGACCTGGCCGGAGCCGCCGTCTAGGAGGAGAAGGCTGCCCGTGTCGCTGACCATGAGCACGCCGGAGTTGTCGCTGAGAGGGCGGTCACGGTTGGCCACCCAGCAGACGGCGTCGCTGGAGACGGTGAACCAGATGCCGAGGTACCTCTTGGTTGACACCCCGGGGGAGAAGAAGCCCATTGTGAATGCGCCGTTGGCCGAGACGAGCGTGTCCTTGTCGGTGATGTTGCGGCCCTTGCTGAACGTGTCGGCGACGGCGTCGGCGGCGAGGGCTCTGGGGCAAAGTAGGAAGAACGAGATGAGGAGGAGGTCGAGAAGGTTGGTGCAGGTTGTTTCCATGGCTTAGGATGGCTCTTGCGTAAGCGCAGGCCGAGATGGGGATGAGAAAGGAAGCTTAGAGCCGCAGGCATAATGCTTGGTAGCTGAAAGATTTGTATGAACGCGCTATTGTATTTAACTCAACTTGTTTAGAGCCAAGAGATTCTGAGTTTCAAGCATACCTCAAACAAACTGTTCTTTGAAAATAAAGAGAGTGACTTTTGTGCAGATGGGTGAAGAGGAAGTAGTGCGTTTTACTCCACCCCGGCCCGAAGCTAGGTCAACTTGATTTTCTTACCCCCCTTTTTTTTTTGTAGCCACTTGTCACTTGCACAAAGAGATAAGACTTTGGATGCTACAAATTCCAAATGGAATTTCAGGTCAACTGTCTATTTGCAAGTCTTTGAACGCAGCCCTGTTTGTTCTGCGTTCGACACTGAACGTAACACTTCTCGTATTTCTGTTCTATGGGCTGGCTCAGATGACATTATAGCAAGAACAGACAATGAGACAAATGAGGTCAGCTTGGTTCGTTGGCTTTTAATCGTCGACTTGATTGGATCAGTTTTTCAGTTAACTGAGGCAGCTCAAGAAGATCAGGGTAATGCTCACTCTTATGTATTGGATGGCATGCATGAAGATTTGTTTTATGACCAAATATTAGTTCATGTTGATCTAAATATTACGGTGCAATTCATGGAAAGTTTGTTAAAGATGCAGCTACCCCTTTTGTGATGGTAGAGATGCGACTTTGGTTAGGAGACCAATTTTTAAAGGATACCAATTTCTGGGATAAAGGCAGGGATAGAGTAGAGCACTTGAGATAGTTGACTTTCTTATCACACAGGTGGTACTAACTGCAAATTATTCTCTTTGATCAGGAAATGTCGTGGAGACGTGGACATAGTAGTACCATGATTGGTATGAGGGCGAAGTTAACGGTTATGTTCTGTCCAATCATTTTGGCCAGGTAAACAACGGACGTATTAAATGTCCCGGTAGAGAGGTAGTTCTGGACTGCCAAATAATAAGAGACGCCCGGTAGATCAGTGAAATAATCCACACCGTGGAGACAGGGAGGTATCCAAACTGAGAGAATTTCGAATCTAACTTCCAGAATACACATTTACCCATTGTGATTTCATTCACACCTTGCCTGGTCCGCTTCAACCCAGCCCTGTTACGTGAGATAGATAGTGTGGCTGTCACGCGAAGTGCCTGACGATGCCTCCTCCTGCGTCGACGAACGACCTGCTCCGCGGAGAGGTGACTCTGTTTTGCCGTCGGCCACTGGTGTTTTAGGAGAAGGGATCTGTGAGGTGTTGCTATTTAGCATTGTGACCACTGCAGCCATGGTAGGCCTGTCTTCCGGCGATTGTTGAACACAAAGAAGGCCTATCTGCAGGCATCTCTCCAGTTCAAATAGGACCTCAGGCTTTGGGTGGGCCACGTTTGAATCCAGAAGTTTATTCATAGTCCCTTGATTCCAAGATTCCCAGGCCTGCAAAACAATTATTAAAATCATGCTCGTTCCACCAAAAAGGAAACTAAAAGAGAGAAGCCTTGCATATTTTTTGGTTGGCAGTGTGCTCACATTAGAAAGGAGCATTGGTGTGGTTCTGTTCCTTTGGCCACTAACTGTCTCCAGTAGGATAACTCCAAAGCTATACACATCATACTTCAGTGTTAAGTAACGTTCCATTATGTACTCCGGAGCTGTGTACCCTCTGAAAAAAGGGAAAAGGAAGATGTCGTTGGTCAATGGAGGTTGATGCAAACAGCTACCTAAGATAAATGTTGTGGAAGTAAATTGTATGCCTAATAATGCTATAGGCACCCTTACTTTGCTTGTCTAGCTAGAATGCAAGTGGGTTCTATATGTGTTGATATCCATAAAAAGTTTAGTTTCGAACTTTGGTGCTCGCTGTCACATTGGTTTGAATGCAAGTTTAATTTGTGTTTTAAGAATAATAGAAATCCTAGAAATTTCCCCAAAAGCAAAATGTACGAGCATTAGTTTGTTAGACTCGATCATTGTTGACATCAATAGGCTCCGAGTCTAATTTGCTTCTATATTACCAAACTCTGTTATTATTAAAAATATAGACAGAAGCATCCCTAATTCTGCATTAAATTACGAGCTCTATAATTTTAAAAAGTGACACAAATTATCCTATGTGCTTCTAAATTACCCGCACTTGCTTGCCGCCGTTGGGTGCCTTGGCCTAGTTTTTTCCTCTCGTAATGGCATATGTGGATAATTTAGAGGCAGGATTTGTTATATTTTGGATTAGGGCTGTGTTTAGTTCCCAAAATTCACACTCCAAACTTCACTATTCACCTATCACATCAAATCTCTCTCCTCATGCACGGAGCATTAAACGTGGGTAAATAAAAAAACCAATTACATAGTTTTGATGTACACAACGAGACGAATCTTTTGAGCCTAGTTAGGTTGTGGTAAGACAACGATTACCGCAAACAAACGAAAAGTGCTACAGTACGCTACAGTATCCGACGTGACTTTTCGACCAACTTTTCGTGGAACTAAACACACCCTAGCTCTTTCCATAATTGTAGAGGTGGCTAAAATACCTATATGGGATACTTCAGGTTAACTTTTTTCATAATAAAAAATGTGGGTAATGTTAGAAACATGCTGGATCCTATGGCTATTATATTGTTGTCAATGATGATTAGAGTTCACTATATTTATGGTCGGGTGTTCATTTTTACAGAATATCTAGGTTTTATTTTTTTGCTAACATATCCAACATGATTATTAATGTGGAACATCTAATTAGTAATAGTAAGATAAAAGTAGACCGATAAGTAGGAGTCTAAATATATACTTCAATTAGAACATTCGCTAAGGAGTTGAGATTTCAATCATACGCAGTTTGCACTAGTGTTGGATCTGTCTGGTCAATGACAAATTGTTTCGCGGTGCCAAAGTCTGCGATCTTGGGCCTCCAATTTTCATCCAGGAGAACATTTGAGGGTTTTAGATCCCGATGAATTACTTCCTTGCATAGTCCATGAAGGTAAGAAACACCTGTTGCAACCCCACGAATTATTTGTAGCCTTCGCTCCCAATTCAATAAAGCTCGGAGTCTAGGATCTTCTCCTGTCATTTTCGAGATAACAGATGAGAGTTTTGACGATGATTGTCATCAGTTATATACAAACATATTAATACTATCAGCATTACAAATTCATAGTAAGTACCAAATATATAGATGTTCAAGCTCTTATTCTTCATGTATTCATAGACCAGTATCCGCTCATTCCCCTCATTGCAATAGGAAAGGAGCTGAGCAAGATTGCCATGACTGATCGTCGACATCACTTCCACTTCTCTCATGAATGCCTCACCGCTTTCATCGATTAGAGAAGAATGCAGCCTCTTCACAGCAACCTTTCTACCATCAAGTAATTGCCCCTGGTGATTGTACAAATTATATATTATGGTGCTAACTTCTCGAACAACATATCTTGTTTGTAAATTTTCATTAACATCATGATAAATTTGTGCAGACAACATAGAAAGCATTTATTTGAGAAAATAATTGAAAGGTTTAATAGTTATGAAAAGGTTTTACCTTTGTCGCATGGATGTGTGCAACATTAAATAACTCATGATCGAAAATATTTCTATATGAAAAATAAGTTCAATAATTTATGTTTCCTCAATCATTAGCTTTTAGTAGACCTAGTTTCACTGTTTCAAATTTCGCTATGAAAAATAATTAGTCCAGTAACTTTTGAACTACTCCCTC
Source organism: Echinochloa crus-galli (assembly GCA_900205405.1). NCBI lineage: Eukaryota > Viridiplantae > Streptophyta > Magnoliopsida > Poales > Poaceae > Echinochloa > Echinochloa crus-galli. The sequence goes on along the minus strand of OAMR01000410.1, from coordinate 969,197 downwards.
CGTTCCCAATATAAATGAACTTTTAGAATTGTGATGAGTCAAACTATCCTATATTTGACTAAATTTATAGAGAAAAATACCAAAAATTATGATATCAAATAGGTACATTATGAAAATATGTTTGAAGATGTATCTTATGAAACTACTTTGACGTCATAAATGTCAGTGCTTTTTCTATAAGCTTGGTCAAACTTAACATAGTCTGGCTTGGGACAACTCTAGAAATTGATTTATTTTGGGACAGAGGTGTATATGGCTGGACATATTTGTCTTACACCCTAATGGTGTCCTAAGGCCAGTCCCAGTGCAAGGTTTCATGCACATTAAATAGGGTGCCAACTCAGCATTTTGGATGATGTGGCAATGAGTTAATGAAGAGAGAGATGAAATGGGTTTCATCTAGATGAAACTCTGTATACACAGTTTTCAACAAGTCTATGTCTTGTATGCATCGCCTTGGAAACATTAAAATGAAACTTTGCACTGTATGAACCATTTCATCCGTAAATTTATTGTCTCCTTACTTATGTGTCATTCTTGGAAACACAAAAATGAAATCCCCCACTGGGACTAGCTTAAGAGATAAGTATATTGGATATTAATAAAGATGGCACACGATAGTAAGTCATCGAATAATTCACTTGGGAAATCTGGATTAGACTCGAATCTAAACCAGAGCCATGTGGATATGCATTTCGAACAACCGGCAAGAAATCTGCTGGGCATGTACTAATAGAGGAGAAACAACATACAACAAAATACATAAAGAAACCACCACAACAAAAACCCCTTACAATAGAAGTACTAAGACAGTAAGATATGCACTAACCTCATAGACGATGCCGAATCCTCCACTACCAATGATATTGCTTTTGGAGAAATTTCCTGTTGCCTCCTTCAAACTTGACAATTTAACACAAGGGACAGTCCAAGCAGAAGCAGGACTAGGCGGCTCGACTGAAGGGAGACTACGTGCAGGACTTGGCTGATGTTCAGCAGAAGGGGCACTCGGAGTCGTATTTTGTTGGCGTTCAACAGAATGTTCGGTCGGAGCATCTGCAACACTCAACGTAGATATCAGCAATACATACATACCGACTTTTCTGCAATGGGCCACACATGCACCCACGGTTCATTGCCTTCGGATTCTAACCCGCCAAGATACGCGCCTATCATAAAAAGTTTTGTCTACTACTATGAATTATATGTAGGGTCCGGATCCTATGCAAACCAACATGCATGGCGACATACATAGGAGGTGGGAGGTCCATTGGACCAACATCGTGTGGATCAGATTATGGTTTGCATAGTTTGCATGGAAGGGTTGGTTTGCACCTGATCCGTTGCCTTATATGTATGGTGGGAAATGATATGCTTATCTGCTAATCGTCCGTTTAAACTTTTACTGCTTTTGAAAGTTTGTAGGCAGGACAAAAGTTGAGATGCCACATCACACGAAACTCCAAAGCGACGACTGGCGGTGTGTAGCGTTCATGGGTGGAGCAAGAGGGAAACTCTCTCAATTTTTTTGTAATGAATTTTTTCTTATTCGTGTTGGTTGGCTCTGGATCTATTGGATCGTTTTTCTTTGGTGTGAGATTCCGTTATTAGTTTTTCTTTGATTTGAATTGAAAGTTGCGCAAAATAAATATGGTCTTTTAGTCTTTGGTAAAAAAATGTTGTAGTTTATGACATTAGTTCCATGCTTTGACATTAGCAAACAACTGCTGCAGCCAAAGGTACGGATTAGTCAAACATACAGTAATGCGTCTAGTTTTTTTTGATGGATAAATAATGTGTCCAGGTTGGTAGCCTACTCCCCCATCTTTGTTTTGTCTCGCGGTATGGTCATGTACGTGATAGCCCCCCGGCACACACATGTCAACTTACTGGTCCAGTGCACGACATTAGTGGTACTAACAAAGTACGAATCCAATAGCCTAAAAGAAATCCAGTGCACGACATGCACATGTCGCCGTGTTCACCCAATGCTTTTTTATATTTTTTAGTTGCCGTGTTCTTTGTGATCTTAAATACGAGTGATGTTGAAAGTTAAGATGAAGTAAAAAAGAACAACAACAAGGCACGTATGTAGAAATTTTACCTGGGGTTGCTGATCTCCTCCGGCGATTCCTAACCACAACCAGGATCAACAAAGCAATCAGTATCGCGACGACGGCAGCCGCCGATGCTCCAACAACCGCCGCCGTGGGAAACCGCCGGGACGACGAGGGCGGCGGAGGTGGGAGCTCACTCTGTGCCAATCTCAGAAACATATCCTGGCCTTGGTCTACGTACCGAAGATCCATGATATCGTCCGTCCACATGACGCAGCCGCTGCCGCCGCCGCCGCCCCGGATGTCAGCCGCGGCGTAGGCCAAGCACGAGCAGTTGGCGAGGCACCTCGCCCTGCATTCGTCCACGGTGATGCTCCTGTCCACCGTCGCGTTGTGCGTGTCCGGGAGCTTCACCGCGTGCACCAGCAGGAAACCATCCGTCGTCGGCCGCCCGCCGCCGCCACAGTCCGGCTTCACGGCTCGCCGGCATCCACCGGAGGTATCCCTCACGTTCCACGCCGCCGGCGACGCCGGGCTGAACCCCGTGAGGCAGCCGCAGAACGACGTCGCCGCCGCGCCGGCGTCGCACAGCCCGAACGCGCCGCACTTGCCGTAGGCGTCGCAGACATCCCTGGGCCCCTGTAGAAGGTCTGCCATGCCCGGGTGTTGGCGTCCCACAGTCCCACACCAGACGCTTCACCATGCCGGTGTCCGTCAGCACGGCATAGGTATAGGGCGATTCGGGTTTCGCGACGTAGCCGAAGGTCACCTGCCGCGGAGTGATCTCCATCCGGTACTCGATCAAGCTCGAGTACGTCAACACCTCCGGGATGCCGCTGAACCACAGGCCGTTCCACGGGCCCGTGCGGGACGTCTTGGCGTTGCCCTGCCACACGACATTGTCGGGAAGGCCGCCGGTGGTGTCGAGCACGCGGCGGTAGGCCCCCGGCGACGGGTCGTCGGCGGAGCGCCACGACGTGAGGTGCCACTCGGCACCGCTCCAGAAGTCGCTGCCCACCTTCATGCCGGATAGCAACACGTTGGACGGGTGGTCGAAAGAATGCCACAGCGGCATGGTTGTGCTGCTGCTGCCTCGGCTGCGCACGACAAGGTCGCCGGAGTTGAGGAGCTGGGCCTCCACCGGCGAGGTGCTGGTGGAGTTCGACGACCACGCGACCTGGCCGGAGCCGTCGAGCAGGAGAAGGCTCCCCGTGTCGCCGATGATGAGCACGCCGGAGTTGTCGTTGACGGGGCGGTCACGGTTGGCCACACCCAGACGACGGCGTCCCTGGACACGGAGAACCAGATGCCAAGGTACCTCTTGGTTGACACTCCGGGGGAGAAGAAACCCATGGTGAATGCGCCATCGGCCGAGACCAGCGTCTCGTTGTCTGTGATGTTGCGGCCCTTGCTGAACGTGTCGGCGACATCTCCGGCCGCAAAGGCTCTGCTGGGAGAGAGTAGGAACAAGGAGAGGAGGAGAAGGTGGCTGCAGGTTGTTACCATGGTGACGACGGTAATTCAGCTCGTAAGAATGGAAGGCTAGAGCTGCGCTCATGCTTCGGTGCTTCCTATCCTATGTACTGCTTCATATGATCTACCATTTTTCTTTCCTTTTTTTGGGAAGAAAAGCTTTGAATGAGATTGCTATTGTATTTAGATGAACGTAGTTAGATGAACCGAGCTAACTCATTTTTTCTAATAAACTAAGTCCAAGTTTTTGGTAAAGAGAGGAAGTAGTGCATTTAAATCCATCCCAAAGCTCGCTAGGTCAAAATCTGACCTTTTTGCACCTGATATTTTTTATCGCTATCCCCATCCTTAAGACAGAAATTTTTGTATATGTCTACAAAATTCCAATTGGAATGCAAGACAATTGCCTACTTGCGATTCTTTGACGAAAGCATTGCGCAGCTCACAATTTGTTCTACGTGTATTACGTTCTATTTTTCTACTCTTTGTGACCCGTTCAAATAACGAGAACAGATAAGTGATTGAGGTATTACGATAGACGATTACAAGGTCCACTTGTTTATGTTTGGTTGCCCTTAGTTTAGTCTACTTGATTAGTAGCTTCATTTTGGGCTAGGGAACGTTGATGAGCGAGCGGGCTCAGGCTCAGAAAAAGCAGTACTGACATGCCGAAGGCCCGTAATACAGTGGTTCGGCCCGGTCTGTTAGTAATGGACACTAATGGGCCTATTTCTACCTGCGGTCAGTTTAGCTCGGCCCGGTCGACTTGGTCATAAGAAAGTCAACTGCCATGTCTCACTGTCTTTCTTGCCTGCAGCACACTGACCCAAGCAAGCAGGAGCAGGAGATCAAGAAAGCCAAGCAAGTTGACCTCCATTTGTGGATCTGACCGAAATGGCAGTGGGAACATTCTGTACGTCTTCGCACTTTCGCAGTACCACACTTGCAAACAGATTGACTGGCGTGTAAACTAGAAAATGATTAGGTATATATACCACTATTCTCGTATCTTGTATAAAAAATTCCATGGAGTCTGCCATAATCAAGCAACATGCATGATCCCATTACATGCAAAAAAAAAATGTAAAAGAGGACCAGTACGTAGCTACACTTCGTTTCAGGCTGCTACTCTGCTACCAATTGTAGAGCAAGTAATCAACACGGTGACCAGAGGACAGGCATACCAAACCCACACATAGCTATAGCTAGACTCCCTTTTGCATGGATCGCCGCTTGGCGCCCTGTCTGGTCAGATTCTACCTGATGGGCTTGCTGGTTGCTATGTGAGGTAGATGGAGTCACCGTGTGCTCCAGGCTCTTCTTCCTCCTGTGCCAAGACCAAGAGGTTTACCTCGCGGAGACGAGACGACGCAGCACTGCCGTTGGACAACGGCCTGTCCGACGGACGGATCCGTGACCGTGAACTGCTGCTGTTCATCGTCAGCATCGCGACTACTTCAGCCATGGATGGCCTGTCGCTGGGAGACTGCTGCACGCAGAGAAGGCCTATCTGCACGCATCTCTCCAGTTCAAGAAGAATCTCAGGCTCCGGTTGGGCCACGGCTGAATCGAGAAGGTCCTCCTTGATCCTATGCTGATTCCAAGAGTCCCGGGCCTGCAAAAAAACGTAGCAAAATTATGCTTGATTCATGAACAGAGGGGATTTTCTTTCTAGTTAGTAGTATGTATTCTCACGTCAGAAATGAGCGTTGGGCTGGCATTGTTCCTTTGGCCACTGATGATCTCTAGCAGGACGACTCCAAAGCTATACACGTCGCACTTCAGCGTCAATGAGGGATCTTGAGCTGCATACTCCGGAGCGGTGTATCCCCTTCAGTTAATATGTTGTTAATACAAACATGTCAGATTTTTTATAAAAAAAATACGCCCACACGTGGAAGAACATAAGAGGAAATCATGCACGTGTATATACTAGTATCGACCATATATTCAATGTTACTGAAACTTTATCTTTCAGTTTAAAACGGAAGTATGTCCTTCTATATATGGGAAACTAATTTAAACGAAATTCTTAGAACAATTACATCCTATTTAACCAATGTCATTTGCATGTTCATAGCAACCTTTGGTGTTGAATCTTAGTGAATCTGCTAGCTGCACTAGGATTGAAAAATTAGGAGGTATAAGTTCAGTCATACGCTGTTTGTACTTGTGTTGGATTTGTTTGGCCGTCGACGAACACTTTTGCGGTTCCAAAATCTGCAATCTTAGCTCTCCAATCGTCATCCAAAAGTATGTTGGATGGTTTCAGATCCCTGTGTATCACTTCCTTGCTTAGTCCATGAAGATAAGAAACTCCTTTGGCAACTCCTACAATTATTTCCAGCCTCTTCTCCCAATTTAACAGAGCACGGCGTGTGTGATCGCTTGCTGTCAATACCATAAAAAATGGCAATAAATTACTATCTATGTATACACATATCAATAAAATGTGCAGCGTAGTATGTAGTAAGTACCAAAAATGTAGAGGTTCAAACTCCTGTTGTTCATGTACTCGTAGACTAGTATCCGCTCATTTCCTTGATTGCAATAAGCAAGGAGCCTAGCAAGATTTTCATGCCTGAGATTTGACATCACTTCCACTTCTCTCATGAAAGATTCACTGCCCTCATCGCCAGAAGATTGTGTGAGCTTCTTTACAGCAACCCTTGTACCATTAGGTAACTTCCCCTGGTGATTGTGAAATTATGTTATGTTGGGGACGATTGAACAGTACTGGTTTAGTCCTAGGAGGATGTCATTGTGAAATATATGTAGTCAAGCTCTTAAAACTTCAACTTTTCCCATACTTCAAAGTTCAAAGCATAAAGATATATGATAGACTTGTTACCGAAAGGATTTCTTTAACATTATTAGTTTATTACTGAACAAAATATTAACACGGACCTCAAAGACGACGCTGAATCCTCCTCGACCAATGATATTGTGTGCGGAGAAACCATCTGTAGCCTTCTTCAGAAAAGACAGTTCAACAGAAGGGACGTTTGGAGCAGGACTACGCTGTCCAACAGAAGGTTGGGACGGAGCAGCACTGTGCTGTTCAGTAGTAGAAGGTTCAGTCGACGAACTGTGAACAACTGTAACACACAACACACAGAGAATGTCAGCAATTAGCATGCTGCACACTTGCCCTCCTTTTGGCGATATTAAATTTTCAAAGCTGAAATAATGGGTAAATCCAAACTATCGCAATCAGATTAGAGATCTCATCAGATTAGTAGTTACCTGAGATTATAGGTTTCCGGCGCCTCCTAATCACAAACAAGGTAACCAAAATAACAAGGATCACGGCGACGGCGCCTGCGGACGCACCAACAACCGGCGCAGTAGGAAATGGCCGCCCCGGCGAGGGCACCGGAGTTACCGGGAGCTCAGACTTGGCCAGCCTCAGGTACAGATCCTGCCCTTGGTCCACGTACCGGAGATCAATGATATCATCCTTCCACATGACGCAGCCGCTACGAACGTCGCCACCCCGGATGTCAGCGCCGGCGTAGGCCAAGCACGAGCAGTCGGCGAGGCACCTCGCCGCGCACTCCTCCACGGTGGCGCTCATGTTCACCGTCGCGTTGTGCGTGTCCGGCAGCTTCACCCCGGGCACCAGCAAGAACCCGTCCGCCGCCGCCGTCCCGTTGGCGGTGGCGGCGCAGCCCAGCTTCACGTTCCGCCGGCACCCGCCGGAGGTATCCCTCAAGGCCCACGCCGCCGGCGACGCGGGGCTGAACCCCGTGAGGCAGCCGCAGAACGACGTCGCCGCCGCGCCGGCGTCGCACAGCCCGAACGCGCCGCACTTGCCGTAGGCGTCGCACACGTCCCTCGGCCCCTGGAAGAAGGTCTGCCACGTCCGCGTCCCCGCGTCCCACACCAGGCGCCGGACCACGCCGGCCTCCGTCACCACCACGCGGCTCAGGGGAGCGCCGGGGTTCGCCGTGTAGCCGTAGGATATCTCCCCAGGGCTCGTCGTCACCTGCCAGGTGCCCAACTCCGTGTATGTCGACACCTCCGGCACGCCGCTGAACCACCGGCCGTTCCAGGGCCCGGTGCGGTAGGTCCTGACATTGCCCTGCCACACGATAAGGTCCGGCACGCCGCTGGTGTCCAGGGCGCGGCGGTAGGGTCCCAGCGACGGGTCGTCGGCGGAACGCCACGACGTGAGGTACCACTCGGCGCCGGTCCACGTGTTCTTGCCGAGCTTCATGCCGGACAGCAAGGTGTTCGACGGGTGATCGAACGATTGCCACAGGATGGTGCTGCTGCCCCGGTCGCGGACGACGAGGTTGCCGGAGTCGAGGAGCTGCGCCTCCGCCGAAGAGGCGGCGCTGGAATTCGTCGACCACGTGATCTGGCCGGCGCCGCCATCGAGGAGGAGAAGGCTTCCGGTGTTGCTGACCACCAGCACGCCGGAGTTGCCATTCACAGGGAGGTCACCGTTTGCCACCCAGCAGACGGCGTCGCCGGATACGGTGAACCAGACGCCGAGGTATCTCTTGTTTGACGCTCCCGGAGAGAAGAAACCCAAGGTGAATGTCCCGTCTGCTGAGACGAGATTCTCGCCGTCGGTGATGTTGCGGCCCGTGCCGAGCGTGTCAGCAACACCGGAGGCGAAGGCTATGGGAGGAAACAGCATGAACGAGAGGAGGAGAAGGTGGCTGCTGCATGTTGCGGCACCCATGATCTGGGATTTGGGAGATAGGCCTTGTGCATCAGCGTGGATAAGAAAGAGAAAGAAAGGTCAGATCGAGCTCCATTCATCCTTCCACGCACTGTTTACCATTTCGGATAGCTTAAATTTTAGGTGAGTTGGCTGCCGGCAATTTGAAATTTGAAACCCAGCTGGCTACTTAACGCTTTTTTATTCTTTTTTCTAAAAAGTTTTGGATGAACAGGAAGCAATATATGCACTTAACTCAATCAAGAAGCTAGGTCAAAGTTTGATTTGGTCGTGTTTGATTTTTATCCTAGTATTGCGTAAGAGAGAAGACCGTACCATACTTGTTTAGGACATTACAAATGCCAATTATAACCGCTATTTCAATCAAATAGCATAAAATAGAGAAGTGATTCAGATAAATAGGATGGATGGATGAGTCAACTTGCTTGATTGTTTTTTAATTTGTCATCTTTGTTTCTTAGTTTTTTGAGGCACAAGTAGTGGCCTATCCACGCAGAGGCTCACTGATGATGATCACTCTCCTATGACATCGGGAATGATGAGTTTCGATATGAAATTAACTAATATATTGCTACTACGCCCTTGTACAAGGACATTTGATTTAAAAATTTTGTATAAAGACCTTTTAGAGAGGGAAATATTGAAGTATTTATAGTGTCAAGTTATCAAGACCACCCAGATTAAAATCATATATATATAGGATTATTATACATATCATACAACCAATTGAATAAATTTCTTTCACATGAGGGATAAACCAGAGTGGAGCGATGTTAGCTTATATTTGTTCAGAAAGAAGCCCATGAAGATGACTCCACGTTACGTGTCAATGTTATTGAACTTAAACACCATTGGAAGTATAAAAAAACACCATTGAAGGAGCTTGGAAGACACCGTACCTTGAGGGTACCTCGCTCTTTGCAGAGGTTATGCTGTTTGAGTTTGAGATGAAATATTTGGGTAGTACAACCATACTATCTCGATTTGGAAACTAATAACTTGAGAAATAATGCTCAGCACCAAAACTCCAACGCTGAAGCAGTACCAAATTAAGACTCAAGAGAGATCTACATTGATAAATATTATCCAAGATCCAATAGGTTGCAGTTACAGGTATAACTGTGATAGTTAGATCACTGAATTTGGAGAAATAAGTAAAATTACATAGATTTAGACATGAGAAGATACACTTAATAACCGCCCATCGCTTCACACTTGTAAATGTCACGGATGTCCCTTTGGCCCTAGAGGGTCTCTAGTAGACCATGACACATCACAACTAGGATTCAATGTTTAAGGAAAATCTGGAGTTCAATTTTTTTTTGAATAAAAGGCTACTTGCATCACACCTAAATCTGGCTCCAGAAATCCTTTAGCTGTATGTTCTTAGAGAATCTGGAGTTCAAAATAATTTCTAGCTTTTAAATCTTCAAATGCTGTATTTTCTTTCACAAACCACAACGACGTATTTAGTTAGTAATCAAACAATAGCGTCAGGGTTTGGAAGGTTTCGGCTCCATCGTGATACAAATTCCTCTAGCTTCTTCTCCAAAACAGGCTTGGACTTTGGACAGCTGACCAGTTGCTGCCAAGGGAATGGCCAAGCAATTATCTTGGGTTACTGCAATTTGGATAGAACACAGTTCCTCTTTTGATTTCAGCATGCCCGGATTCTAGAGCAATCCGGCGCCTGCAAGCTTTTCTTATTAGTACATGCTGGCAATGTTCCGGGTCTTTCAAAAAAAAATTGTGTCAGATAAATATTTTTTTTGTCAGGCCACAATATACAAAAGAATCTAGAATAATGCTGCTGCTAAACGTTCGGCCCACCTTCTCAAATGGCACCAACCTTCACCTGTCAGCCAAGTTTTTTTGGTTGACTTGACTCCAGAAGTCTTCCTTCTCAATCAAATTTTATAAACTTATGGTTCCTGGTGTGTAGTTCTATACTTCTATTATACCCGTTTGCATCCTTTTCAAACGGAATCTAGCAGGCATATCTTCTTGGGAAGTTTCACCTACAGTTTAGTATCTTCCGGTTATTATTTTTGCGGGTTGGAAGGACGTGTCTACATTTTTAATTTATGTAGACTGCAATTCATACAACGCTAACGGACCAATCATACATCGGGTGATCTACTTGTATAGATTTTTCAACACATTTTTCCAGGATTAATTGAACCGGTAAAAATATGAGTAACATGATTGTGCTAGCGCTCCTAGCCAACTGTCTCCACTCTAAAAGAATTTAGGCTAATGTCAGTGATGAGATGTCAAGACTTCAAGATACTCGTGTTTGACAATGCCCTGACTCACATCCGACCCAACTAGAACGAGTATTGTGCACCTGCCATTTGGATGCTTCAAGAGCCAAATTGGGCTACAGTGGCGACAACAAGTTGTAGGGTATAAAACATCTCGGTTCTCCGATTGGTTGTTAGCCTGTTAATCTGTTATATGTGCGTCAGAAGCTTATGCAGGCATGCAGCAGCTCCCTAGCTCTGTGTATAGTATAGAATTGGCGTTGAACATTGTTGTTGCTGTTGTGGATTCCTTCTTATATTACTGGGAGAAGGCCCAGTCGGATGCTAGGCCTCTAACCGCCAATCTATGCACGCAACTGAAATTGCCGATCCAACAACACTTGAGAACATCGAGCGTGTACGTGCACGCCAGCACGGGCATATATATCTGCAACTCATCCTGCATACGATTGGTTTACCTTCGCCTGTGGAAGATCACTAAACTTCAGTCATGTCAAACATCATTCTCCTTGTTCTCTTTTCTCTGTCGTTCCTCCTTGGTGTCACAGCTCTCGCTGCAAATGCGGCCTCTGACACCCTCGCCAAGGGCCGCAACATCACCGACGGCGATACGCTCATCTCTGACGGCGGGTCATTCACCCTGGGCTTCTTCTCACTCGGGGTGCCAAAGAAGAGATACCTAGGAATTTGGTTCTCAGTCTCCGAGGACGCAGTCTGCTGGGTAGCCAACCGTGACCGCCCACTCCCCGACACCTCCGGGGTGCTGGTGCTCACTGACGCAGGGAGCCTTCTCTTGCTCGACGGCTCCGGCCATGTCGTGTGGTCTTCAAACACGGCTAGTGGCGGCGCCGCCGGGCCAGCATCGGCGCGGCTACTTGATTCCGGCAACCTAGTCGTCTTGTCGAGTGACAGTGACCCGAGCAGCGGAGGCGCCGTCGTCCTGTGGCAGTCGTTCGACCACCCGTCGGACACCTTGCTCCCCGGCATGAAGATCGGCAAGAACCTCTGGACCGGCGCCGAGTGGTTCCTCTCGTCGTGGCGCTCGGCCGCCGACCCGTCGCCGGGGTGGTACCGGTACACGACCGACGCGAGGGGCGTGCCGGAGAACGTCCTCTGGGACGACGCCGTCGAGAGGTACCGGACGGGGCCGTGGAACGGGCTCTGGTTCAGCGGCGTCCCGGAGATGACGACGTACTCGGACATGTTCGCGTACCAGCTGACCGTCAGCCCCGGCGAGGTCACCTACGGCTACGCCGCCAGGCCCGGCGCGCCCTTGTCCCGCCTGTTGCTCGCCGACGACGGCGCGGTACGGCGGCTGGTGTGGGACGCCGGCACCCGCGCGTGGAAGAGCTTCTTCCAGGGGCCCAGGGACGTGTGCGACGCCTACGGCAAGTGCGGCGCGTTCGGCGTGTGCGACGCCGGCGCGGCGTCCACGTCGTTCTGCGGCTGCGCCCGGGGATTCAGCCCCGCGTCCCCCGCGGAGTGGAGGATGAGGGACGCCTCCGGCGGGTGCCGTAGGAACGTGGCGCTGGACTGCGCCGGCGACGGGACGACGGCGGCGGTTGCGGCGGCGGACGGGTTCCTGCGGATGCCGGCGGTGAAGCTCCCCGACACGAACAACGCGTCGGTGGACACGGACGCCACGTTGGAGCAGTGCGGCGCGTGGTGCCTGGGCAACTGCTCCTGCGTGGCCTATGCACCGGCGGACATCCGCGGCGGCGGCGCCGGGAGCGGCTGCATCATCTGGACGCACGGCCTCGTGGATCTACGAACCGTAGATGGAGGGCAGGATATCTACCTCAAGTCTGCAATATCTGAACTTGGTATGTCTGCATCAAAATAGCCTTATTGCGTCCGTGACCGTGCTGCATTTTGGTCTGCTGCAGTTCTTTTTAGTAATTTGATCCGCTGCAGTTTATAAGCCATCAGCCAGATTTGTTCCTGATAAATCTTTTTTTGTCTATAATATAAATCTTTGTTCCGAAACTGACAGGTGTAGTCAAACCGCCACACCAGCAGTTCCCTACTGCTCCTGTGATTGGAGGATCTACAGCTTCCCTCATTTTGATTGTTCTTGCTGTTCTGTCAGTCCTACTCATGATCAGGAGGTACCGGAGAACTAAAATCTCAGGTAACTTTGCAACCCTGGTTGCTTCCTTTATTTCAACATGAACGACTAAGATTTTTTCTTTTTTTATTTAAAAGAGAAACAGAAACCTCAGCTTGCAAGTTGCAAGGCTAATTCTACTGGACGTTGTTCCGTGTTCCAGCGGCTCATAGTCTTCAGCTTATTCCTGCTCCGGCCGTCCCTTCCGTTGAACTTCGTAGCATGAAGACGGCGACAAAAGATTTCCATGAAAACAATATCATTCGCCGAGGTGGATTTGGCGTCGTTTATGAGGTGAATATTTTTCTTTGACTTCCCGCTATGGTGAATATTTTGCTGTTCATAGTATATGCCATAACATGTAAGGATACAATCACCAGGGGACCCTATCAGACGGAAAGAAGGTTGCCATTAAGAGGCTGATCATACAGTCTTCGCATAACGATGAGGAAAGCGAGAAGGCTTTCGACAGAGAAGTCGAACTGATGTCACAACTCAGGCATGGAAATCTTGTTCAGCTCCTTGCTTACTGTAAGGATGGAAAGGAGCGTCTCCTGGTCTACGAGTATATGAAGAATAGGAGCTTGAATTTCTATATACATGGTATGGCCCGGTTGCAAATATGTAATGCATTCTGTAGTGTGGAGATATGGTCATAGTAACCTCCTCTCAGTGCAAAGTTCTCACTGGCTATGTATGGAACTGACAGGAAAAAACCCTGCACTTCGTGCTACTCTGAATTGGGAGCAGAGGCTAGAAATAATTCTTGGGATCGCGGATGGCATTGCTTATCTTCACAAAGGACTAAACAAGGGAGTCATTCACAGGGATATAAAACCATCGAATATACTTTTGGATGATGATTGGAGGCCTAAGGTAGCAGATTTTGGCGCCGCGAAAACATTTATTGAAGATCAGACAAATCCAACATTGTTTCAGACACCGTATGACAGCAACCTCACTCACTCCTTCATCTAATGTTCCATTTGGCTACATATATATGTTCTTGTCTGTTTTTTTCTTCCAACATATGAACTGACAAATTTGTGTTAACCAAAGGGGGTATACGGCTCCAGAGTATGCAATGCAAGGGTATTTGACGCTGAAATGCGATGTGTATAGCTTTGGAGTTGTCCTGCTTGAGATAATAAGTGGTCCAAGGGATAGAACCATGCCACCACTCCTCTCTGATGTGAGTATTACCTGCAACCAAAAATCTTATAGCATGGTCCTTTTCTTTCAGAAAACAGACACATAATTTTGTTGGGAAAAAGTCTACTTCACCCCCCAACCTATGAGGGGTGGAACACATCACCCACCAACCTATGAAAATGGATTTTTTACCCCCCGAACTTTCTAAAATAGGACAAATCACCCCCTAAAGCAGTTTTTAAAAATCATAATAAATCACAGAAAAATCGTAAAATAGAAAATCAAATTGTGTTGGACTCCAAATGAGTAGATCTACGCAGTGAACATATAATATGGTATGCTTTAGTATATTGTTTTACAGATATGAAGAAAAGCATAGATCTAAAGTTACAGGGAAAAAATGTACTAAAACATTCTGTATTATATGTTCACTGCATAGAACTACTAATTTGAAGTCCAACACAATTTGATTTTCCATTTTACGATTTTTCTGTGATTTATTATGATTTTTCAAAACTGCTTTAGGGGGTGATTTGTCCGGTTTTAGAAAGTTCGGGGGGTAAAAAATCCATTTTCATAGGTTGGGGGGTGATGTGTTCTACCCCTCATAGGTTGGGGGTGAAGTAGACTTTTTCCAATTTTGTTGCTCTTTTGCAGGCTTGGGAGTTATGGAATCAGAATAGGATCGAGGACCTCCTTGATTCAGCTGTGAAAAAGCCTGAACCTGAGCTCTTGCTTAAACTGGAGAGATGTGTCCGGATAGGCCTTCTTTGTGTGCAGCAACTGCCCGATGACAGGCCTACCATGTCTGCAGTGATTACGATGCTAAACAGTGGAAATCCAGATATTCACCCACCAAAAATGCCAATGTTCGACAGCAGAACTGGGTCTCCTTTACGCGACACAGATTACGCGTCCAGAAGTGGCACACATAGCATCACGGTTGATCTCACCTAAATGACCATGTTGAGGCAGATGCGCTAAGGCACAACACCAGAACGGGTTCATCATCGAAAGCAAGCAGGATGATCCACGGGCAAATAGAGATCTTATTTCTTTGCTTGTGGAAGCTACTTGTAGGGAAAGAACAACCATCACTGTAAGTCTATAAGTTAGTATGGTCGACATTCGTTATTTGTCAACAGTGGATCTAATCACTTTTCCTCACCAGGGTACTATGTCACTAAGGTCATTGGATAAGCAAGCTTGTTAATATTTAAAAGCACACCCATATTTTTTTTATTTTCTTGTATTGCCTTTGTTTCCTTGCCTTGTTTAGGTGTAGCAGTTTATTTTCCTTTAGTATTATGGCACAAAAAAAGTTCATCAATAGGAGGATAATCAAATATACTAAGCGACAAAAGAAGAATTTTTTTTTGCACGATCACAACTGCAACAGGAAATAGATAATTATTGAATCCGACTCCGCTTGATTTGGCCCTCGCGTTTCAATTTGGCAAAACATTGAAAACAAACCGATTCCGACTCGGCCAATCTTTTTATTAGCTCGCTCGGCTTCTGCTCTCTCTTTCTCTATATATCATCCATCGAGGACCAGGACGCAATCGAGGAGATCGACGCACAGCCCTTCAGCACAAGCTGTGGAGGCGATGTCGAAGCGGAAAGCGCAGTCGCATCACGACTGCTGCTGCCGCCCGGCGGACAGGAGGAAGCATCTCTACGTTGTTTTGGACGACAAGGACAAGGCATACAGCGTGCACAAGCTGGACCTGGACGTCGCAGCCGCGGATCCGCCGCCGCCCGAACCCGAGCGCCTCCCGGAGCCTCCTTTCCTCCGCCTAGAGGTTCCCAGACGCGGCGACAGTTGCCAGTTCGCCGCCATGGACGGCAAGATCATCACCCTGCAATCCAATCGGCCGCTCACTCTTGTCCATGACGCCGGCACAGGGGCATTGGCCATCGGCTGCGCTCCCCCGCCCGCGCTCTCCACTCATGGCTACCTCACCGTACCTGCCGCCGGCCGGCTCTACGCGCTGCCGGGCGTGTCCGCACGAACCGCCGGGGAGATGTACTACCTGGAGGAGGAACCGCCCTTGCCGCTCGACCTGGTGGCGGCGGACCCGTCGTGCCCCGAGGGGTGCGAGAGCGACCGCGACGCCGAGGAGGAGATGCGCCGCCGCCGCCGGTCGTGGCGTGAGAAGCAGGACAGGTGGGTGTGGAGCACGGCGGCGGCGTCGCCCATGCCGTTCAACCCCGCCGACGTGACCTGCCACGCCGTGCACCCGGACGGCCGCACCCTGTTCGTGTCCGTGAAGCGGACGCCCTACACGTGGATGGAGCACGGCACCTTCTCGCTCGACGCCGGCGGCGGTGGCGCATGGGCGCGGCACGGGGACTGGCTGCTGCCATTCGCGGGGCAGGCCTTCTTCGACGAGGGGCTGGACGCGTGGGTCGGTCTGGACGAGCACGGGCACCTCTGCTCCAGCAACGGCCTGTCGCGCCACGGGGCACGGCGCGCGCCGCCGGCGCGGAAGCGCGGGAGGGAGACGCTGCTCCGCGAGGCGGCGGCGCACCCTGAGCGGCGCCTGGGCGCCGCGCTCGCGTACATGGGCGACGGCAGGTTCTGCCTCGTGGAGCGCGCCGTGCGGCAGGGGGTGAAGGGCAACGCGATGCGCTCGCTGGGCGACGGCGACAAGTGCGTGCTCCATGTCAGCACGTTCTGCGCCAGGTACGGCAAGAACGGGGAGCTGACGGCCACGTCTCGCCACGCCGGCCGCTCCTACGTGCTGTCCAGGCACCGTGAACATTTTCGTATGCGTGTATTCTACATGTAACTTCGTAAACAGACATGTTGTCTGATTATGATTAGCAACTGAGGCTGAGACGCTTCTATATGTGGATGCCAACGAGCTGCAATCTGTTTGTTTTAGATTATGGATGAAATCCGGCCTCTATATCCACGAGTGGACATATACAGCCAAAGCTTACAAAGAGTACTTAGACTCAAATCCTCAACAAAGAGGAGCCAACATAAAAAAGAAAACTCTAAGACAACAAAAAAAAATCCGAAGACTAAACTTCATGCTTCTTCACCATCCCCGCTTCGTTCTTGCATTGTCTTCATGATTCACCAAGTCCCATCTTCGTCTACTTAGAAACTTGATATCGGACTTGAAAACTTATCTTCTATGCTCGCACAACATACTCCATTGTAGGTAATGAAGATCGGATTAAATGTCTTCCAAGGCGACGCCTTCAAGAAGGACTCGACGTCGAAGACACCGTCGCCGCCCATCCGGCAAGCCGAATTATAGTTTTCACCTAGAAGACCAAAACCCCTGCAGAGATCATTGTAGAATTCACTCCCTCCTCTTGATCTGAAACCACGTGGCCACTCTCATTCTTCAGTATTCCGGTCCCCTTTGCGAAGCCAAGAAATTCTTGATCGCTGCCTCTCCATCTCCTTTTCCCTGGTCAGTACTCGATATAAAGGATTTGTACTTAAGGTCCATCTCAAATTATAGACATAGTTTATATCTGGATAAATATCAGAAAATAAGTATCTAGAAAGACAAAATGAAAAGGCCAAAATGAATAGTAATTTAGGACGGAGTTTCTTGGCTGCCACATTACTCATTTGGATGAGGTGTGTGTATTGTTGAAATAATTCTTAGTTGTTGGGCATGATATGACGCCTTGCCACGCGGCGCGCGCACCAGGCTAGGCATCACAACCAGTGTCCATTGGCTGTGATGAGGACATGAAATCCATGCATACGACCATACTTGGGGGATGGCATGGAGTTGGAGGAGATAGTAAGGGTATCCAAGTCAAGAATGAGGCCCGAAGCTTATCCGGTTCGAGACACCAAGGTGGAGGCCCAAAGAAGCTCAAGTTCGAGTCCACCTCGGAGTCCAGGAGCAGCCCACACTAAATCAGTCGCCCAGGTCGCATACGGGCTCGGTTTTGGACGTTCTACATATGCATGGAAAGCTAAGGAGATAAGCTTTCCAATGGCACCGGTCCCATATCAAAATTCCTTCTGAGTCAACGGGAATCGACGAAACAAGTTGACGTCCAGAATCTGTCTCGGTGCTGCGTCGCCATGTTTTGACCTTTGGGCCGTGTATCGTGTGGAAGCCCATAGATGGCGCCCCCTCCAACCCTAGCTCGCCCCTAGGAGGATAAATTCAGTAGCCGCCATCGTTTAGACTTGGGTTTTGCTTAGATTAATCTGTCGAGAACAGTTTGGCCGTCTATCGGTTTGTAGAACCCCAACTTTCGATCTTAATCATACATCTGCAGAGTCACTTCAGTTTGAGCTGCGTTCTTTCGAGTTCTTGCTTGTGTTCTTCGTTTCGCAGGCAGGGATTAGCCTTCTCGGCGAGGTCAACCGGGTTGTGACACGGTTGATAACCAGAGGAGTCGTGGTTCTAAGATTGCGGGGTTCGAGTTGCTGACTTGAAGCCGGATCGGTGTGTTGCGCTCCGCCCAAAACGAGTTATCCTTCACCTGACGGAAGATCGGGCACCCCCGTTCCCATCAGGCTGGATGCTGGAGAATGGAGATCGCCATGGCCTGAGGTGCTCCAGTACTTCCCTGGCACGTATGCATCGCTTGCTGAGAGCGCCGACCGCCGGGCTGGCGGCAGGGGCCACTCACATGCTTGCGGAGCTGCAACCGTCGGGGCAGGTATATTGCTATACATCAGTAATCTGATAAATCGTCTCATTCAGTGCCATGTACGATAGATCCATTATTGTACAAGTTTTGTTGCCATACAACCAATAATACTTTTTTATTTCTCTATAAATTAAAAGATATTGTATTATTACGAGATAACTAAAATAACAACCTATTGTATAGATTGTCGCATAAGTCGTCTCATATGCTTTCCCTTATCGATGTGTTATCTTAGCGCAAAAATAGCTTTGCCTACTGGGATTTGAACCCGTGCACCCTCTAGGTGGCTAATAGCAATAGCTAGGCGAGATGACAAGCAAAGACTTCGCTTTTCATGTGTTCATGTAAGGACTTGGATTTATTTATGCTTTGTACATTGGTAAATAAGTAAAAAAAAACATGAAAATTGCTGGTCTTATTTGCCATGCAAAAAGAATTCTTATATTGTTCATAAGACCAAACACCAACTTTAGCAATAGAAAGTTGCAAGTTAGATCATTTACATTTATGTGCATTAGTGTTTCTATTTCATTTAAAGATTCAATTATCACATTTAACTAATTGGTTAACAATATCTCATTGTAGAGGTCCAAGGACCCGATTATAAATATTATATCCACTAGCTAGGGGCTTAGTGGTAAATTTCCACCCTCTTTTCTCCTCTATATAAATGACCTTCGGGGTCATCAGATTATCAGAAGGGTACTCACCTTAAGAACTCCAAACTTACTCGAAGTTGTGTCTATTCTACTTCTGGGCTCTCTCTTCATCTCTGTGATAGATTCACTTCCCCAACATCAAGTTTTCTAATTCAAACTTAACTTATTCATATTCTTTCATTGTCTCACTAACCGAAGACTCAACAATTGTCCTTAGTTGTTGTCTTTCATCTCTAAGGAAGTTAAGAATATTCTATAATTTAATAAAATATTATTAAATATTGTTTAGAAATAATTATTATGTTGAATAAAATAAAATAGTACTAACTATAAATAATATTAAAAATTGTTTAACCGTTATGTTGAATAAAATAACACAAGTTACTTATTGTTTTTCAGTCTTAACTTCTTTCCAAGTCTCATTGCAAGATGTGTGCCATATATAATATAATTAGTTGTCTTTTATCTCTAAGCGAGTTAAGACTATCCTATAATTCAATAAAACATTATTAAATATTGTTTACCAACAAATATTATGTTGAATAAAATAATATAAGTTATTAACTATAAATAATATTAAAAATTGTTTAACATTTATATTGAATAAAATAATACAAGTTACTTATTGTTTTCTCGGTCTTAACTTCTTATTATTGTTGTTCCTTGTGTAGTTCTAGGTTCTGAACCTCTTTAGCCTCACACATCTACATAGTAAAAAACTTTAAAATGTTATATACAAAAAAGGTAAAAAAGAAATATTAGAAGGGTGAAAGTAAGTTCTTTTCTACCTTGGCCCCTTGCTGCACTTCTAACAACTTGACATTATTTTCAAGATCCACAATCTTATCCTGCAAATAATTCATATCTTCTCATCTCCACGAATGCAGCAATCCTAGAAGTCTGACAAGGTGCTGCAATTTCGCGATCAGAACTACTTCATTTCTGAATTCCTCTACACCTTGTCCAGAACCTGACCAAGCCTTTCGATCGCCGACGCGCGCGCTACAATGCGGAGGCCTAAACGCTAGCAAAGTCGAGGGTGTCAAACCCGACTTGTGCACATCGGGAATGCATTTCGGTGCTGCGGCGGCGTCAGGGTGGTTCCGCGGCGGCTCTGCCCATGGCTTGGACCTTGGGAGTCTTCACATTCCCACGCCATGAACGCGTTGCAGTGCCCAACGGCCCAACCGCGCCGGCGACGTCCGCGTCGTGGAAGCAGGATACCGGCGAGCGGGGCAGCCTGCAAGGACTCAGGAACGCGGCGAGCTGATGCCGGAGCTCGCGTCATGGCGCACAACCACCGTCCACCTGATTTTGATGAGCGGCGGGGACGCGGCGGTGACCACTGAGACCCTGAATGGATAACCACATTGTTAGGTTTCTACAACAGTATGTTTCAGCTCTGAGATCACAGTTAATTGGTAACAATATTTTCACCATTTGTAATATGATTCAACTTTATATGTAACATATACAATGAAAGGTATGCATAAAATATCAAGGAAAGAGAGAACAAGAATAATAAAATTGTCACTGAATGATAATATAGTGGAAACATTTTTTTTGTGAGTGGCAAGGGTTCTCAGTAGTACTATTGATATGCTGTGTGTTGCTTTCACATGACAAGATCAAACATGTAGTTGTAAGATACCTGTGAATAAGCATATGTATTTTCAATATATATCAAGTTATTCAACCGGGTTGTGACACGGTTGATAACCAGAGGAGTCGTGGTGCTAAGATTGCGGGGTTCGAGTTGCTGACTTGAAGCCGGATCGGTGTGTTGCGCTCCGCCCAAAACGAGTTATCCTTCACCTGACGGAAGATCGGGCACCCCCGTTCCCATCAGGCTGGATGCTGGAGAATGGAGATCGCCATGGCCTGAGGTGCTCCAGTACTTCCCTGGCACGTATGCATCGCTTGCTGAGAGCGCCGACCGCCGGGCTGGCGGCAGGGGCCACTCACATGCTTGCGGAGCTGCAACCGTCGGGGCAGGTATATTGCTATACATCAGTAATCTGATAAATCGTCTCATTCAGTGCCATGTACGATAGATCCATTATTGTACAAGTTTTGTTGCCATACAACCAATAATACTTTTTTATTTCTCTATAAATTAAAAGATATTGTATTATTACGAGATAACTAAAATAACAACCTATTGTATAGATTGTCGCATAAGTCGTCTCATATGCTTTCCCTTATCGATGTGTTATCTTAGCGCAAAAATAGCTTTGCCTACTGGGATTTGAACCCGTGCACCCTCTAGGTGGCTAATAGCAATAGCTAGGCGAGATGACAAGCAAAGACTTCGCTTTTCATGTGTTCATGTAAGGACTTGGATTTATTTATGCTTTGTACATTGGTAAATAAGTAAAAAAAAACATGAAAATTGCTGGTCTTATTTGCCATGCAAAAAGAATTCTTATATTGTTCATAAGACCAAACACCAACTTTAGCAATAGAAAGTTGCAAGTTAGATCATTTACATTTATGTGCATTAGTGTTTCTATTTCATTTAAAGATTCAATTATCACATTTAACTAATTGGTTAACAATATCTCATTGTAGAGGTCCAAGGACCCGATTATAAATATTATATCCACTAGCTAGGGGCTTAGTGGTAAATTTCCACCCTCTTTTCTCCTCTATATAAATGACCTTCGGGGTCATCAGATTATCAGAAGGGTACTCACCTTAAGAACTCCAAACTTACTCGAAGTTGTGTCTATTCTACTTCTGGGCTCTCTCTTCATCTCTGTGATAGATTCACTTCCCCAACATCAAGTTTTCTAATTCAAACTTAACTTATTCATATTCTTTCATTGTCTCACTAACCGAAGACTCAACAATTGTCCTTAGTTGTTGTCTTTCATCTCTAAGGAAGTTAAGAATATTCTATAATTTAATAAAATATTATTAAATATTGTTTAGAAATAATTATTATGTTGAATAAAATAAAATAGTACTAACTATAAATAATATTAAAAATTGTTTAACCGTTATGTTGAATAAAATAACACAAGTTACTTATTGTTTTTCAGTCTTAACTTCTTTCCAAGTCTCATTGCAAGATGTGTGCCATATATAATATAATTAGTTGTCTTTTATCTCTAAGCGAGTTAAGACTATCCTATAATTCAATAAAACATTATTAAATATTGTTTACCAACAAATATTATGTTGAATAAAATAATATAAGTTACTAACTATAAATAATATTAAAAATTGTTTAACATTTATATTGAATAAAATAATACAAGTTACTTATTGTTTTCTCGGTCTTAACTTCTTATTATTGTTGTTCCTTGTGTAGTTCTAGGTTCTGAACCTCTTTAGCCTCACACATCTACATAGTAAAAAACTTTAAAATGTTATATACAAAAAAGGTAAAAAAGAAATATTAGAAGGGTGAAAGTAAGTTCTTTTCTACCTTGGCCCCTTGCTGCACTTCTAACAACTTGACATTATTTTCAAGATCCACAATCTTATCCTGCAAATAATTCATATCTTCTCATCTCCACGAATGCAGCAATCCTAGAAGTCTGACAAGGTGCTGCAATTTCGCGATCAGAACTACTTCATTTCTGAATTCCTCTACACCTTGTCCAGAACCTGACCAAGCCTTTCGATCGCCGACGCGCGCGCTACAATGCGGAGGCCTAAACGCTAGCAAAGTCGAGGGTGTCAAACCCGACTTGTGCACATCGGGAATGCATTTCGGTGCTGCGGCGGCGTCAGGGTGGTTCCGCGGCGGCTCTGCCCATGGCTTGGACCTTGGGAGTCTTCACATTCCCACGCCATGAACGCGTTGCAGTGCCCAACGGCCCAACCGCGCCGGCGACGTCCGCGTCGTGGAAGCAGGATACCGGCGAGCGGGGCAGCCTGCAAGGACTCAGGAACGCGGCGAGCTGATGCCGGAGCTCGCGTCATGGCGCACAACCACCGTCCACCTGATTTTGATGAGCGGCGGGGACGCGGCGGCGCTCTGGCGAGCCCCCTGCGCAGGGTTGGGGGTGGACGGTATTTCATTTACCGACCACCCCCTTGTCCCGCGACTACCGCTGGATCGGGCGCGTGCGGTCCAGATTTCAAAGAATAGCCTTCTGACTTGGTTTTCCTGGCTCGATGGCATGGATCGCGCGTCACAGCGCGAGCGGCGATGGCGATGGCGAAGGCGCGGTGATAGAGGTCGCCAGCATTCTCGCCGGCGGCACGGCAGACGCTTCGATCTGCGCTGTTGCTCGATCTGTGCTTCGCGACTTCATGGCCGGCGTCGAGCGCCGGCCGAGCGCGTGGGTGTTCAGTGCAGCTGATACGATGGCGCTGTGCTCCAGGAGGCGGGAGCTCGAGCTAAGGGCCGCGGCTCAATGGATGTCGTTTGCCACCGCGAACACATCTCGATCGTAGTGGCTTGCAACGACGCGTCAGCTGATGACTGAACTCGAGCCGCCAGTGATTCGGTGTAGCGAGCAGACGGCCAGACGCTCGTGCCGCTCTGAATTTTTGGTCAGTTGGATGCAAATGTGCATTCTTTAGAGTTTTCTTGTCAGGGAATTGAATCAGCATCACTGATGTTGTTTACCAGTGTTGCAACCGGCTGCAGGAGAACTACCCTCGTGCTATCCTAAAGGACTTGATCACCACAGATCAGAATCAGATGTCCGGTCAGTCATACCATCCCCCGAAGAATCATTTGTAACCTGATGCAAGCCTTTTGCATGAACTCGGTACTCAGTAACTTGATGCAGTCAGTTCCCAGGCTGATGCAGGGCCAATTTCTTGTCTCAAATTGAACCGACTTATGTAATTGATCTCGACTTTGAACCTGCATGGCTAGGAGAGCAAACTGTTCTGCCCTGTAATCTTACTGCTCTAATCTTTTTCTTCCCTCCTTGTATGTAACTTCTTACACTGCACTTATACCAATCATCGTGAACTCACGACAAACCTCTGCATTTTAGCTGCTTTTGCGTGGGATAGAAGAAGTACATTGCAGGCAGCTAGTTGGCTTCACCATTACAGGGTTTGCGGAAATTCTGAGTTGCGGCTATAAGACAAGATTATGCTGTCTATCAAGACCTTTGCCATCATAACATTTAGTATCTCGTATTCGTGCTTGCAAATTTAATCACATGAACTATGATGAGGAGATCCAGATTTATAGAACTTGGTCTCCATTCGCTGTCAGCTTGGGAAGAAACAAAAAATCTGTTCCCGAATCAGCGGCCCCGCTGACGCCCAGCCAGAGCGGGCATCGTTGCCATACGCCCGTGGACGCCGCGACGTCCAGTGCCACCACGACCTGCGTGTCCGTACCCATGCGTGCCGCCGCGACAAGGACCGGAACCCCTATGTCATGATGGCTTGGCTGCAATCACGTCGTGGACGCCAGGCCGCCGCGAGTGCCAGCCGGAACGCGGCCGCGCTCTGTCGAGGCAGCGGGCAGAGGCCGCGGCGCTCTGTCCAGGGTCGGGGGTGGACGGTATTTCATTTACCGACCACCCCTTGGGCCCTGACAGCGGTCGGATCGGAGGCGTACGGACCAGAATTTAATGGATACATACCGCTTTGACCTGGTCGTTATCCTGCCACAGCGGCGTGGATCGCGAGCGGCGACGGCGACGGCGGCCTGCAGTCTCGCCGCTGGCTTTTGTGTGGCTTCGGCGGCCGCCGCCGGCAGATTTTGCTTCGCATGACTCGGCCCATAGTTATATTTCAGCCTTCACGGGCTATAGAATCCTTTTGAGACCGACGACTGTCTCAACAGAAATTGCTGGCTATGAGTTGAGTTCATCACAGATTCTTCCCAGCCAGACTCCGCCGTCGACCGTCCTCGTCACCTTTGGTCAATGCCCGCTGCTCCCCGTGTTGG
This sequence comes from Echinochloa crus-galli, assembly GCA_900205405.1. Classification (NCBI taxonomy): domain Eukaryota; kingdom Viridiplantae; phylum Streptophyta; class Magnoliopsida; order Poales; family Poaceae; genus Echinochloa; species Echinochloa crus-galli. The sequence goes on along the minus strand of OAMR01000410.1, from coordinate 944,273 downwards.
ACAATCGACGACACTGACCCATGCAGTCTCCATGTTCCACACACTTTGTCCAACTGGAACATCCTTTTTGCCAAGACAAACAAAAGGGCGCCGGGTGTGTGGAACGTTTCGGCGCAGGCGCTCCGGCACGTCCGCGGCGACTCCACGCCATGTGTGGCGGCGGCGGCGCTCGGCCTGTGCAGTGTGAACGAACAGTTCCTGCTCGGCATGCGCGCGCGTCATTTTCTAGCCGTCGCTGTACCATGACCTGGCTTACCGTCGAACCACACACTCAGATTTCCGACGAAACGTTGGGGCAAGGGTACTGATCGATCTGATCAGGTCAGCAAGCAAGGTCAAGTTTTTATAATTAAGGTGATTGCTGTTTCACGCTGTTTTCTAGAGTGATGATGAATTAAACGGGGACAAGGACAGTACATAATCGATATTTTGGATGTGGTCAAGATCTCGAGTTCTAGGGGCGGTTTAAGCGTCTGTGGAAATCAGGCGTTTTCTGACAACCGTGCCTAGAAATCCTGAAGAGCTGGACAAAGTCATGAGGCAAAGTCTCATCCTCGTCTTGCATGGTTGAGCTTGAGCGAGGGCGACGTCGAATCGTCGATCGCATGGTCAACAGTCTGAGCTATCGCAGCATCATAAGTTCAGAGTTGAAACCAATAATGGAAGACCTAGTACGTTTGCAACAGCTAGCGCCGGCCAGACACGGACAGTGAAGCACCGGCCAGTCTGGTTTCCGTTTCCCGGGGGCGAGAGAGGCCCTAGCCACGTCTGTTAATTAATTTCTGCCTCTGAATAACGTGGCTCTGGATGCTCTACGCTATAGCTTGACAAAGCAAGAAAGGGCTAATGGATGTGACTTCACTTGACCTACCCGTTGGCAGTCACGTACCATCCATGAGCGGTAGCCTTCTTTCCACACATCGATCTTGCAACTTCAACTTACCCGTGCATATGTAGCAAAAAAAAAAACTTACCCGTGCATATGTAGCAAAAAAAAAAACTTACCCGTGCATATGTAGCAAAAAAAAAAAACTTACCCGTGCATGGACTAACAAGTCAATTTTGTGTAGATGATCACAGCGTTTACACACGATGGAAAGCAGCTTTTTGGGATACTACTGCCTCCATTCTTCAATTAATACTACGTACGAGTATATGACATCGCGGTTAGTTGAAAAATGAGCTAAACAACGTCACATAGTAGAAAACCGAGGTAGTACCTCCCTTTATTTCCGTAAAGTATGACGTTTTGGACAGGACCATTGGCCTGTGCACAGGCCAAAAATGTTGATCCGAACGTCGTATAAAAAAGAGTATGTAGAAGGAGTATATAGCACTGTCCAGTGAGGGTGTGAGACGGGCCGGGAGCTTCCTTGTGCAAGGGCAAGAATCTGGCAACATCCATTATGTTGGCACCAGCGACGACAGCCACCAGATTTCCCAACCTTACCGCCATGATTTTCCCCGTGCTCTTGCTTTTTCCGAGAACCTCGGCCGCGGCCACTCCATCTGACACGCTCAACAACGGCGGCAACATCACTGGCGGCGAGACGCTGGTCTCGGCCGGCGGCTCCTTCACCCTGGGCTTCTTCTCCCCGACCGGGGTGCCAGCCAAGAGATACCTGGGCATCTGGTTTACTGAGTCCCCGGACGCTGTCTGCTGGGTGGCCAACCGTGACAGCCCGCTCAGCAACAACACCTCCGGCGTCCTGGTGATCACCAGCACGGGGATCCTTCGCCTTCTCGACGGCTCCGGCTCCGGCGAGGCCGCGTGGTCATCGAACGCAACGATCTCTGCTCCTGCCGTGGTGCAGCTGCTCGACACCGGCAACCTCGTCGTGCGCGAGCAGAGCGGCGGCGGCGGCGGCATCCTCTGGCAGTCGTTCGACCACCCGTCGAACACCTTGCTCGCTGGCATGAGGCTCGGCGTGAACCCGCGGACCGGCGCCGAGTGGTCGCTGACGTCGTGGCGCGCGCCCAACGACCCGACGCCGGGAGAGTGCCGCCGGGTGATGGACACGAGGGGCCTCCCGGACTGCGTGTCGTGGCAGGGTAGCGTCAAGAAGTACCGCACGGGGCCATGGAACGGGCTGTGGTTCAGCGGCGTCCCGGAGATGGCGTCCTACTCGGAGCTCTTCTCCAACGAGGTGGTCGTCGCCGCCGACGAGGTCGCCTACGTCTTCAACGCCACCGCCGGCGCGCCATTCTCCCGGCTCGTGCTGAGCGAGGTCGGCGTGCTGCAGCGGCTGGCGTGGGACCCGGCCAGCCGCGTGTGGAACACCTTCGCGCAGGCTCCCAGGGACGTCTGCGACGACTACGCCATGTGCGGCGCCTTCGGCCTCTGCAACGTGAACACAGCGTCCACGCTCTTCTGCAGCTGCGTCGTGGGGTTCAGCCCCGTGAACCCGGCGCAGTGGTCGATGAGGGAGTCCGGAGGAGGGTGCCGGAGGGACGTGCCGCTGGAGTGCGGCAACGGGACGACGACGGACGGGTTCGGGGTGGTGCGGGGGGTGAAGCTCCCCGACACGGACAACACGACGGTGGACATGGGCGCGACGCTGGAGCAGTGCAGGGCGAGGTGCCTCGCCAACTGCTCCTGCGTGGCGTACGCGGCCGCCGACATCAGAGGCGGCGGTGGCGGCAGTGGCTGCGTCATGTGGATGAATTACGTTGTTGATGTCCGGTATGTAGATAAGGGGCAGGATCTCT